>JARHVA010003099.1:742500-1122500 GCA_037957365.1 Torreya grandis | reverse complement strand
ATTTTATTTATTAACTAACAAAGGATTATTTGGTATCTTCTCCTTTTGTGATTGAGACATATCTATGATTATTTTACCATATATTTTATCAACTTATATGTTTTTAATCAACTAATTTTCATTATCTTTGATTGACTCAAATTTCATATAAATTTATTAATTTTATTGGTATGACATGTAATAGATGTATTATGGAAGAGTGTAGAGTATCATATTATAGTATACACATAATTATGTTTAAAAATTATATAATAATTAAAAAAATTATTATCCACATGACATATATGCAAATAACCCTCATGAAAAAATGTAAAGCATCAATCTAGTATGGATGGCAGAAATTCCATAACATGAATCCAAGGTCTAACTAAAAGTAGGTTATAATGCAAATGCTTTGGTTATATATATATATATATATATATATATATATATATATATATATATATATATATATATATATATATATATATATATATATATATGTATGTATGTATGTATGTATGTATGTATGTATGTATGTATGTATGTATGTATGTATGTATGTATGTATGCATGTATGTATGTATGTATATATGTGTGTGTGTGTGTATATATATAATTTAATGTCTTATGTTATATTATCACATCCAAAGTAATTGTTATTAGTGCCTACAAAGGTAAATTGTAAAAGCCTCTTATATTATGTTTTGATTTATGAATAAAGTCTATATTGATACCAAGCACTTGAAGAAATGTTGAATAGAAATTTTCCATCTTGATCCATTATTTATAAGGACACACTTAACCCCCTTGTTTTATATTCTTACTTAAATAAAAAGAGGGATATTATGATATAAAGTAGGTTTCATAAGAAAATATTGTTTATCAAACTAATTGAGTCTTCACTATCCTTTAATGTATTAACACATTAGATGCAAAATAAGTTTGTTTTATATTTTGGGTAAAGTTACATCACATAATGTTGTATAAAAAATGTCCTTATAGATAGTGGATATCTTGAGCAATTATAATATAGGTATTTTCATTAGATTATTATTAATTTTAATAATGCCATCATAATGATTAGTTGTATTTAATATTACCTTAGGACATAGATGAGGGATAGGAGGGACATTTTGACTACTTCTACTTTGACCTACATGATGATACACCATAGTTTTTCATGTTGAGATGGTATGGTAATCCATATAATATAATCCTAGGGTGAATTATTAGGGAAGGATGGTGTATATTACCACCATGAGATATAGGGGTATGTCGTGAAAAATAAATTATACATTCCCTTTCTTATGGAATAGTAACTAGAAGACTTTCAAATTCAACATTCATGAAAAATGTGTTACTAAGGAGAGATAATAATTCATCATTATTAATACCATAATAATTTTTATTGCCTATGAATTTAAATTATTTAAATAGTTTATATAAGAATACATCACATAATTCATGAATTAAGTATGTAATTATCCAAACATAACTTGAATAAAAATTATCAACAATTACCAATCATTTTAGATATGATAAGAATTTACTTATGTAGATAATGGGAAAAATAAAAATCAAATTTAAAATTCAAACCTTAATATAAAATAAATATTAGACCATAAAAAAATATAAAACCCTAAGTTGGAATAGACCTTGGACTGACCACGCTCAATTCAATGATGGGGTTCACCAAAATGCTATACTTATGGTAAATTTTAGTGGCATATATTCATTAATTCATGAATATTTTGTTTCTAGGAATTTGTTTTTTAATATTTTGAAGGGATAGTACATAGGACCGGATCACTTAATAAATCAAAATGTAATTTTTTTATGGGTCCTCTCATCAAAAATCTATAATAATTCCATGGTTAACCATACAATTCACCTTATATATAGTAAATATGATTGGGAGCATAACAATATAATTCTTATTATTTATTACTAATCAAATATATCAATGTTGTGTAAATAATTCATGTGTTATTCAAATGCACCAACTGCAACTGAAGGCTTAGCCAGGGGATTATAGGGGGAAGAATATAGCCCCTATTATAGTTGAAGGTTGTTTCTGGTGAGACCATTAGGATGATCCAACCAATTCTTTCCATGCCAATTATATCATGATGTTGGGTGGTTGGTATACTAATAAGATGCATTATGCAAATAAATTATATTCATATTGACTAGTTGCATTATCAATCCAATTGGAATTTATAATAAATAGCTAAATTATACAACTAATTGATATTCAAACTAGCCAGTTGTAGTATGCATCCAACTATTTAAATTATGAAACCAACCATTATTATGTATGCAACTAGTAATATGAAACTGAATAGTTACATGATGTAAATGGTTAGTAACCATGGCCAACCCATTTCATCATTCAACTAATTGGTTGCTATTATCAGTTGATTGCATTATTTAATTGATCGATAATTGAAATAGGTTGACTACATAGTGTAGCTGATTGGTTATAGAAAAAATAATTAGAGAATGCCATCACACCTAGAATTTTTCCATGGATATGCAATATATTCACCAAATAAATCCAAGGGGGTTTTAGAAATGGGATCTTAAAATTTACCCTAGGTATACTTATTTTATGATTAATATTTCCTAAATTTACGTAAAACTAAAAATATTCAAATTATGTAAAATATATAAATAATCATATAAATAAAAATGTAGAATAGAAATTGATATTGCAATTAATATATTTAAAATTGATAAATAAATATGGAAGATATGTACTTATAATGTTTATGATTTTTGTGTCTCACTGCATTCATCACTATCCTTGAAAATGGTCTCTTACCATTCAAGTTAGAATAAAAAACTTTAAACCTTGCATGCACATTGCCAACAAAATGTAAACCCATAAGGTGATGGGTACTATCTATACCCTGTCATTATTACCCATATTGATGGTATATGTCTATGATGCTTGAAACTATTAATAATGTTCTTTTTAATGCCTAATGTTGTATGTTTATCTTTGGTCATGTGAGATTATCTATATTTTCATTTTAATTGATTTAAAACCCTAATCACACTTTCAACACCAAATAAACCTTGAAAAATAGGTAGTATGTTGGGTTTTACAGATGAATAATTTATTGTTAAGTGACTAAGAATTTCCTACATTCAAATACATTGAACATGTATCAAAATAAACATAATTATTTGACCTATGTGTGTATGTGTGCACCATCATGATTAATTTAGAATGAAATGCAATGTTTGTATTTATATAATTGACACCATGAAACTTTAACATGAAATTATATTCACACATGGATATAGGTCTGCTCTTTTATGGGATACTCAGATATATATGCCTTTGTTATAATGCGTCAAGAGAGTCCTAATGGATTTTTTTATGTTTTTATGAATATCCTTAATGGGTATGACATTAAGAATTTTTATTTATAGTTGAATCTTTTATATTTCTCATTATTACCAACCAATGAGACATGTTTATGTTGACCTAATAGATAGTTCCTAATTTATAAAAAATAGCCATTTATTATTATTGTACACTACTAGTTTAAGAAAATGCATGTGTGAAAATTGCATTTGTTATATTTTTGTTGGTAATATGTTGAGAGTTAAAATTAGTTATTTGAGATATGGGGATAGTCTATTTAGGATTATATAATGTTCTTTCATAGACTAGGTTGATAATTAAAATGTGCATATGATAAATTGGGTTGGCAAAGATAAACTTGAGTAGAAGTATAGGGAAAATGTGTATTGTATTCAAATATGTATGTAAATTCCAACTATGTCAAAGTGTAACAAAATTCATGTTTACAAAGTGTCTAATATTGAATTTGGGTCTCCAAAAAACTTACTTTTAGTATAATATTCCAAAATTTATATTAAAATTATTAAAAAATAAATTTGGTACCTATGATTATCCACACTTGGTGTTGATAGGTTTGCATAAAATTTCCCACTTTATCAATGAAACTTTTGTAAATAAATATGTATCTACCAATGTGTTGATGACTCTGTGTATATTATAGGTACTCTTAGTGTTTAAAGAACACTTCTCATTTTATAATTTAGGAAATTCAAAGTATGAGATATAAGTTGTGATTATTAGATTATCTTTGATGAAATAGAGGTAGTGTGAGAATACTATTCCATAATATTTATATTGATTGGTGGTTCGGAGCCACCATGGTCTATTTAACAAAATATATGTAAATTATTAATCAACTATTCTATTATTAGTGAATTATGATCAAAATCTTAACTAAAGATTAATATAAATGAATATTTACAATTGTGCATAAACTAGGGTGATCTGGTTAAAAAAATAAATAAAAAGGGAAAAGTAGGGTAGAAATAAAGTATGTGCTTGTTGATCTTTGTCTCCAACATCATGACAAGGCTTAAATTCCAACTGAATATGCATTTTACTAATGTATAATGTAAAATAGCATATGCTCAAATCTCACTACACACCATGTAAGTATATAAGAATAATATGAAGAAATACAAGTAAAAAATTGATTTTACTTTAAATATCTACTACTCCAAACAAATAGAATTTGCACATGTTTATAAATAGCAAATAAAATGAATAAAATTCAAAGACATTCAAAAAATCCAACATTGGTCCAAATTAGCAATCAAGTATTGAAGATACATGTCTAAAATTCATAAAAACCCTTCAAATCTAAGACCTAGAATAGACAATTGAGAGAGAAACCATGATAATACTTAACACAAACAATTGAGACAAACTTTACAATATTTGATGCTTGTATTAAATTGATCAAAAAGTTACAAAGTAGTTTTATCTCTTAAAACTCCCTCCCTTTTTATAACAATTAATGCTCTTTTTATAGAATTTAAGGAAACATGTTGATCAGTTGCATCAACGTAAAAGTGTATAGAGTAAGGATAGCTATCATTTTTACAAAGTTTCTAGAATACACTAGAATTTTCCAAATGACCTAAATTTTAGGCAAATTTACTAACAAATTTGCACATGCTTTTAAAAAAGAATATTCCATTTTTTAAATACTACAAAATTCATATGGAACAAAATATTTTTAACTGGCTGGTGGGCCATGTGTTGATGTTGCTTCTTCCTTTTATTGAAGAATATTTATTATATAGTGTTGGTCACTAATAAATTGAAGATCAATTACTAGTTTTAATAAAAAGCTCATGTCCATGGTATTATAAGTCCCTAAGGTCATTTTCAACCTTTTATATAGTTTGTTTGATGTCATTGAAATCTCCTATTTTATCTTTGGAGGAGAGAAGTAGACCCATGACATTTATATTACCTTCAGTTGTTTGGTTTTCTCCTTATTTTCTTACCTCTTACATGAACTACAATGTCCATTGTTTGAACTCTTCATCTCCTATGAGACCCATTGGGTTAAGTGTTGTGGGATCTTTGATCAAGATGTCTAGGATATGAGACATTTTACCGTCTAACCACTTGAAGTCTTTAGCAAGGTTTTCCATATCCTTGGACCAACTATCCAAGGCCTTAATTTTTTCAAACAACATGGTAATGGCCATATTCAAATATGCCCTACTAATATTTATAAAACTTGGGACTAATTTCTTAGATAGGGCCATAATCAGTTCCTCGCTTGGAAGTTTGTAACCTACCATTGGCCAACATGGCATGTTTCTTTAGAGATTTGCATCCCTATTTCCTTTTATCTTGCTCTATTAATTTTCAAAGAGATGAATAGTCCTACCATGATGTATTAAAATTTATTAAACATGTATTTATGAATGGATAACATAAAAACCTCTTTTAAATTATTGTTTTCTTATAATACACCCATGGTCATTGTTTACAAATGATCATTTTGAGCTTGGGCTATTTTGATGATATTTTATTCAAATATATTGTCTTCTCCTAGATTTTTTCCATCTACTAGAGTTAAACTAACAAATGGTTGAACCTTATAGAATGTGAAATATTCACCTCCTACCATATCCATTTTCTCAATCACTCATTTTGTGCTAGAAGATTTTGGTTTAAACCTAAATCCTACTAATGATTCAGTCACTTTTAGAGTAGAGGTCTCAACTTGTGCCTCACTTGAAACTCTAAGAGTATCCATTTAAGTACCACTTGATCCCCTAGGGATGGTCATCTTTCTCTCTTTCTCTTGTTGTTGCAGATCCATAATCCAAGGTTTGAGTTCCTTATGAACATGAATGTTTATCAACTTTGTGATTTCCCAATGGTAGTGCATGGTTGGTATCTTTTGCATCTTTCCATTTAGAAACCACTCAAGAATAGTTGGTCCATGAATTGGGTTCTCATCACTAAAGATATTAATCTCACTTAATGGATGAGTGAAGGTTAGTTTGGGTCTCTTTGGTCCTATGGAGACCAATGCCAATTTATCCTTTCTCTTTTGTGGGGGATAAATGGGAACTAGGTCTAATGCTATAACCTTTCCTTTATCCATTTCTTCCTCTAATTTATCCTTAGTTTGGGGCTGAGGTTCTTCCACTTGTTCACCTTATTCATCTGAATAATAGGCATTAGCCAAAATTTGTAATGAATACTGCACTATTTCACCTAAATCTAATGTGATTACATCTATATATTCAATATGAGACTCTAGTCTTTTAGGCTAGGCTAAAGATGACACCCCTTCATTGGGTCTACTTTATTTAGGCCTATGTTCAATTTGTACTTTAGGTTTTGTGTAACTTGTGTCTCAAGTTGCTATGTTTGTGTATGTTGTGCTAGAGGAGGTCCAGAAGATTGACCCCTTAATAGGTGGTTCTACCTTAGACCAAGTTGATAGATGTTATCATTTCCCTTATGATCTCTCATTAACCTTGTTTTTGGGTTAATGTTGAGTTTCTTCAACCTTGTCAAGACTTTATAGAGGATGAAGATTTTATGTACATATGGTCATAAACAAATAGGTGATGCTCATAAGGCACATTTATTTTTTTGGCCTTTAAATGATTTATGACCTTATCATTTAGGTCCCATTACCTTAAGTCATCATATTATAATTTGAAAGAGGTTTTATGTCTAGTAGCATCTTCAATGTTTTTCCAGTAATGGAAGATGGTCCTTATAAAATTCAAGGGTGGAATATTTAGTAATCATTTATTTTTCTCTCTAAAAACACCATCTATACCATTACATATTTTAAATGAAACTTCCTAGTCAACTAATTTATTTGGAACATAGACGGGTAACCTCAATGGAGTGCATTGTGTTCTCTCAATTTGGATGACTATGTAGTCAAGTAAAACCATATGTCCTCAATAGATTTAATGGATTTATTTATCAATGAGATGATCCTTGGCATAATATTCCCTATTATAGGCTTAGTCAAATTAGAATAGATGAAATCACATATAAAATGAATATGGTCTCTATATTTGAAGATATGTAGCTTGGAGTAAAATTGTGACACTATCTATATCCTCTTAGGAAACCATCCCCTAAGGTTAGGTATCTAAATTATGTCAAGTATGGAATCAAAGAGGTAAGACATCTTATATAATTCTCTCCTAGTCCCTTTCTTGACTATACAGACTTGTCTACATAAGCATGTGTTTATAATTTCACCAATAGGAAGAGTTAGCCCATTTTAAATCATATAATAGACCAAGGGAACCTATATGTTGTCAACATAAGTGGTTATGGGGCTTAAATAGAGTCTATTAATTAGGGCCATTATTACTCTAATTACAGGTTAGAATTGGTCGATGGGAATGTTCCCACTGGGGTTAGAAAACACATGGTTTCCAAAATATAGTCATGATTCGAACATGGTTTTGAGGTCATTTTATTTATCCCATTCAACAAGTGTGGGAAAATCTACCCAGGGCTTGATAATCTTGTAGTAGTTCTCAAATGATATGTAAGACACATAGGTAATGCATTTATGAGTATGCTCATTAATTAGCATGCCCTTTTCAATTTTACATTTTTTAAAAATAGGGAGAAGGACATGTATATAGTTAAGTACATGTGGTTTAGAAATTTCATGGTGAAAGATCATCATTTATGATGCAAATAGGTCATAATATCTTGTCTTAAAGGATGTAATCTTCTTATCTTCTTTAGTTATGGGTTTAAATTCCATAATTGTCTAAAAGATCTTGGACCAATTATTTTCTCTAGTATTCAAGGACATGGTGTCGAGTGCTATGTATTTAAAGACCCTTCCATCTAAGTCTATGTTCAAATATATCTTTATGTCCTCTCTATGTTTCTTTTATGCTACCATGACTATGAGATTTGCAAATTGCTCACTAGTGGTCTAAAAATTATCTTTGGTTCATTTTGCACTTGCTTAGATGATAATTGGGTTCTTTCTAGTTTAACTATGGTTAATTCAAGATTGAATTAGGGATTTAAGTAGAGGCTAGGGATTTTCTATAGCTTTAATGGTGATGGTTTACTTGGACATAGGTAAATTAATGTCTTGGATTGGATTTATACCTTTAAATTTATATGTTTGCTTTTTTGAGCCCACAAAGTCTTTAGTTTTATCATATTGTGCCCATGTGGCATCCTAATAATAGATTTTATGGTAATTTTTCATAATTATTTTATATTTTTAATCTTTTCCTTTTAAATTCCACCTTTTATTTCAAACCATCTGATTTTTGTACATGGATCAATATGAATTATTGATCCCAATCCTGAGACTTGCACGTTGTTGGTATTTGTCTATATCAGGATTCATAGTTGTGCCACTTGGTAGTTATACGAGCCTTTGGAGATTTACACATATCTATTCTATGAATTAACATGCTTCTACCATATGGTGGTCTCACATTTGCCTATATATTTATTGAAAATCCCATCTTGGTTTTACACCATCTAATTTTTTTGCCTGATCATACGTGAGCCATAAATACCATAAAAGTACATGAACATTAGTCACTATTAGGACATATAAATAAATTAGGATAAATACTTTAGGTTATAGTTCTATTTTTTGTTAATAAACATTAAACAAAA
Source organism: Torreya grandis (assembly GCA_037957365.1). Taxonomy (NCBI): domain Eukaryota; kingdom Viridiplantae; phylum Streptophyta; class Pinopsida; order Cupressales; family Taxaceae; genus Torreya; species Torreya grandis. The sequence continues at coordinate 1,113,520 of JARHVA010003099.1, read as the reverse complement.
TTTAGACCATAGTTTTTTAGGCTATGTTTAAAACACATTAAAAGGGGGGATAAATAACAAAAGGATCTAATGTAAGGTTTTAACATAGGGATTTAATATGTTAATGAAAAAAATATAAATTTAAATTAAAAGTTTTAAGATAATTTTTATGGTAATGGGACCTTTCATTACACTAATTTCATTAAACTCAAAAGACCATGGGGCATATATAGACTAAGATTTAGGTCAATTTTTTAAAACACTACTAGATTCTTACATGATATTCAAGCTTAGCCTAAACAAATCTAAAATTAGTTATAAGTATATTGAGTTGATACATGGATTTAAATAAACTAAATTAATCCATGGAAGATCAATTATGAAATTAAAATGTAAGTATTAAGTGCATTTATCTACTGAGTGAAATTGGCTCTTGAGGTAAATTTTGAGAGTCTCATGGATGTCAATGATAGCCTCATGAGTGTCAATGACATTCACCCTAACGTCAAAAATAATCTCGAATAACTTTTCTTATGGGGCTAAAATTTGATGGCCTTAGGAATGTCAATTATGGTCTTGTGGTCATCAAATGATGGAAGTGAGAGCATCAAATTTAATTCCTGACTGTAGTTGGTCCCAAATAATCTTGGGTTTAATACACTCCATCATATTATCTCCTACGATTAAGTACAAACCATAGATTATGATATGAATAGACACATGCCATTGGTCCCTATAGTCATAAAGTAGATTGAGATAGCTCAGGTCCATATATAAAAATTAGACTAAGTCATAATCGTAAGTCTTTGAAACATAATAAAATGATGACCCTTTGAATAATTAAAAATCATAAGGCAATATATTATCCCAAGGTCCTTTAGATATTGAGTTTAAATGTGGTAGTACCACATCGTAACTCTATGGGGCCCATGAGTTTTGACTCTATTGACCCTATGAAGAGTTCAAAGAGCATTGATCCTTGTATGGACTCATAAAAGACATTTATTATGATTCAAGTGATTAAGCAAGATTGGATCAATGGATCAAAGCCTTTTCTATTATGTCTCTTTCACTCCATCTGATTAATGTTTCCCAATGAAGGATGAACCATAAATCCTATGAAAAAGTAAGATATTTATGTTAAAGATCGATACGATGTAAAATCTTAGGCAAAATTATTAGGGATAAGGTCTTGTTTATGTTTAAAAACATGAATGGGGCCTTAGGAATAATAATTTAGGATAGGTACTAAGAGGGACTATGAAACATAAAGTGAGGCTGAGCTAGGAAAGTAAAGGACCCTACAAATATGAAAGTTAGACCCACTTTTAACATAAAAGGGAATAAAGGAGGGAAAAATATAAAGGGACCAAAAATTATTTTTATGCTAGGGCTTGATCATGTTTATAAAAACATGATTAATTTTTATCATAAACATTAAGCTTAGTTCATTGCATTTTTAAATTTCTACCAATTTTACTCCCACAAAATTTGCATTTAAAGTGAAGGATCTAAGAAAGGGTTTTCAATGTAGGGTTTCAAGGCATTTAGAACCTAGACTTAATCTTTATTTCCTATAGACTAAAGGCTATTAAAATCCTTAATGAGGATTAATATTTAAAATTTAAGTGTATTTCGCTCGATGAGGGTCCCATGAAACCTATAACCGAAGTATGAAGATCCACTATTATCAATATTAATAAAAGTTAAAGTAGGATCATGAATAAATATGCCATCCTTATGAGGTGTGGATTATCTTCAAATACAATTAATCTACAAAACATGTCAATCTTTTAGTGTTAAGGTTTAGAGTTGCACAAGGGTCACTATTTTTTATAAATGGGGGTATGTTGACCTCACCACAATGTTCACTCATGATAATTATTTTGAAATAATCCATATCATTAAATTATTTGAAAATTAAAATTTAATGAATGAATAGACCCAAGGGTATGTGAACTAGTATTCCACTTATAAAATTTGTTTAGAGAATTTCATGGGGTGATTATCCTTAAGGAGATGAAACCACTGAAATCATGATTTTATGATTGTTAGGGCGTCAATCATCAATAGAGAATAAGAAGTAATATATGTTGAGCACCATAAAAATTTCAAATGAAATAATTTGAATATCATCATAATTAATTTTTGGAACCTTGAAATTAGGGTCATCCATAAATATTGAATAAAAAAATATGTAAAAATGGAACTCATTATCAATTTTTATGTTAAAATGTAAATCTAGATCAAAAACTACAAATATATAATAGATAAAAATTTATTACATATTACCATCATTCCTCATTTGCCCATAATATATAAAATATAAATTTTGTTTTCATGAACACATTCATCCCCCAAATTGGATCCATCTATACCTCAAAGTGACATATAATTCCATAATCTATTTTTCATCATGTAATATAATGTCTTTCAATTTTATCAATCTAATAAATATGATAAGTTTGTTCAATTTTACCCATGTAATTTATTTTATAATGTCATGGAATATCCTAATTATTCCCAAAAATTATCTAGACTGCCCCACCTATGCCTCACATATGTCTCAATTTTCCAATCTATCCCATCTAAATCGCATAATTTGACAAAAATTATAAACATTTTTTCTTTCTTAGTTTGAATATCTAAACCTACTCACTATATTCCCCCTTATAAACATGAGGGATGAAGCTTTCAAATCACTCATCTATAAAGAAAGAGTTCTCTACACCATGTGTTACATATAAACATGTAATGTTTTAAAGTGTATATAAAAAGATGATATAATATGTCATTTATCATTAAAACATGTATAAAACATGCAATAAAAGGTTATTGGTATAAAATTATCATGTTAAGTAGATAAATTAGGCATGCATTAATAAGAATCATAATAAATTCATGATATATGTCATGGAATTGTACGTGATAAAAATATGTTTAAAATCAATCATGAAACTAATATCATAGTAAGCATATATGTACACACACATAATATCATGATCATGAAGAAATGTTTACTCAAGACATGATAATAATCTAATACAACACATATATAACATGGTCATGACATAGACTAGAGGATTGTATGACATAATAATACATGAAATTAAAAGACACAATCAATGTAATCATAGAATGCATAATATAACACACATCAATGATCACACATTTTAATAATCATCAACATCAAGCATAAATAGAGAAATAAATGTTAGTAAATATAATCAATAAATTTTATCATCTAATAATTAAAATAAAAACATCAATATGAAATAACAATCTAGGATATATAATATACAAAAATTCTTATGTATAATTATTTTATGATCAATGGGTCAATATGGTAAGATAAAACTGAATAAATATGTAAATATTTCTTTGGTATAGGTATTCCCCTAATGTATAAAGGTATCCCATTGACAAAAATAATGTCTTGAATTTGTATTTCCATGTATAATATATATCCTATATGTCTTTCATCCCAATCATAAATACTATGACAAGCATGTGTTTATCAAATGTATATGTAGTTAATCATGTATATGATAAATAAAATGAATTTATTATGTATACTAGAGAAACATGTCATGAATAGTTCATGATTTTTTATTTTTTGAATATTTTATTTTAATATCATTTTTTAAAATTAGGTGTCTTTTATCTTCCTATAATACTACTATTTAATTTAATGGATTCCTAAATGCATACTTAGGATCTGGTAATAAAATGATTACCTTTGGATATAAAATAATATAAAATTCACATATATCATCCTCATTAGATTTATTATACCTAAGTACGTATATCTTATTTTTATTTTCATTCTAAAGGTGTCCACAGATATGCATTGAATTTATCTCAACACTATGTGAAGGTTAAATGTCATATTTTTGAGTTATGCACATTAATGATTTATTAAATATTTGATATTTTAAGGCGTATTGTTTCCATCATGATTAATTTTGATTATATTATTTATATAAACTAAATGTATCACACTTATTTGGAGATCAAAAATTTATTACATTTATTCTAACCATTTTTTTACAAGTGTAGTTTTATATTTTCCCTAGTATGCATCAAAATTATCAACGTGTCTACAACTTTGACCCACACTAAATTGGTAATGAAACATGTCATATTGATCTATCATAATTTATGGCATGTTATAATTCATTTATTGTGTGGCCAACTATTTTATAAATATAATTTTGGATTTCTTTCCCCATATACTTTATCAAATTAGATATATTTGAAATTTTAACCATGCATACTTTAATACTCAATTATTCCTTTTGTGGATGTTTTTACAGTGATTTAGTCTTTTGTTGGGTTTTCTTGGAAATCAACACTAGTGGATTTTTTTTAGATGAATTTTATTATGCTTGTATTATCATTATGACACCTTGAGACTTATATATTTTAATATATTTTTACACTAGCTCATAATTATTTTTTCCACATGTTTAGTTATACTATAATAATTAAAATACGACATCCATTATTAATGTGATGAATAAACCACATATCATTGTGTAGTGGAAAGGAAGGTGATCAAAATATTTTCAAGTAACATTTTTAATATAATACTTGTTTGTTTTTGTAAACTAGTTACTTGCAATGATCTATCATCATATATGGAAGGTCATGGTGTTTTGTTTTCAAAACACACACTAATTTCATCATGAAATCAAGGGATCTATATTTTCTCTAGAGATTGGTCTTTTACTTAAATCTAGTTTATACCTTGGGCCTATCTAACACATTATTATTTTAAAATATTCTTAAGATGATACAATCTAGACTTTCATGTTTATTTGATGTTCTAACCATGTTTAAACTTGAAATATTAATTATGTATACTTGGTCCAAGAAAGGGTGTGAAACTAGGAATTCACTAATATTATCATCTAAATTTTCTTATATATAATAAGTCTTGGTATATCTTAATTCCTATTTTCAATGCTCACATGTTTTTTTATTGGACCATTTCACCTTATTTTATGCAAGTTGTTTGGATGTTTGCTAGTTTTTAGTGAACTTTTCCTTGGCATATTAGTCATTTTTGGTATTTTATTTTAATTTGTGGACTAAGTATTCATATGTATTCATTATGTGACTTAGTCACTTTCCTAAGAATGGACTAAGCTAGATGTATCTAGAATAAATAGGACCTTTTTATCCATTGAATTCATCTCTATTTTATCCCATTTATGCCTTATTTTAAATTAATATGACTATGTGATCAATTGGATTTATTCTTAGTCTTAGTTTCTTTATTCATATTAGGCTTAACTAGGGTTTTAGATTGGAATTTTTTATAATATCTATTCATTTAATATTCTACCTTTTGTATTCCTTTTGGCTTAGGACATAGTCATTTTGGGTAAAATTCATATTTCAAAAGTAATGGATATATTATTTTTCTACAGTCTAATAATCACTTCCTTTGCCAAAAATCCCAAGGAAGTGAGAGGAAGACACTCGTCACTCACTCAATTTCCTAAGCCTCTTTAGGATTTAGCATATTTTTGGGATTCTTCAACCTTATAGATGCCTAAAATGATGATACTTTTCATCACCCCACTTTCTTACTTTATCAAGATGCCTTGATCATTGGGCCTTATTATTGAGGTCTCAAGTAAGTGATATCATGCCACATAGTGATATCTCATTTATTTAACACCTTAGGGTAGTTAATAAAATTTGGGATACTAATAGTTCTTGAAGAGTCTATATGAAGACATATGTCATGATATATTCCTCACATCCCTAATTGATTTGTGCACATTGATCACACTACCAGTCTCCCAAATGCCTTGGATGATGCCACTTATCATGATCTTAGGGCCTTTATATAGTATGCATCTCTTAGATTTCTATGTGGGGCTCATGATCCATTATATGAGTGACATCATGCCACATAGCATGATCTCACTGCATATTATCTATATGATAGTTATCATGTGTTAAAGTCATAATTATGTCCTAATTGAGGGTAGAGATGTCAGGCAGCATGACCTAATAACTAGATGACATAATGGCATTAATGTCAAAAATACACAAGATTAAATTTGATGGTTGTATATCTAATTAAATTTATTAGAACTTAAAATAGACTTAAATATTTTAAAATTATATAGTGGTTTCCATGGTTTCTTTTGTGCATTTGTCTTAGCAACTTAGTCTTTTTTACTCCCTTTCAAGTTAGTGGGATGATTGTTTGTATTGTTTCATCTTTGGTAATTGGTTGTTTTATATTCAATTGGGCTAATTTGGCTATATTTTTTTAGATATGGATGGGTTTATTCTACTATTCTTGTCCATTTTATAATTCATTTAAAAACTAGGATGGATAATGATTATACTATTAGATATGTGGACTTAGTCACTCTATCTTTGTAATGGGATTTTTTAATTCATTTGAATCCTTTAGATTTATCCATTTTATTATAAATTATAATTTTTTAAAAAAAATAACTATTTTATCTTTTCAAACTCTACCAATTTTTCCTTTCTTGTAAGATAAGAATGACTGAGATACTACCACTTATCACTTTTTCAATTCCCCTACACTCCTCAGGACTTGTTAAATTTTCAAGGACTCACATGCTCATGAAAAACCAAGATGGTGCCAAATGTCATGTTATGGTTTGATCACTTCCCTAATTTTGTCCATGCACATCATATTCAAGTGAGCTCCCATGTAAATGAGATGTTTATAGATGTCAATATATCACTCCTTCACTTATCTGGAGCAGCTAAAATGAACATCTCATTGAAAGATCCTTTGGGTGCCAAAAATAATGGCACATGACATAATCTTGTTTCCTAAACTCCCCAAGTGGTAAGTACAGAGTAAGCAGGTTGTAGACCCTATAGGTGAATGGGATGATGTCATGTGGTAACATCCCACTTCCACACACCCCAAGGTCAAACAAAATAGGATTATAGAGAGGATATTGAGTGAGTCCCTAAGAGAATACCACATGTTAGAATCATAAGGTAGTAGAGAAATCATAGGATATATAACCTCATACAAGGACCATTGAGCTATAGGTAAGTTATATCAAACCATGTGGAATATCTTATTACACCAAAGCCAAAGAACAATTAGAAGATGTGGATCCTTGGTATAAATACCAAACTAGAGAAAAGTCACCATGTGATGTGACCCTAAATCATGAAGGCACACTATAATTTATACATGGTGAGATGTGGTCACATGCCACAAATTTATCAAGGGGAATATGTGGACCTCCTTGAAAGGAGGTTGAGCTTGGATTTGAAAGTCATCTTACCCATATAGACTATCAATATCCATGATTTAGAATGTGGGTCCACTCTAGTTGGCATAATTGGGTTATTATTTATTTCTAGTAGCAGGAGGATCATGAGATGAATAATTTCAAGTTAATAATGTAGTGTCATTGACTGGTTAGTGGTGTGAAATTTGGGTCCAATTTAAGTTCATAAAAGATAAATTATGCCTTAATAAGGCATGATCATTGAATACATAGAACATGACCAATTAATAATACAAAAAAGTATCTAAAGGGAATTATAATACATATGATTCAAGTTGAATTTAGTAAGCATGGTATGTGGCACTTGGATAATGATTATAATAGAACCTAAGTTAGGCTCAGGTGTACCCAACTCATTGAGATATCATAACCTCTTGTTTTTGGGTTGATCTAAGGACTCATTATACTTGGTGTCTATATAAAACTTGATATTTGTTGTGAGAAGAGTTGGTTAATTTATATTTAAAGACTATAATATAGGAAATAGGGATTTCAATTTTATTGCTATTTTTTTACTTTCCTAGTTAGTTTTTTTCCTTTAAGCTATACTAGTCTAAGGCATTTCTATAGTTTCAACTGGAAAGAGTGAATCCCATGAATTTTTTTTAATGCAATATCTTTAAATTGAAATGTTGTGAGGCTAATGCTCATAATTTGAACATTCATATGTTAATTGTGTCCCTCTTTCATCATAGTGACTTTTTCCTTAAATATTAAGCACCATATTTATTTATGACTGCATGAATATTGGTTAGATAGCAGAGTGGTTTTATGGGATTTTTCTAACCTAATGAAACATAATTATTTGAATTACATTATAGGCTCATTTTTATTTCTCTATATCTTTACTCTTTATCTTTTAACCCCCTTTTTATCACTTGTTAGTTTAGTTTTTGATTATCCTAATTTATAATAAGTAGTTTCCTAGTTCATATGGATTATTTGATCCTCACTTGTCTCTTTTTAAAGAACTGTTGAGTCTAATGTGTTAGAACTAAGTGTTGCTTAACAAGGAGTTACATGGGAAATCTAAACAAGATGAGTCTTTCTTAGTCTGTGTTTATTTTTTGGATATTAGAGAACATTTTAAATAGACCCCTTATATGGAATAACTTACATCAGCCAAATGAGGTATCCATTTCACCATGATTTGGTAGACAAATACCTTGGGAAAATTATTTCCAAGCATAATTTCTTTCAATAGAGGTGGAAGAGAAAGGGGAATCCTCATGAGTTTGTCCTATCATATATTTTTCCTTCTAAATTTGGTGTGTTGTGCCAAATGGATCACCAAAATATTGGTATAATTATAAGTGTCTGATGAATCTTTTTTTGATATTCATACTTGACTATGTTTAACATATTAAAGGTTTTACTTAGATAAAGATGCTCTAGTTTTATAAAAGTAGAAAATAGAAAAGTTATCTCAAGGTTGAATTATGTTGAGGGTGATTTTAAACTATTAAAAATCTTAAGACATAAGAGAACTAAGAATGAAAAAAGGATTTCTAAGACCAAACAAGTATGTTCAACCAATATCTCTCCTACTATTAGTCTCCCTTACATAACCCCTTTTTCTCTCCCTCAAAACCAACAATGGATAATATTACCTAGTTAGGAGGAGGTGGTTTTCATGTGAACATTATAATACTTTCCCATAACTTTCCCAAAAACTCTGAGAAGTTATACCAAAGAGATGTTCATGGTTGGGTAAGAACGAAGGTAAATTTTAGTGGCAAATACTCATTAATTCATGAATAGTCAGTTTTTTAGAATTTAGATTTAATGATTTTTGATGGCTAGTACTTAGGACTAGGTCACCTAAAAATTCAAAATTTAATTTTTTATCAGTCAACTTGCCAAATTTTATAATAGTTTCATGGTTACCCATACAAGTCACTTTATATATATATAATAAATATGATTCCATGGGGAAAGATCCACTTTTCATTATTTATTACCAATCAAATATCTTGGTAGTGTTGTGCAAATAATCCATAAATTATTCACATACATTGGACATGGTTAAAGGCCTTGTAAAAGGGTTGTAGGGGGTATATGTTAGCCCCCTAGTATAGATGAAGGTTATTTTTGGTGAGGCCATTAGGCTAAAGCACTTGATTTTTTTCATGTCAGTTGCATCATGATGTCGAGTGGTTTATATACCAATTGACTACATTATGTTGTTGATTGGTATTCAAACTAATTGGTTTCATTATGCAGTTGACCAATATTTAAACTAGTTAGTTTCTTTATGTAATTGACTAGTATTCAAATTGGCTAGTTGTATTATGTAATTGACTAGGTGTATTATGAAATCGATCAATATTATGTAGTTAACCAATACTAATTAATTGACCTATTTCATGATGCAATTGGTTGGTAACCATAGCCAACCCATTTCATCATGAAACATATCTATTGTTATGGATAGTTGATGACATTATGAAATTAGTTTATGGTTGAAACTGACCTACTACATAGCATAGCCGATTGGTTGCATGAAAAATAAAAACAAATTACATCACACCTCTAGATTTACCATGGATATAAAACATATTTTCCAAATATATCCATGTGGGTTTCAATTATGGGATCCTAAAATTTCCCTTGTAAAAATGGTAGAGGAAGAAATATAGACCTTCAAAGATTCTTTGATCAGAACTCACGTTAAAAATGAATATGACCCTTACAATTTATTCCCTAACACTATAGATGAGTCATCATATTGTTGGTATTTAGGCCTCCCATATGGATCCATATCCTCTTGGGATAACCATAATACTATGTTTATTAACAACTTTAGGATACCAATAGACCCTAATATATTATATCACCAATTTATAGCTGCCCATGGAGAACCTAAGGATCTCATGTCTATTTTTAATACTCTATTTCACAAGTTATACAGAAGGTTGAAATACCCAAACATGCATACCAATATTTCTATGATATAAACATATTTAAGTGACCAAGACCCCATAAATTCCATGTTCCTTAAGAGGACCTTATCAATTTTTACATATTTATCCTTAGCCTATAAGGAAGTAGTCAATATTAGACAATAGATGGTACCCCAAGGATATGGTGTTAGTCCCTTGCCTACATTAGAATAACCCAATGCCTACAAAAAAATTCTTATGGTCAACCAATATCCTATGTAGAACACCCCACTAATGAATCCAATCTTGAGAGCTATGTATACAAGTCCAAATATAGTATATAATCTAATACCCTTCATCCATATGCCTAAAACTCATCCCTATGCTCTTCCAAATCATGTATTTTCATATCATATGGGTCAAAAAATTATTCTAATTTCTTATAATTAAACTGTTGACGCATGAAAGTGCACCCAATGGTAGGAAAATAGGTTCCTGCCCTCTCCTCGCAACATAGAAACTCCTCTCTCGCCTGTGGGATGACAAATCAAGAGAGGAGAGTCTCTAGTTAAGGGATATCTCCCTTTGATGCATCATGTTTGTTTCAAGCAGTGCAAAATATAGGTATATATAGATATAATAAAAGGGGGGGATGAAAAGGGAGAAGAAAATACAGGAAAACAAACAACCTACTCTAAAAGAGGTGATACACCAAAACAAGGGTCGACCTTCCCACATCCACACTCAGAATCAAACCAAACAATATGACATGCACTTCAGTCTTGGCAAAGAAACTAGTTTACAGGAGAAAGACAGGGAAAGGTTCTCAGAAAAAATAGAAACAGAGACTCACCAAGGTGTTGTACTACACACATTGTAAGTGACTTCCCTTGTCTTAATTCTCAAAAGAACTCTTCTCTTGTGAGATATGAACTGGGGCCTTATAGATGACTGGTCTGTTGGCATTAACCTATGAAAGCATCAAAGATAATGACTAAACACAAATAACACTCAGGACACGCAGAAAATCTATCCAAGATGGAGGCAAAACTGTGTTTTATTGATTCAAGTGGAAAATTTTGCAGAGCTTCACTTTTTTAAATTTATGAGAAGATCCCTTACAAAATGACAAGTATCAAATATATATCCAAGTCCAAGAGGCTCATTTGGCACTCTTTTTACAAATGGTTGTTCATGAAAAGAAACAAGCCACTCAAAAATATTAATGAGCCATGTGCTCTGTTCTACTTTGAAGTTCGCATTTTTAATGGCAAAATGTAGTTTGTCCACCCATTAAATGAAAAATGGAGAAACTAATTACATTCTTAGCTGTTGCATCCTCTTGTGGTCAATTCAAAGGAACTATTCCACCTGCCAGAGTCACTTCTTCAAATTGGCATCGCTTGGACTTGACTATTTGCTTATTCCATGCGTATCATCTTGTCCTTTATCGAATTCATCTCCATTTAACTCGTTCAGGCCCCTCAGGAATGAACTGTCAATAGGTTGTTACATTATGGACTCCTTGGCAATATTTCCTTGGCTGGAAACAAAAGTTGACTTATTCTACTGAAATTGATGCTCAACTGGCCGTCGAGCTTTGAATACCAATGGATATTCCATTCTCTTGAAATTGACAACTTTTGGAGCATCATCACTTGAGGTCTAATGGCTAAACCATTTTGAAAAATTTGACGTCCATTGGGTCGTCATCGGGTCCTTCTAAAATGTCATCGGGTCCATTGCCACGTCAATCGGGTCCACGTGGCATCCTCTGCGGCCTTCCCTTCCTTAGTCTTTTCCTTGGCATACCCTTCCGGGTCACATTTGGCTTGGACTATTTCCCGGGGCTTTGTATTGTATTTGAAGTGCACCCAAATTCCTTCCATGAAAATGTTTAGAGCTTGCCCTCCAAAAGGGATTTTGACATGAAGACAGCCCTTTCCCTTTGCCTTTGTGTTAAGTTGTGCCCGAAGGAATTCGGGACCTAGACTTAGTCAATTTCAAATGAATTAAACTTTGGACTTCGAACCAAACTGAAACTTACATGGGTCCCTTTCATTTGAAGTGTAGGCCCCCCACTAGGGCGTTTGAACTTTAAGTCTTGAACCAAATCACTGAACCAATTGTGTTGAGAAAAGCAGAGAAACACTGGCATTGAAATGTGTAACCTAAAAATGATTGATTTTTGAATAGTGAAGAAGGAAGGTGAAAAATTTTGGCCTGTGAGTGAAAAATTGGTGAACACATGGTGACTCATAGGGGAAGCATGCCCACCTACTTAGAATCTAGCTGCCTTGAAAATCCATTGGGCATGGAGTCAGTAGCAACTTTGAGAAATAACAGCAGCTCTATTCAAACATAGAACAAAAAAAATGTAGATCCACCTCCGAGGAAAAGGAAACACACACAAGACTAAGAAAACTACAACCTATGCAACAACACTTAGGGAAAAATAGGAAAAAGAAAACAAGGGAAAATATGTACAAGTGAACCCAAAAGAAATCAGTGGTAATGCTTCAAATGTATCCCATTAACTGGGATACGCAATTCTTCACCGTCCAACCTAGAAAGCTGGAATGCATTATGCTACTTGCACTAAGTGATTATGTAAGGACCACTCCATAGGGCATTGAATTTTGAATTTTTTTGGGCTTAGCTCGATCCTCATCCCACTTTAAGACAATGTATCCTTTAGTGAAATCTCTTGGCAAAGATTTCTTGTTAAAGTGCCTTTTTAATTGTTGTTGGCAACTGGTCATAGAAGCCATAACCCGATCCTTTACCTTTTGGAGCTCCATTAGCTCACACAATCTGACCTCCATGATGGTTCCTTCTTCTAGCTGCAGTTGGTGGGAGAGATCTAATGCTGGCAATTCAAGTGAAATGGGAAGCCTGGCTTCCCTTCCATACACGAGCATATATGGAGAATTTCTGATTGCTCTCTTCAGAGTAATTCAGTTGGCCCATAGAGTTGTCTTTAACTTGTTATGCCAAGTCCTTTGATTTTCTTCCACAGTCCTCTTTATAATCCTAATTAGATTTTTGTTGGTGGAGTCAGCCAGCCCATTCCCCTACAGATAATAGTTTGATGAGGTGCTGAGGTATATTCCATACTTCAGCACCCATTCACTAGTTTTGATTCCCAAAAAAGCCAAGGCGTTATCTGAGATTATGGTGGTTGGGACCCCAAATCTTGTTACAAGATATTCATAGAATTCTAGGACTACGCTCTCATTTTCCTCCTTCAAGGAAACTGCCTCTACCCACCTAGTGAAATAATCCATGGCAGTCAATACCCACTTATGTCCAACACTGGAGGGAGGATTGATCATCCCTATAAAATCCAGGCCCCACTACATGAATGATTGCTCCACTTGAATGGGTTTCAAAGGCATGGCAGCCAATCGCTATTTTCCATCAAAAAGTGCACACTTTTGGCACTTTCTCACCTAGGCATGGGTATCCTTGAAAAGAGTAGGCGAAAAATAGCCAACTCTCATTATCTTTGCTATTGTAGCTCTAGGAGCGAAATGACCACCAGCTGGCCCATCATGAAACTCATCCAGTATCCTATCATCCTGATTGGGGTCAATGCATCTTAGAAGAACCCTAGAGAGATCCTTCCTAAACAATACTTCACCAACTAGGACATAAGGGAGGGACTAGAGCTTAAAATACCTTATTCTAGTCTTATCAAGACCTTATGGACACTCACCTATGAGAAGGAAATGCTTCATGTCCAACGTCCAATCCTTTATGATAGCTGGTTCTTCTACTGTGGCTGCATCATGGATTAACAAGCTGTCTCTCCTTTCTTGTTTTAAGTCTGCATCCAACTGCTTGCACAGGCCTCTTCCCCTCACTAGCTTGGTGATCTTGATGTCTATGTCATATTCTATCACTTTGGTAATCCACCCCACCCTCTTTTCATTTAAATCTCGATTCGTCAAGAATTCCTTGACACTCGAATGTGGGACCATAAGGTGGATCCTGTTGTTAGACAACATATGCCTAAATTTCTTCAAGCTAGGCACCACTTCTAGGACTTGATTTTTTACATATGTATACCTAACTTCAAAGTCCTCTAACCCTTGGCTGAAGAAAGCAAGTGGCTATTTGAGGTCATCACTATTAGCTTGGGTAAGTATGGCAGATATCACTTCCTCATTATTGAAGGTATAGAGGTTGAAATCTTTGCTAAAGTTTCGGCCAATGAAAGTGGGAGCCTAGGTTATGGCCTGCCTGATGGCCTCAAAGCTAAGTTTCCTCTTAGCTATTCATTTGAAATCCTTACCTTTCTTTATCATAAGGGTGAGTGGCTTAACTATCTCTACAAAATTTGGAATGAATCTCTAAATAAAATTTATCCTACCAAAGAAACTCTGTAGGCCTTGCTTGTGCTTTGGTAGGGGCATTTCCAAAATGGAGTGAACTCTCTCAAGGTTGATGGACAAGCCTTCCTTAGACACGATGTGGCCAAGAAGTTTCCCCTCATGAACAACAAACATGCATTTATTTAGATTAAGAGAAATGCCAAATTCCCTACACCTCTCAAAAATCTGCTTGAGGTGTTTTATATGCTAGCTCACTTCCTTGAAAAATACCGTTATATCATCGAGATATACCAGCACGCTATTGTTTATCAAGCCACCAAAATCCATGTCCATGGCCCACTAAAAGGTGGCATCAGCATTGGATAGCTTGAATGGCATCTTCTTGTAGGCAAACATCCCCCATTTTGTGGTAAAGGCTGTTTTGTGCTGGTCACTGCCTTGCACTAGAATTTGATTATACCCTGAATAACCATCCAGGAGGGAGAACCACTCACTACCAGTTACCTTCTAGATAATCCACTCCATGTTTGGAAGGGGGTAATGATCCTTTAGAGAGACTCTATTAAGGTCTTTGAAGTCAACACACAACCTGATCTCCCCATTTTTCTTTCTAACAGGAACAAGGTTGGCCAGCCATGAGGAATGTTTGATTGGAAATATAATTCCAGACTCAATTAATTTGGCCAATTCCCTCTGCATGAGGGGCTCAATTGTAGGATTGATAGGCCTTTGCTTTTGAGTGACTGGCCTGGCACCTTCTTCTAATTCAATGGTGTGTTGGGCAAGCCTTGGGTCGAAGCCCTTCAAATCATTGTAATCCCAGGCAAAGATGTTAGTGAATTCTTGACACAACAAAATGAAAGCTCACCTCTCTTGAAATGTGTAGACTTTACCAAGTGCCAGCAGCTTCCCTTTGAAAATTTCAAACCTTTCATAATTCTCCTCTTTGGTAGTGATGTAGGCCTTGTCATTGCTTAACTGGTCGTCATTATTGAAAATGCTTTCAAGCATGACTAGACCCTTGGGGAGTTTATTGTTCTTCAACTAAACAATCTGATTGCCATATTGCTACTGCAATTTCACCTGATTGTGTGTTGCAAACTCAGCTTCTTATAAGAAGAAAGCTATCTGATGGTCAATTTTGAAGACTTGCCAATTTGTAACGTTGTCTGGGATTGAAGGCCGAACCACCACTTTCAATTGGCATGAACCACAGTCTCTACTTATTTCTTTTGAAACATCAAATTGGGTGCCAATTGCTGCCAGCCTATTTGTTGCACTCCCTGAGAATAGAGGCAATTTTAAAAGCAAGAAAATCCTCCACCAAGTCCCAAACCCTATGCTTGTATGAATTTAGCAAGGAGTTCTTGGTCAGATTTAGGCCTCTCACTTGATTTATAATTAGTTCACTATCTCCCAAGACTTTCAACTCTTGAATCCCCCTCTTTCTTGCCCATTCAAGCCCATGGATCAAAGACTCATATTTTGCAACATTGCTGGTGCAAGAAAATTGGAAATGGAAAGTTGAAAAGTACCTTTCCTTGGAAGGGGAAACCAACATTGCTCCACCACTAGTGCCTATTTTACTTTTGGAGCCATCAAAATACATCTGCCATAGGCCAAGGTCTTCTTTGCTTTCCTTCATTAAATTTGGCATGAAGGCACCCTCCTCATGCATGTAATAGACTCCAAGGTCTACCTCCTCAATGAATTTGTATGGGTCATGTTCGAAATTATCATTTCCCCACTCATTCAAGAGTAGGTTTGTGACTCCTTCAAGATCAGAGGATGGAGCTTGGTTTGTCTGGGACTCTTCTAGATCGATGATGGTGTAACTGACATTTGCTACTTTGGACGAATATGGCTCTAGGTGGTCCTTGTAGAGTGGCTCAGACTCGATTTTCACTTTGGTCCCATACATGGTTTTGAAAACTAGATATGACCAATTCACTGCTAGATATCCACCTATTTTTGATGTGAAATCCCTGGACAAGCAAATTGTGAAATACGGAGGAACATCCGCTACCACTATATCATGGGGAATTGAGAAGGTTGGGCAAGCATGCAATGTCAGGTCTAAACCCTTCACAATCCCAACTACTTTTGTACATGTCCCATCCAACTATAGGACTCCTTTGTTCATCTCTTGATACTTCAATCCCATCTTATCAGTAATGCACTTGGGCATCACTGAGGTGCTGGCCCTATTGTCAATCATGCAATTGTGAACCAAGAAGTTCCCAAAAACCAAGGATACATAAAAAGGATGAGTCTTCTCTTCCTTCTTCATCTACCTTGAAGTGGAAAGCTATCCATTCATCATCAAGACATTATCAGTACTGGCTAGGATAGCCTGACAATCCAGCTCATTCAATTCCTTTTTTAACACATCCTTCTGGCCTAAAAGAGACAATGCATCCCATAAAGAGATATTCATATTCAGCTTCTTCATCTAGTCCACTATGTTGACTTGGGGGCTACCTCCCTTCACATTTTCTTTTGGGCTGATCCCAACTAGAGCTGTAGGCTAAGGCACTAAAGTTATAGATGGCTCCCTAAAATTTGGGGCCTTTACATTGGAGTGTGATGGAGGAGGTGCAGCTACTGCCTAAGTGGTAGCTTGCACCTCATCCACTACTCTCCTCTTAAATCTTGTATTGGCTACAACATAATTAGCCTGATTGCCTATAGCGCCCCCATGATTGATTGCATAAAACTCACCCTCTAGGTGATTCATAAGAGCAAAGTTTGGCTGGGCCTGATTGCCACTCGTGTTGGGTTGAGCTGGAGCCTCAAAAAATTGGGAAAGAGCAGTAGCTTGATTCTCTATATTTTGGAAATAATTCACCATCTCATTTGTGTGCACTACCTATTCTTGACCATATCCCATGGTCGAACAACTAGGCTGCTCTTATACAAGATTATTTTGAACAGACACTATGGCCTTAGATGATGAAGAGGGACTAGTGTTGTAATTTTGAAATGGCTTGGTTGTAGTGAGCTACCCTTAACCCTAATTATAATTATGAAAAGGGGGTCTAGGGCCTTGACCATAATTCTGGTACCCTTGATTTAGCTTGTTGCCTTGAGCCTATTGCTACCTTTTAATGGCAATGAGTTCATTGGTCACGGCTTACAACATACTCTTAACCTCCTAAAACTCATTCGATGGGACAACAGCTAGTTTTTCGATGGCAGGTAGAGGGGCCAATGTGGGAATAGGGGTCTGAATTGGAGGTGACATCTCTGGGAAGATTGGCATGTGGGGTCTAGGGGTGATTTTCTCAGCATGTATTAAATAGTTCTCTACTGCTATGGCTATGTCATAAGCACCAGGCAATATATGCCCTCTCATAGATTGTATCATGACTATAATGTCACTATTTAATGCTTTTAAATAGTATAAAAAATCATAGCTGGGAGTTAGCCTTACCAAGATGGGAATCCTCTGCCAGGTCTTCTAAAACCGTGTGTTGAAGTCTTGCATATACTTGTGCAGAGCTCTTTTTATGGTCATCAGTTGCTCAGCAAGTGAGAGGTCATCACTTTTTTCAACAAAATGGTCCATTAGATAAATATCGAGCTCATTCTAGGAATGGATTGAATTCACAGGTAAGGTCCTGTACCATTCAAGAGCCTTGCCCTTAAGAGACAGAGCCAGCAATTTGACTGCGATATTATCCTCTATGATATTATGAATATTGCAAAGGTTAGAAACATTCCTGATGTGCTTAGCGACTGTAATGGGTCCCAATCCATCGAAAGAAGGTACATTCTTTAGAGCTGCCCCTAGAATTGGGTCATACTATTGGAGGTTCAAGGGGCTCTCACCACGAAAGGCTATAGATGGTAAAGCCATAGTTGGGATAGGGCATAACTGAGGCTCTACTGTAACTGTGTCTTTTATAATAGGTCTAGCAGGGTGACTTGTTGGATAAGGATGAGTCTTCTTAAATCTTAATCTTTTAGTAGACTTTAGAGGCAGTTCAATGAATTCAAAAGGAATCCTTTCTGAAGCAGACCTAGTGGTGACTTTATGCATAGAAATTCAAGACACTGGTCTTAATATGGAAAATGAAGCTCTTACCATTGGAGTCACCAGATGCTGAGAAATATTGAAATGGCTGTGACAAAACCATCATCAATCCTAAAATCTTACTGAGTTATAAACTTGGGTCCCACCGGGCATGCCAAAACTGTTGATGCAAGAAAGTGCACCCAGTGGCAGGAAAATAGGTTCCTGCCCTCTCCTCACAACATGGAAACTCCTCTCTCACCTGTGGGATGGTGAAGCAGGAGAGGAGAGTCTCTAGTTAAGGGCTAGCTCCCTTTGATGCATCATGTTTGTTTCAGGCAGTGTAAAATATAGGTATATATAGATATAATAAAAGGGGGGGATGAAAAGGGAGAAGAAAATATAGGAAAACAAATAACCTACTCTAAAAGAGGTGATACACCAAAACAAGGGTTGACCTTCCCACATCCACACTCAGAATCAAACCAAACAATATGACATGCACTTCAGTCTTGGCAAAGAAACCAGTTTATAGGAGAAAGACAGGGAAAGGTTCTCAGAAAAAATAGAAACAGAGACTCACCAAGGTGTAATTCTACACACACTGTAAGTGACTTCCCTTGTCTTACTTCTCAAATGAACTCTTCTCTTGTGAGCTGTGAACTGGGGCCTTATAGATGACTGGTTTGTTGGCATTAACCTGTGAAAGCATCAAAGATAATGACTAAACACAAATAACACTCAGGACATATGCATAAAATCTATCCAAGATGGAGGCAAAACTGTGTTTTATTGATTCAGGTGGAAAATTTTGTAGAGCTTCATGTTTTTTAAATTTATGAGAAGATCCCTTACAAAATGACAAGTATCAAATATATATCCAAGTCCAAGAGGCTCATTTGGTGCTCTTTTTATAAATGGTTGTTCATGAAAAGAAACAAGCTGCTCAAAAATATTAATGAGCCATGTGCTCTGTTCTGCTTTGAGGTTCGCATTTTTAGTGGAAAAACATGGTTTGTTCACCCATTAAATGAAAAATGGAGAAACTAGTTACATTCTTAGCTACTGCATCCTCTTGTGGTCAATTTGAAGGAATTGTTCCACCTACCAGAGTCACTTCTTCAAATTGGCACCACTTAGACTCGACTGTTTGCTTATTTCATGTGTATCCTCTTGTCCTTTATCGAATTCATCTCCATTTAACTCGTTTGGTCCTCGCATGAATAAACTGTTGGTAGGTTGCTGCATTCTAGACTCCTTGGCAATATTTCCTTAGCTAGAAATAAAAGCTGACTTATTCTGCTAAAATTGATGCTCAACTGGCCGTCGAGCTTTGAAAACCAACAGATATTCCATTCTCTTGAAATTGACAGCTTTTGGAGAGTCATCGCTTGAGGTCCAACAGCTAAACCATTCTACAAAATTTGACATCCATTAGGACATCATCGGGTCCTGCTAAAATGTCATCAGGTCCATTTCCATGTCAGTCGGGTCCACGTGGCATCCTCTGTGGCCTTCCCTTCCTTAGTCGTTTCCTTGGCATACCCTTCTGGGTTGTGTTTGGCTTGGACTATTTCCCTGGGCTTTGTATTGTATTTGAAGCGCACCCAAATTCCTTCCATGCAAATGTTAATAGCTTGCCCTCCGAAAGGGATTTTGACCTGAAGACTGCCCTTTCCTTTTGCCTTTGTGTTAAGCCATGCTCGAAGGAATTCGGGACCTAGACTTAGTCATTTTCGAATGAATTGAACTTTGGACTTCGAACCAAACTAAAACTTACTCGGGTCCCTTTCATTTGAAGTGCCAGCCCTCCACTAGGGCATTTAAACTTTAAGTCTTGAACCAAATCACTGAACCAATTGTGTTGAGAAAAGTAGAGAAACACTGGCATTGAAATGTGTAGCCTGGAAATGATTGCTTTTCAAATAGTGAAGAAGGAAGGTGAACAATTTTGGCATGTGAGCAAAAAATTGGTCAACATAAACTACTACCACACTTATTTAAAGTGGTTATGTTTCTCATAACAACACTAGTAGATTATCCCTTAATTTATTAATAATTAGATGCCTATTATCAATACCCATAATATTCAACATCATGTTATCCCTTCATTTTTAAATACTACTACACTAGTGACTATCCTACCACCTCAAGCATGAAGTAACCAAGGTTTCCCTCTGAACCCTTAGGTGGCTAATGTACAACATATGATATAGATATTGAAAACTGATATGTTTAATTACATAGGAAGGTCCCTCAAAACACTATCCAAATTATAAATAACCCACATTAGAATATAAATTACAATTTTTAGAGGGATAATAGGCAATGTAACACTAGGCCTAATAATGGAAATATGCTTATTCCCTCTGAAAAAACCAATTGAAGTAATAGTATTGATTCCAATTCAATTAACATAATATAACTAACCTTACCCACTTGGTGTAGACTAGGTAATATATTATAGCATGCTAAAATATATTATGCTTAGTTTACATTGTCCTTAAACATATTCTAGAAAGAGATTGATGACCTTGAAATAATTCTTATACTAGACAATGGCAAACCATGACCAAGTGGAAATAACCTAAGAACTACCATAGTGTTATATACATATGAGTTTCTATTTGAAAGTAAAAATGAACTTGAAGACAATGTGGATAAATTACATGACATTAAATAGTTCCAAATGGGGAATAACTATTAGTTAAGGAATATGTTGTAGAGTCATTCAACTACCTCTACTCCAAACAGAATCCATGTTCCACCTGATGAAAAATAAAGTAATAAACCTTCCCCCTAAAGGATATACTACCTCATATCATCTTATGAATAATGTTTCACCTCTTCAAGATGATAAACCACTTCACCCCAATAAACCAAGATATAAAATTATCAAGGACCTTAAGAAAACTAATCCCAACATAACAATGTTTGGGATTGTTTAGATGTTTAACCAAAAATACTTGTAGCTAAAATAATTATTTGGTCCCAAAAAGAAGGAATATAATAACACCATTGATGCTCATGTTGTTTTCTATAAAGAAAAAAAATCTCCATTTTGAATAAAAATTAGTATTTTTTTCAAAAAAATACATAATTGTTTGGTGGATTTAGGTGGTTTAGGGACCTTGATTCCTTACACCATTTTGTAGTAGCTAGGATTGACAACTATAAAATATACCAAAAAGGTAGTTCAATTGGACAAATTAGAGGTCACAATGGTTGATGCTATCAACCACATTTATATGACATTAGATTATTATCCTAGGGTTCAATAGTTCATTGACACCCAAGTGGTGGATATACCTAAGGATTATGGGATGCTTCTTAGCCAAGACTGGTATATGACACTCATGGGTTATATGCAAACTAATTTATTCCACATATGTATTATAAAATAAGGCATTACTAATTATATCAATATTTAGAGGGAGACAAATTTAGCTCACATTATCATATAATGTAATAAGACCAATGAGATCTTATATGAGGAGTCTAAACTAGGGGTACATGTACTTGAGCAATAAGTGGAATCTTATGTCATATTCTCCATTAACATGTTGAATATATAGGATGATAATAAATTTGAATAATTATATAATTTAGATGATAAGGACATCATTTATTCATAAAAATTAATTTCAATTAATTTTGTTTCTTTAATGCATGACAATGTCAAACACAATTGTCCATGTGAGAACAAGGTGTACAAAGGCTTTTAGGCTACATATGCTACCATATTAAATATTTCAATGCCTATGTATACTAATAAAAATCAAACCATAAGTTCATTAACATATAAAGAGAAAATTATTCCATGTCTAAAGCTAGACAAGGTAATAAAAGAGTGAACATAGTGGCAACACCCACCTATTTGAGTCCACTACGCATATCTGAAGATCATATATAAACCCTAAAGTTTGATGTCTCAAAATTAGGGAGAAGGTGTAATTATAGGATATATCTCATAAAAACAAGATTAAATTTATATTTTATATACTTCCAAAAAAAAAAATCATTCACTAACAATGTGTCTAAGTATAAAGCATTGGTGCATGGCCTCTAGTTTATAGTAAGGAAGGAGAAGAATATGAAAGTCCTTGGGTATTCATATCTTATGGTTAAGAAAATAAGAAGACACTATGATTGTAATGAAAAAAATAATTCCATATACTTAAATAGAGTGTGAAACATAATTTATTATTATAATGCATTAAAAATCCATATGTTTCCTTGAAGTAATAATTGTAAGGTGGATGCATTGAAAATGAGCATGAGTACCTTAGAACACATTGCTAACTCAAGATTGAGGAGATTTTTAATAGAGTTGGTGATTGATCCTTTTTTATTACATAATTTTTAAAACCTCCATGTATTTAATTATTACAAACATATCATTGACTTAATCACCAAAAGTGACTTATTTGAGTCCCAAATCATTGATGAGGATGACAACAAGGAACTTGAACTAGAAAAAGTAGGGGTCATAAAATTGAAAACTAATAACATATCAAAAGGGAAGGTATCATTGGAGAGTTTATTCAACATTAATTTTAATGGGTGGGAAATATAAAGTATCCCCTACCAAAGTTATTTTACATTAGCATTATAATCTAGGTAATTTAAGGGAATCAAAACATGTGTTTTTAGGCACAACTTGCACCAAGATTGAAAAGAAAAAGATTGTGAAAGCCTTGAAATAATTTTGAGCCATTTTTTAATGTATCTATGAGGATTTAAATGTATTTTAAAATTCCATCCCCACTCATAACATTCCTCTAAATCCATGTGTAAAACACTTTTACCAAAGATAAAGGATAGTCATTCCACTGATGGAACCTTTGATAGTCAAGGAGCTGCAGAAATTATTGTTAGCAAAGGTCATTTATCCTATTAGGCACTCCAATTGGGTGGTAAATTTGGTACCCATTAAAAATAATAATGGGTAAATCTAAATCTATTTGTAATTCATAAATCTAAATAAATCCTTTGAGAAGGATAGCTTTTGCCTTCACTAGATGAAGTCTTACAAATAGTAAATGGTTTCTAAATGATGTCATTCCTAGATGGTTATTTAAGATATAATTATATGATTGTAAAATATGAAGATATAATTAATATAACACTAAAAAATAAGTGAGGTACATGCACATATAAGAGGATGCCATTTTTACTTATTAATGTAGTTATCACCTTCTAATGGACCATAGACATTGCATTCAAGGACCTCACTAGTAAATGTGTTATAATTTACATGGATGACCTTATTATATTTTATAAGGACTAATATTATCATGTTAAGGACCTAATTATGGTTATATAGAGACATATAGAGCATGGTATTTATTTGAACCCAAATAAATGTATATTGGAGATGACTGAAGGAAAGTTACTAAGTTATATTATCTTAGAGAGGGTATTTATATAGACTTGAATAAAGCTAAGGAAATATTGAATATTCCATTACCTGGTGGTAAGAAGGAGTTTAAGTCATTATTCAACAAAATAAAATTTATAAGGAAGTTAATTTCAAGCTTCACAAATATAATTCAACCACTGAACAACATGTTCAAGAAAGATGTGAAGATATATTTATTCCTTGAAGCACAAGTGGATTTTTATGATATAAAAAATTAAATTTTGAACATGTTAGTGCTCATAAATTTGGATTACATGTAGATATTATATATCTAATTATTCAATTTATAAAATTATACTATAGCTATCCTGACTCAGAGAAAAGATGGTAGGGATGAGAGGCATGTTTAATTTAAGAGATCCCCAATTAAAAATGATGAACTTAGGTATAAAAAATCAACAAAAAAATATTTTTCCTCACCAAAATCCATGAAATAACTATGACATTATATCCTACATATAAATGTGTTTATTCCAGTGACTGACCTAGCTATCAAAGCATAACTAATACAAAATGAGCTAGGTAAGCACCATGAGAAGTGGATGACCATTATATAAGAGTTTGACCTAGAGATATATAAAATGAATATTTTTAGAGCTCAATGTATAAAAAAAAACTTGGCTAAAGTGGATCCACATATTAACTACCAGTAGTATATAATACAAAGCATAAAAAATAATGACTCACACTATGATTTAGTCTATTATTTTATCAGTAATTAATGTCCAATTTAGTTGAAATCCACTCAGAGAAGAGCATTATACCTGAAAATAAATATCTTCATGATCAAGTCAGACTTATTATACACAAGGAGATATGAAGGCATATATGTAAGATACCTAACTATACAAGAAGTGACTATAATAAATAGTGGTTCCCATGGGAAATATGAGACTAACCATACTTCAAGGAGTGTCAAAGCTCACCAAATACTCATTTTAGGATATTAATAGAATCATGATTTTATGGACACACATGATCACATGAGAAGCTACCACATTTTTCAAGTAACTACACATAGATTACACACTATAACCATGTCATTACTATCAATTATTAAGGTATAACCATTTTCAAAGTGGGGAATAACTTTGTGGGAGCCATCAATGCTAATTCCTCTATTGGACATAAGTTCCTCATCATTAAAACTATTTATTGTAAACACTATAATAAATCCAATGTATTCAATAATTGCACAAATAAAGTGGTGATTGAATTCCTTAAGGACCACATTGTCACCAGGTTTGGTATGGCAATTATTTTATTATGTGACAATGATCATATTTTCTCCTCATTATAGTTTATTGAGTGGGCCTATAATAATTAGGTATAATTTTAATTTTCATCAAATTATTATCCACAAGGTAATGGGTTAATTTAATAAACACATAATAACTTAATGTATGCAATCAATGGAAAATTGGAGAGGAATCTGAGAGACTCGCATAATGTTCTAAAGTTTGCATTGGGGTCTAATAAGACCATAATTTAGTATTCTTTAGGTACTCACCCATATCATATAGTGTACAACCAAAAACATAAATTCCCCATAAACATCAATATCTAAGCCTTATTATTCATTAAATATAACCTAGAAACTAATGAAAAATAGATGCCCACCTCCTAAATTTAATTTATCTAGAAGAAAAGTGTGATTTAGCCCTATAAAACTTTAGAAGGCATCAAGGAGTTATCAAAATGTTGCTTTGAAAATAAATTTAAAACAATAGCCTTATGGATCTATTATTTGTTCTTTATTTAGGATAAGGCTTATGAAAATAAGGGTCAACATAAAAAAAATTATTCCCTTTGGATAGGACCCTTCCAAATCTATAAAATCTAGAGTTAGAATACATTCCACGTAAGTGGTCTAATTGGTGAAGATGTTCCATTTCCTATCAATGGATAATTCCTCAAGTGCTACTTCTAAGAGTTGGCTTGAGGTGATCTTGTAAATGATTCCATTTTGATTTCTTAGTTTTCCTTCCTTTTTTATTTACTTTTTTCTCATTATTGGTATGTTGCTTGTATGATTTTCTTAATTTTTTATTATTGGTATGGCTTTGTTATTGTCTTATTTTGGTCCAAACTATCTATTTTTCCTTGTGGTTACATGTTAATCAATGAAGTAATGATAAATGAAATTCATGAAGGTAAGTGGAATAAATGAAGCCATGGTGTGTAAGTACTATGAGTAATGTATGTCATTCAATTTTATCTTCATTCCATATCCACATTTTTATTTAATTGTTTGTGTTATGAGTTAGTTTATGTTTTTAAATTATTGGGATGGGATATATAAATCTTTATGATATTTATCAAAAGATTTCACAAAATGAAATTTAATGATCTTTAAATTTACATGGATGAAACTATTGTGTCCAGGGTCTGAAAGTGAAAATATATAATTTTTATTTTTATTTACCATGGTTGTCCCCTACCCATGATTGTGATGCTCAATAAAAGGAAAAATAAATAAAATATATTACTTAAAAAACATTATTCAAGCAACCTTTACGAAGGTTTGGACATATAGATGGTAGTAGATCAAATCTTTATGTGGGATGAATAGGAAAATATATTAAGGATATAGACACATGGATGGAAGGGGATCAATGTCTAAGTGTTTATTTCAAAGTAAAATTCACTAGCTTATTGATCTTAACTACAACACCTAGTCCTTGTAAACATAAAAAATAAAATGAATACACTAGCATGCACTGGTTAATGAGATTATTTGATTTGGGTTCAATATTATTTCCCTAATTATTTTATCATGAGTTATTTCATGTTAAATCATTTAGATAGATCAAATATTCAAGGTTTTAGGTAGCATTTATATGTTCCAAAATAATTAGTAGTATTTTCTAGCAAAGTCCCCATTTCTCATTGCTTACATAACGTGCCCTAATTTCATAACAAAGTCATTAGACCTATTTTTGCTTTGGAGACTATTATTTTCCTTCAATATACCTTGTTATTTGGGCCTATCTGACCTTTTGTTTTGATTTTAAAATATCCCTAGGATGTTGTAATATAGACTTTAATTTTTCTTTATTGTTTTAACCATGTTTAAACTTGAAATATTCATTATATATAATTGGTCCAAGAAAGGGTTTTTAATTAGGACATAAATAATCTTATAATTTGAATTCACTTAGATCTAATAATTCTTGGTTTATATTGATTCATGTTTTGTAATGCTATCAAGCTTTTATGCTAGACCAAGCTTCTATGATAGATTTTGTATAGGTTGTTTGTATGCTCATAGGTTTTGGGTGATCTTTTCCTTGGAATTTTATTCAATTTCAAATTTTCATTTTAATGGATGGGAAAAGTATTTGTATGGATTCATTATTTAACTTATTCACTTTATTAGGAATGGACTAAAGTGGTTGTATCTTGACCAAATGGGATTATTTTATCCATTGAATGCATCTCCTTTTAATCCTATTTTTACTTTCTTTGAAATCAAATAGAATTTGTCATTATTTAGATTTATTCTTAGTCTTAATAATTTTATTAATGTTAGGATTTAATAGGATTTTTAATTATAAAATAATTGATCTTTATTCATTTAATATTCTTCTTTTTGCCTTCTTTTTATCATAGGATTTAGTAATTATTGGGCACAAATCATATTTAGAAACTAACAACTACTTTATTTTGTTTCAAGTTAATTGTCATTTTCTCTCTCATGAATCCCAAAAAAGTGAGAGGAATACAATTACCACTCACATATTCCCTTAGGACTCATCAAGACTTAGTTTATTTATAGTATTCTTTAACCTTACAGATGCCTAGTATGAGGAGAAATGTTATCATCCTGGTTACTTCATCAGGAAGCCTTGATTGTTAGGCATCACTCTTAAGCTCCTAGGTAAATGAGACACACCACATGGTGATATATAATTTACCTAGGATAATAAGGTATTTATTTCACTTCATGTTATAAATAAGGTCCTGATAAGTGGGATAATGACATATTTCACTATCTAACCTCCTTACATCCCTGGGTGATTAATGCAAATTGAGTGCACTACTAATCTACTAAATGCTTAGGATGATACCACTTGTCACATTATATAGGCCTCAATGTAACTATTACCTCTTGTATTTCAAGCTAGGGCTCATGAACCCCTAAATGAGTGAGATCATATAATGTGGCATGATCTTTCTACATCTCAGCTATAGGATGGTTATCATGTGTTAAAGTCCTAATCGAGCCTTAAATGACCTATAAATGTCACATGGAATTACCTTCCAAGTGGATGAAACACTATAATCCACATCAATAATTCATGATCTTTAATTTTGTGATTTTCTAGCCTATCAAAACTATTAAAATTAAGAATAGACTTAAATCTTCAAAAAATATTCAATGGTTTTTAGGGTTTATTTTATACATTTGCCTTAGAAACTTAGTCCCTTTTGCTGCCTTTCATGTTAGTTAGTTGACTATTTGTATTATCTCATCTTTACTACTTAGTAATATTATATTAAATTGGGAAAACACAGTTGTAATTTTTAATAATAGGGATGGGATTATTCTCTTGTTTTGGTCTATTTTCTACTTTATTTATAAAGTGGTATGGCTGATTATTATACTTTTGTATCTATGGAATTAGTCTCTCTTTATTTCTAATGGTATTTTACCCATTTTTTTGAATCCTTAACAAATTAGTCACTTTCTTGGAAATTCAAAAAATTTAAAATAAATGACTAATTTATCTTTTCAAACTCTAATGGATATTTCATTCTTATAGGCCTAGAATGACTAAAATGGTACCACTTTTCACTTTCTTATTTCCTCTATCATCCTAAAGACTTGGTAAAATATTTAGGACTTGTAAACTCCTAGACCACTAATATGTTGCCAAGTGGCATATTATCACTTGATCAATTACCTAGGTTGATCCAGGTATGTTAATATTTGAGTGAGCTCTTAGGTAAATGATATGTTGATAGGTGTTGAGATATTTCTCCTCTACTTCCTTTGAGTTCCTAAAATTAATACCTCATCTAAGTATCCTCTAGGTGCCCCAAATGATACCACATTGAATATTCATGTTTCCCCATCTTGTAGGTGATCATTACAGAGTAAAAAGGTGGTAGACCCTATGGTTGAAGGAGATGATGCCATGTAGAAACATCTTACTTCAATGATCTCCCAATTCAATAAAAAATTCAAGGAAATAAGAGATTGGGTGAGTCCCTAAGACGAGGTTATGTCTCATAATCTCATGTAATCAATGGAGTTAGAGTATATGGAACCTCAAACTAGGAATAAAGAGCTCTAGGTAAGTGAGATCATGCCACATAGTGACATCTAATTACACCAAGGATAAATAAAAGTTAGAGGATATGGTTCCTTGGCCAAACAATAAAGTAATAGAAAGTCATCATGTTGTGTGGCCCTAAATCATAAAGGCATGCTAGCATTCATGTGCAATGATTAGTGGGCATGTGTTGTAACCTTCATGAGGTGGATATGTGGACCTCCCCAAAAGGATTTATAACTCAAATTTTATGGCCATCTTTCCCATATAAATCATCACTATCCAAATAATTGGATTATGGGTCTAGTTTTGTCAGCATTATTAGGTTATGAATTATTTCTAGAAATAATATGATCTTAAGACACATAATTATAAATAAATTATGTAGTGGAATTAAATGATTAGTGGTGTGTACTTTATAACCAATTGAAGGTCATAAAATAAAAATGTTACCTTAATAAAGCATAATCTATAACTGTGTAGAATGTGACGAATTGGCAATTACAAAAAAGAACATAAGGGCATTTTACTATGTAATATTCAAGTGGAATTTAATTAAAATGGCCTATGAAACTTGGATCATAGTTAAAATGGAACTTAAGTTAGCCTTAGGTGGACCCAAATCATTGATCTATCATAACTATCTATTTTTGGGATGGGATGGGGACTTATTACATTTGGAGTCTATATAAGACTAGTTCTTCATTGTGAGAAGGGCTGGTTGATTTAGATTTAAAGAATAGAATAGATGAAAAAACACTATTTCATCTTATTTTTGTTTGTTTAATTTCCTAGTTAGTTTATTTTTCTATGATTTATATTGGTCTAAGGAATTTTTATAGTTTTATCTAGAAAGGGTGAATCCTATGTGTTGTTTCTTTGATGAAATATATTTAAATATAAAGGTCATGAGGCTAATGTTCACATTTTTTTCACTCATATGGTAATTGTGTCCCTCTTTCTTGATAGTCAAATTTTACTTAGAATTTAAGTACCATTTTTGTTTATGACCATGTGAATACTAGTTAGATAAAAGAGTGCTTTTGTGGGATTTGTCTTTTCAAATGAAATAGACTTATATGCATTGCATTATAGGCTCATTTCTATTTATCTTTACTATTTATATTTTGACCTTTTTTTATCACCTATTTGTTTAAGTTTAGATTAGTCTAATCTTTAATTAGTGCTTCCATGATTTATTTGGATTTATAATAGCTTTTTAAATAATTTTTAAATTTATGTGCCGGAGATAAGTGTTTCTTAATGAGGAGTTCATTGGTAAATATGAACGATTTGAGTCTTCTCTTGTCTAAGTTTATTTTTTTGTATGTTAGACTTCATTTTAAATAGGTCCCTTATATGTAATAACTTGAATTAACCAATTGAGGTATCTATTTCACCATGACCTAGTAGATAAACACCTTGGGGAAGTTGTTGTTGATCCTATTTCCTTTGATGATAGAGAAAAGATAAGGGGGAATCCTCATGATTTGGGCCTTTTCTCCCATTTTACTCCTAGATTTGGTGTGTTATGCCAAATGGACCACCAATAACGTTTACATTAATAGAATTTTATTTATTAGTTTTTTCATGGACATTGTATATCATCATTGATACATTCTACAATGTGTGGTGCCTCTTATGTTTGAACTATATTAAATTTTAAAAACTTTTGTCTGAATTGATGAATTATTGTGATAGATTATTATCCTAAATTTTTATTTCAATAAGATTTTACGTTCATATCCTCATGGTTTATTATAATGAGTGACCTTGGTTGCACATGAAGGTGACCTTATAATTTATCAATGCTCACCATGTTTGAATAATCTCAATACTCTCCTAGGCATATAGGTTTAAAAATTAAATGAGATATATAATCATATATGCTCAAAATAATTTAATTATCACCATCATCTCTATCCTCATCCATAATTATTTCATAAATATCTCCTTTATTAACCAAAATAGGATGATATAGGGTCATATCCCTTATTGCTTTAGACATTTATAATTATGCATATATTATCTATGTATTAAGTGATATATTTGGAATCGACTCATTTTCATTATCTCTTATTGACTTTCCAACTTAATATGTGTTTATTATTTTGATTGGTATGACCTATAAAAAATATATAATAGAAGAGTGAATATTATTATATTGTGGTATACATACACCATTAGGTTTAGCTACTTCAAAATACTTAAAAGGTGTATTATCCATAAGACATATATGTAAACATCTTGCATGGATAAATTTTAAACATTGATTTAGAATGGATAGCATAGATTCCTTAACATGAATATAAGGTCTACCTAAGAGTACATTGTAGTGTAAATGATTGGGAATTACTTAAAATATAGTAATTAATTTTTCATGAAAGATCATAACTTCCAAATTAATTTATCATAGTGCTGAGCAAGGTTCATTATAAAAACCTCTTATATATTTTTTAATTTAATAATAGAGTCCATATTTATAAAAAGTGTTTGTAAAAATATTATATTAAAAACATTCAATCCTAATATAATATATATAAGTACAAATTCAACATCCTAATTTAATATTCACACTTTAATAAAAATTGGGAGATTATGATCTATAGCAGGTTTAGTAGTAAAATATTGTTGGCCATAATAAATTACCTCTTCACTTTCACTCAATGTTATAAAAATAGATGAATAATAATTTGGTTCTATATTTTTGGGTAAAGTTACATCACAAAATGTTATCCAAATAAATTCCTTATATATATTGGATCTCTTAAGAAATTATAATATAGATATTTTCATTGGTTTATTTTTAAGTTGATAAATGACATCACAATATCTATTTGTATTGGATGGTACCTTAGGAGGTGGGTGAGTGTTAGAAGGGAAATTTTGATTACCTCTACTTTGTCTTACATTATTATTCACCCACATTTATATGTTGATACACCATGAACCTCCATATCCAATATAATTTTAAGATGAATAATAGGGGTTGGTTGGTGGCTATCACTACCCTAAGGTTTAGTGGGAGGAATAAAAGGAGTCATACATGACCTTTACTATCAAGTATTAATTGGAATAATATTATATTCAAAATTTATGAAATATGTTTTACTAAGCAGAGATAATGACTCATAATTTATAATATTATCCTTATCTTCATTGAAAATAAATTTAACTTATTTCATTACATGATGTAAGAATACATCACATAATTCATGTAATAAACATGTAACCCAACCATCCTTTTACATCTAATTCTATACAAGAAAACTTAGGTAGCACCTCAGATCATGAGACCCATATGATAAACACAATACATGATCTATTTCTTCTTAAATAAGTTGGTAATGTTTTATAATCACCTTTAGAAATAAAAAGGATCCATAATCTCTTTATAAGAGATTTTTTTTAACCTTATAAATTGGTTATGTCTATTCCTAATATTCAATTAGGTTTTTTGGATCTCATTATTTGGGATCCTCTTGAGGAAATGTTACCTAAACTTGTTCAAGGTAATCAACCAAAAATAAAGGATGAGAAAGCTATAAAAGGGGATACTTATTTGGATATCCCAAAAGATACACATGATACTCATTTAGCCACTTTTGGAACCTTTATGTATCATACCCATTCCCTCTAGCCTATTACCTCTTGATATGCCTACTACATTACATTGACCAACTCCAAAACTAGCCTCCCTTGTAGCTCAGGCCAAGCCAAATATTGTAAAAAGAAAAACTAGGGGAAATGTTTTAGGAAGTGGAAACAAGTGCCTTGGTATGTCATGAGGTAAATCCTTACACCATCCATTTATAATAATTTATATCCCTAAAGATCATATCCTTACTACTTATAATCAAGCTTGGAAAGGGAAAATGGTTCTGCCATCAATTCAAATTAGAGCATCCATATTGAGGTCTCATTCTTCTATAAGGGAAAAAGATACAATAATGGAATCCTCCTCTAAAAAACATACACTATTAAAAAAGGATATTCCCATAGTAATAATTCCAATACATAATCCCTTAAATCCTTATTAGCCTTAGAATCTCAATATAAGGATGTATTCCAAGCATAAATTACCCTATGTTTGGAAATTTTGAACAATAAATTTAAGGAATCAAGACATGAAATAAAATGCATCCCCCATGATAATGCCTCAAAATGTCAAAAAACCTAACTAATATCTATTATGGGTGTCTTATTCCAAGATTATTAATCAACTCCTTTAGACCTCCCTTATCACACTACCACCTTTAAAATCTGTTAACCCCTATACTCAAAAACATGCATGGTATAGGAAAAATAAGAAATATGCTTACCCTCAAATAGTGGGATATGATAGTGAAAGTTATTATGAACTTAAATTTTTAGTACATTATTTATTAGAAGAGGATGATATTTTTCTAGAAAAATTTGGTCATGATTATCCTCATAGTCAAACTACTAGAGTCACTACCACCCCGAGAACTAGTATATTACCAAGAGGGTTAGAATGAGATTTTAGGGAAGATAAAACCTTTAATGAAAATTAATATCAAACCATCCTAAACCTTATATACTTTAATAATTATATAAACACAATAAACCCACCATTGTTTCAAATAGATGAGTACATAGCTAGTTGATCCCAAACACAGGGTCATAAAACCCAAAATCCCAACAAAGCCAAGGTGACTATTACAAAATCACATGCTTATGCTATAAAAAATCCTAAAATTATTCTCCCAAAACCTAAAGTTTCTATTATATGGAAATAAAAAAATAATAATTCCTTCAATTTGATACAAATATTAGTTTTAAAATAACTCCACCAACTTCTCGTTAAGATGTCTTTATACTAACTTATCCAAAATTATCCACAACATCATGAAGATATGATAGAGGCCTTATATTCCACCTAGATATGATAATATTAACCTTATCCTCTATCTAATTTCATTGGATCCTTACAAAATTTAGTGTCTATCACATTTCATGATTATAAAATATCCCCATTACAACCTAAGGACTAGGATCCACCATTATTTATCACTACCCAAGTTAATCAAACATGGATCAAAATAGTTATGATTTATAATGTATCAATTATAAATATTATCTCCTTAAATTATTTTAGTTATCTCTAATAATCGAAAACTATTGTAGATCAATCTCTAGTCATCTTATGAGCATTTAATGATATTGTTTCCTCAACATAAGGAACAACCATCCTTCTTATCCAAGTAGGTATATTTACCCTCCCAAAGTTATTTTACATGATAGATGGGGAATTTAAATATAAAATACTACTAGGATGTCCTTGAATATGTTCTATGCATTACATTCCCACCACTTTTCATCAATGTCTTAATTTTGAGCATGAAGGTAAGATCCATGTTGTCCCAATAGATCCACATCCGTTTAGGATATGCAACTTGATGAATCAGCCTAATGATCTCTTGGTCCCCCTAAATAACTTAAGTCCATTATTTTTAGGGATTTTTTTTCTATCTCTACTATACCTTCATCTTATATCCATGATGTAAACTCTTTTAACTCAACATTGAAACATCTCTCTATAGGGGATTATCAGATGTTAAATCTTAGTAACTTATCAACCCCTCAAGAAGATATATCCCCTAAATAACAATGTACTTACTAACCCAACTTATGAAACATTAGCCCCTTAAGACCACCTCACCTCTAAATTCACTTAAACTATAGAGAAATTGACCAATCCCCTTTATATGGGGAATCCCAAACATGTACCAAACCATTCACATCTAACTTTTCCTTTCTTTACAAACTACACTTCTTGAAAACCTATCCACTATGATGTTCTTGGAAAGGCTTTATCCTAGGACATTATTAATAAGGACCTCATGAGTTTGTGATAAATGACCTTAGAAACCTACAAGAGAAACATGGTCTTTGTTTCAAGAAAACTACTAAAGCTAACAAGCATAGAAATTTGATATCTCATATCCATATAGAGGTGTAAAATGAGACTCTCTCATCCCATCTCAGTTCTCCTATGGAAACAAATGACACCATTTCCATCATGCCTAACTTTTTTTTATTATAACTTTTCACTTGGAACCACTAACCTATTAAAGTGATGAGAAAATTATATACCTTCCTTTAGTTTTTCCTAACCTAATAGATAAATATTCCTCTTTGGTCCATGTAATGGAGTGTCAAGATGATGAATAAATTTTAGCATATTTATGGGTAAGATATTCATATCTGAAGACTATCATACCATATAAGGCTCCTAGCCTTTTAAACAAAGTCACAACTAATATTAACATAGGGACACTCAAGGTCCCATAAAATATCAAAGTGAGCCAATCCTTAGATTCTCAATAACACCAAGATTTCAAAGCATTCCTTTCTAATCATAGGTAATCCTTTTTTTGGTCTTATAGTGATATGATAGGAATTGACCTAGCTATAGTCATCTATAACATTGTTACCATGCTTGAAGATAAACCAGTAAAGCAAAAGCTTCATAAGATGCACCCCCTACATAGCATTTCTTATCAAAGAATATTTTTAAAAAAATTTATCCAACCCATATATTACCCTCAATTGTTATCTAAAATATTACCTATCATAAATCCCATGGGGGGATTTTGCCTTTGAACCAAATTTTATTATCTCAACCTTGCTTGTCCAAAAGTTGATTTTCCCCTTTCTAATATTGACTAGCTCATGGATATCACTATAATACATGAGATTATATCACTCATGAATATATTTTATGGTTATAATCAGATCCTTATCACCCCATAATATCAGCATAAAACCTCTTTTATTAATCCATGGGGGAATTTTTGTTAAGGGTCATGATTTTTGGTTTAAATAATGTAGGAGTAACTTACCAATTTGTCATGACCTATATATCGATTATTTAATTCAAAATACAATTAAATATTATGTGGATGATCTACTTGGTAAGTCTAGGTATCATAAATATCATCTATATATCCTTCATAAAATATTTTCTTGATTGATTAAATATTAGGTTTGCCTTAACCCCAAAAAGTGTGTTTTGAGGGTTTTATCAGGAAAGCTTTTAGGTTTTATAATTTATATTTGATGAATTTAGTTTGATCCCACTAAAATTAAATCCATTATCAATTTGAAACCTCCTTCAAACGTAAATTATATTTTTAGTTTAAAGGGGAAAATACAATCCATTAGCTACTTTATTTCATAATTATTTGACTGATGTCAACCATTCCATCACTTTCTTAAGAAAAACAACATTTTATATGGAATTAAAATTGTCAAGTATCATTTTATACACTTAATAAGTATATTTTATCTCCCCCTATCCTTATTTTTCCAAGATAAGATAAATATTTTTACTTGTATATCTCAGCTACAGACAATATTTTAGGTGCCATGCTTACCCATCGAGATGAGCAACATAGAGAGCAAGTGGTTTATTATATAAGTCACACTTTGGTTGAGTATGAGATTCATTACATGCAAATTGAAATACTATTTTTGGCCTTAATATTCTTAGTTTACAATATTATTTTTTAATTTTCTTAATCATAAGATCTATGTGATTACCAATACCGATCCTCTTAAGTTCATGCATTTGAAACCTTATTAGAATCAAAAAATGGTAAGATGGATAATGCTTATCACTGAGTTTGATCTCAAATTACATAACCAAAATTAAATTAAGGGGAAAATAATTTATTATCAATTGGTTGAGGCACCCCTTAATGATAATCTACCATCTAGCTATGAATTTCTTAATGAATCTATAGCCTCCACATCCTAAGGAGATCTTAAATATCAGATGGCGTTATTATTTGATGGATATAAATGCAAAAATGGAAGTTAAGTAGGGATTATTATAATACCACATAAAGGTATTCCTATCCCATATCTTTTAATCTTGATTTTTACTATACTAATAATATGGTAGAATTTGAAGCCCTAATTATAGATCTCCAAATGGATTTATCTCTAGGTGTTAAGTCACTTTGTATTTTTGGGGACTTCTAACTAGTATTAAATCAAATAATTAGAATATATAAATGAAAAAATATCATCCTCCATAGGTATAACATATTGATAGATCAAATTTTTTCCACCTTTAACCACTATGTCATCCAGGCCACTCCTTGGTCAACCAACAATTTTATTGATACTATGGCTTCCTTGGCATCCTTTATCCCATCTTCTTCCCATGAGTCTAAATTGTTTGTCCTTATTCACAAGGTCAATAAACCATAGTATACCAAAATTTAACTTCCTTCTATCCATATTATAAAATAAAACCATTTAGATCTATGGTATACATAGATATTTGATTATTTATCTAAAGTTATCATTCCTTTATATTTATCTAAAAATGTTAAGCATGATTTTCAATAGTGGGGTTCCCAATATGTAATGTTACGGGTGTACTTTATAAATTTGGGTTCAATGGTAATCTACTCCATTTCCTCTAGATTTCTAAAGAAAATCTCAAAATCAAATAAAAACATGATGGAATATGTGGTGTCTATTTTAGTGGTTTAAATTTTTCCAAGAAGATTTTGCGATTAGGTTATTATTGCCCATTATGAATTGGGACTATTTTGAGTATGTAAAAAAATGCATGAAATTTCAACAACATTCCATCTTATCCCATATTACTAGTCATGCATTACAAGTAGCCAAGGAATTTTGTCCCTTCTCCCAATGGGGTTTATACCTTATAGGGTAGATTAATCCTAAATTTTCCCTATAACATAAATTTGTCATTACTACTATAGAATATTTCAATAAATGGATGGAGGTTATTCCCCTTATTTATAACAAGGTAGATAATATTGTTGATTTCATTAATCATAACATCATATTTCATTTTAGCATCTTGTATTAAATCATTACAGATAATGGAAAATATTTTAAAAATAAACAAGTCCAAAAGTTATGTGATTCCTTTGATATTAAGTTGAGTTTATTATTGAATTATTATAGGTAAGCTAATAGATTAAAAAAATCATCAAATAAAACCCATATCAAGATGTTAACCATAATTTTCAATGAGTCTGGATAGTATTAACATCTTTGCATACCTTCTGTTTTGTGGGCTTATCAAACTAGTATTCAAATATGTATAGAGGTGGCCCCTTTTTATTTGGCCTATGGTACCAAAGAATATTTCCCCTTAGAAGCATAAATTCCTTCCCTTTGGATATCTCTTAAAGATATCATTTATAAAGAGGATTATCATAAAGAATGATTATCACATCTAGAACTTTTAGATGAGCATCAATCCATAGTTCTTGATCACCTTCATGTATATTAAGACTAGATAAAATGTGCATATAATCAACATTTAAAAGAATGAGAATTTAATATCGGTGACCTTGTCATTAAATAAAATCAACATGTCAGAAATATGGAAAGAACTAAATGAGGAAAGTTTTCTCTGAATTGGCTTGGACCCTATATTATCATTCATAAATATATATTTGTGGCATACCATTTGGATTCCTTTGATGGAAAACTATAATGTGAACCTATTAATGATTTTCATTTACATCCTTTCTACTATTAATTATCCTATTGAAAACACTATCTAGCATAAGTTATCTTAAAATATCTTATCCCCTATCTAAACATGCCCCATAATGATCAAGAATCATGTGAATTTTAGGTAGTATACCCATTTTATCCTTAAATATGGACAACCTAGATCTATTCATATCATGTTCTCATGGATTAGATCCACTTAAAATAGAGTGGAATTTCAAATCATTATTTCCTAAAGTCCTTCACCTTAAAAGCTTTTTTGAAAGGAATAACACATGGTCTTGCTCTATGCTTACGAAAAACACCCTAGGTGGCTTTAAGTCTAATCCATGGTAAAAATGTTATTTTGGGATACAAAATCAAGAAAATATCAAAGTTGTAGATTGATCCATTGAAGGAAATTTGTTATCAAAATCAAGAAAAAACCAAAGCTATAGATTGATCCTTCAAAAGATAACTAATAAAATACATATATCTAAACAGACAGACTACTCCCTTGAAGGATGGATATGTGCCTATGATTTAGGAAACTTTTAGCATTGATCAGTTTCCTATTAAAATAAAACCCTCTAAATAATATATAAAATCAAAATTATATCCCATGAAATATTCTTGCCTTGATCAGCTTTCATAAATTTTTAGACTTCCCGCATTGATAAGTCTATACATATATCCATGGATTATATTAATATTAACTTTTAAAAAATTAGAAACATAAAACAAACATGTGTATTCTTGAAAAATTAATTTCTTCCCCCATTCCTTGAAAACATAAAAATCCCCGTATTAAACTAAAGATTCATGAATTTATTTGATAAGATTTTGTTAGGGATTTTCATTAACATTGGATAAAAGGGCATATATTTGAAAGCAACAGGAGGCTTAGCTTTGGTTAGGGTTCAAGCCAATTGCGAGTCATGAGTCCTTGTTCAAGTAATATATAAGACATTTTATCATAAATTACAAACATTTAAGCATAATATTAATCCATAATCAACCATGATATAAAATCCCATCCATATAATCTAATTAGTATAATCAAATCAAAAATCCATATAAACAACATCCATGTAATATAACATCTATAGCTAAATGCATCATAAATCCATAGACATCATATGTTAGTGCATGATTTAATATCCATAATCCATCACAAATCCATTAAAACACATACACATAAATCCATAATCAAGATAAAAGAAACATCACATGATCTAAACAACATAATCCATGTAAACACCATATAATCAATAATGCCATCTAAACATAATCCACATAATCCAAATCCATAATCACATAACACAAGCTCATGTAATAAATATGTGTAACAAATACTCATGAATGCATACACATAAAATCAATTATACATCATAAAATTTTCATAACAATATATGTACAAAGCCAATCCATATAGTCAACCATAGATATGGCTACTCAGTGAACTAGATATATCTCAAGTAGATATCCACTCCACCTCCTTCACTATCACCTCCATTTCCTCCCCCATCCCTCCTATCTCTCTCCTATGGTACACTCCCCATATTAAATATGGTATTTTTTTTTATCAATTTTGGAGTCTGACCTTGCATGGATATGTGATTAGCATATGTAGGAACCTTTGGTAATTGTTATGTAATAATTTACTCATAATATCATAGCTCTGCCATTGTGTCTTAATACTTGTTCATGTTCATAGTACTTAGAAGACCCATCCTCCTACCCTATGCCCCTCCCCCTATGGTGGATCTTGATAATGCTCAGCCCACATCCCATGCTAATACTTGGAGCCTCTAATAATGCCTAAGATACATATCATGTGCTTTTCATGCCTCATAATAACTCTATTATAATGTGTCATATCACCCCGATAGCTTTGTCTAACTATCCTGTGGGTGGTCCCACTTAATTAAAACTCTAAATAACTATGCCCAAGCCACATCCCTCTCTACTATCACTAATTGTATGTTTACATCCCCCTCCCCATCTCCTCCTATGGCCTCCATGTCCACCATATCTACATCTCCCATCTCCCATCTTTATCATACCATTATTTCTTTCCCTCATCTAAGTTGGTCCATCCTCCATAAAAATTATGCCTTAGTAACTCCATAATCATCCACATCTACTCCCTCTATCTACTCCTCTACCAAAATCTCTATCTTTATAACCTATGACTCGAGTATCTCCCCCTTTGATTCATCTATCTTATATACCTTAGGTGAATTAGGTATATCCTAACATATCCCAAACTATCACCACATGTGCCTAAACTAGAATAACTCCACATGCTTTATGCATCACCCCCACAACAATCTCACTTGCTACGCTACTATTAACTCCATCTCCATCCCTAGCCATGTTGTAAATCTAGCATATAGCCTCCATATCGCCTCATCCTCATCTAACTCCTTCAATAACTATCTATAACACTCCAAGTCAGGAAATCTACCATCTTCATGTGGATAAGAAAATCCATCAATCCATCATAGAAACCCAACACTAAATGTAAATTAATGCCATCCCATCCATGGTGGCATTGGTGGTTTCACTCCTCAAATGTGTTTATAAGACCATCATTGTATAACATAGGTGATATCTAGGACAAATCACCATTGTGTCCTCTATCCCCACATCTCCCTTTATATTTGTGATAGTAGTGTGGGAGCCCATGAAAACATTTTTTGATACTCCCACATATTTGCTAAGACATCTGTCAAGCTCCATGAGAATATCCCTCCACCAAAATTAAGTAATGCATAGTAGGATATGGTCAACATCATCATAGTGATCACCATTCTCCTATTCCTATCTTGATCATATATAAGTTAAAAGATAAAACCTCCCACTATAGATATAATATTTGTAACATCATCACCATACAACTATGTCAATGTTGTTGCTGGTCCTCTCTCATCCACTAGTGTAATCTTTACTCCCTATACTGGCAATCATAATATCCTACGGATGTAAAATAGAGTCAAGGTCATCTCTCTCTTAAATATCCAAAAGTTCCCTATAGATGGGTCATATTGCTCTAGTAACACCATAAGTAGACTCTAATCTAGGTGTACTTGATTATAGTGGCGTAATCCTCCTAAATCTACTACCTTGAGATGCTCTTAATATGTATCTCCCCTAAACTCTCATAGTCACTATAGAAATGGTGGAACTTGATCTTACATGGTAAATAGTATGTGTTCATATAATCCCATAATCCCCTAGGTTTATTTATTTTTCTAGCCACTAATCTTATCCATTAAGTTTTTCTTACCCCTAATAATTGGCATTGACCCTTAAGGGATCAATACTAATTAGTCCTTGATCATTATCAATTGGCTGATCAACATTGTTCCATCATCGATTGATGGTTGACCACTAGGGAATCAATATAAATCCACTAGGGATTAATTTTAACCCATTTTAACCATAGGAAATGCAAAAACCTCTAAAAACTAGCTAAACAAGTCCTAAAAAATAAAAAAAATCACAAAAACCTCAAAAACATTTTATCCCTCCCTTGTCATGTGAGAATCATCACCATCACCCACTCTTTTTAGCCTCCATCATGTATATTTTACTCAAACATGTATTTGGGTGTAAATTTTTTACCTCTAACTCACACATTCTCAATTACAAAGTGAGTGTTGAAGCTTTTAGTAGACTATTTATAGCCCTTTAAGATCAATGTCGATTCTTTTGTGATTGACATCGATTCTCTCCTAATTGATATGAATTCATTGGATTGATGTATATTTGGTTAATTTTGGCTCCATTTCACTACTTATAAATTATTTGAATCATTATAGTCCTATTCCAAGGCCACTTAAGTTATCCTTTGTTATAATTATCCTATCCTTTATTACCCAACATTATTAGCTTGTGGACATAGACCCCCTAATGATCCCATAGCCTTTGAGAGGTATACACTCATTTAAATGTATATGGCATATGGATCCTAAAATTGTAGCTCATATTTAGAGTAAATTTCTCTAGGTATCACATACACATACCAAGCATACCAAATGATTTGTTCAGTCCACCCTATCCTTTACCCTCTTGAGT
The DNA here is from genome assembly GCA_037957365.1 of Torreya grandis. Taxonomy (NCBI): domain Eukaryota; kingdom Viridiplantae; phylum Streptophyta; class Pinopsida; order Cupressales; family Taxaceae; genus Torreya; species Torreya grandis. Next base: position 1,070,703 of record JARHVA010003099.1, on the reverse strand, counting down.
GCTTGTTGGCCAAAATTGGCCTACATACAAAATTTTTGCGTAGATGGACTATTTTATTATACCAAACCATTAATTGAAAATTTTAATTGTATATGACCTTTTTACACCTTCATTAATCAAAATTTTCAAGCAAAAAATGGAGATGTTCAAATTCGCAAGTTTTAGGTTTTAGAGCTCTCAACACCAAATGAACTTGCACAATGCTTTTTGGGAGGAATTTTGAAGGGATAAATCATGTACAATCAAATTAAAATTTCATGTGGTAGTATCTAAAAAATTTAGTAATGTGGTAAATAAATCACAAATAAGTTTCTCCCAAGTGCCAAAGACACAACTATGAAAATTGGCTTTTGAGCTAATTTTTACTTAGATTCAGTGAGCTCTCAGTGCCAAATCAATGTGTGCAACAATTTTTAAGATAAATTACACAAGGATAAATCATGATAATTTCTATCCAAAACTTTTGGTATCCAAATGTTAGGAACATAAAATGGTAAAGTTGGTTGCATAAAATCATTCCTCAATTGAAAATAACATAGTCATCAAAATTACCTAGTGCACATATTTTTATGTGTTTCTAGGTGCCAAATTAGCTTACACAACACTTTTCAAACACCATTACGTAGGATAAAATAAATTAAAAATAAGCTTAAAATATCACATGATGGTATAAAAATATGGGGAGAATGTGAGGGCCATTAAAATGAGAAAAAAATATACTTCCATGTGCAAAATGTGTAGGGTTAAAAATTAGCTTCTGAGCTAATTTTTACAGTCATTTTTCTATATTTCCAATTAATAAATCTACCTAGTAATCACCTTTGATTCCCATTTGTCTAGGATTTAAAAAAGTCAAAATTTCATGATTTTTTTTATAATTTTGCTTTGATGCCATAAAAAGGTAATGCACTTAGTTTCACAACTGCATGAGTTACCAGTGAAAAGTTATGATGTTATGAAGTGACCCTTTTGGCATAATTTATCAATCGACCAAATTTTTATTAGAAAACACTCAGAGGGTAGGTCACATGGGTTATTTTAATAATTTAAAAAAAAAACATTTTGAGCATATCTTTAAGATATTTTTATAAATATAAGATATGATGGGTTTTGCTCATATCTTGCTCTGTGATTTTCCATTTTTCCATGTTCTGAAGTTATTGATGTGACTGTGTGTGATTCTATATTGGTTTTTTAACCATATCTTTTGATCCATATCTCCATTTTCTATGCCAATTATTTTTTTTTGAAATATGAATTCTTATTATTTGCAATGATATTGGCTTAAAATTAAATAAATGTATATTAAAAATTGGTCAATGTCACAGTTGTGTGGTGGTTACTGGCCTTTAAGAAGCCTTTCTAGGCTATATTGTAATAAAAGCTTCAATTTGCAAGTCTAATGGAGTTTGAAATGATTTTGGTGGTGTATTTCAGGTCATTTCTCATTAATCTAGGTTGAGTAAGGTAATCAAAGTCACCCTCAAGGTCCTTAAGCATTAAAAGCTAAAGTGACAAGCCTTTACAAGTGTCTAAAGGCTTTTAGAAGGCCAAATGGTAGATGTGACAAATTTGGAAAGTGGGAGAGGTTAAGTAGAAAGAAGAGGTAACTCAAAGCATTCAATAAGCCTTATAGAATAATGAACACTTTATCCATGTAGGATGACATCACTCAAGTCATCATCCACTTCCCCCTCTTCTCTCTTCCATTTTCTTCCATATATCTCTCATTTTTCACATTATAAAGATAGGCTCCTAATTTTGGTATGGCATAGCCCTACCCATTTTTTAAGAACAGCCTATTGAAGTAATAAAATAAATTATTTTTCCTATCTATTTGCTTATAACTAGTGATCTAGTTAGTTTGTGCATGTTTTCTTTGTGGAAGGGTGTCTTTCCTTGGTAATTGTCCATCTTTATTGCCTTTTTTTAGGTTTTTCACCATTTTTATAGGCCTAAAACTTGAAATTTTTTATCACTGATGATGGTGTAGTGTGATTATTATACCCTTCTATACTTAATCTCTTACCTAGTAGGCCTAGTCTTAGAAATATTAATTCAAAAATGGCATGTTTGAGAGGTTGTGTGAGTGAGGGTTATCTTTGAGCTTCCTTAGTGTCAATTTCAAGAAATTTGGAGTGTTAAATCTTGGTTTATCACCCTTTTTTATTTTTATTTATCCCTTTATCCTCTTTCTAACCCTTTTCTTTCACAATCAATAGTTTATAGTAGTCTACTAAGAGCTTAATTGATAAACCTAGGGAGCTTGCCCATAACCCATAGGTTCACCTCCATCACAGGATACCCATAGCCTAGAGGTGTTCCAATTTTATATCTAGGATTGAGAGAGCCTAAAAAATTCCCTCATGAGAATGTAATTCTATGTTATGATAGTTTTTGGCATGCCTAGTGGGACCCAAGTACTTCACTGAGTGAAGATTTTTGGTGTTTTCTTCATGTAATCAGCCTTTAGACGCATGTGTGCAAAGACCAATGGTGACTCCACTATGAAAATAAACTACTCAAGTAGCCTAAGTGCTAAATTTTAGAATTTGGTATATATAATCAAACATTTTTTTGTCATTATACTCATTCTCTACCTCAACATCACACTTATAAAGTTAATAATGCTAATGTGTTCCCTCTAAGTGGCCCTCAAGTAACCTATCAACCCTACCATGGCTCTTACCTCAGTCCCACACCTACACATGGCCAAATTTTACTCCCTCTGGTAACCAAATCATTCATCTGATACCCCTTGTCAATACCGTGTTTATCTTATTACATCCTTGTTAAGATTTCAACAAGCATAATAAAATTAGTTTTCTACTCCCTCTCCCCTCCAAGAGCCTCAAGCTCAACCTCTAAGAGCCTCAAATTATCCCCCTAGTCAACCTTATCAAAGCTCATCTTTGTCAATATTCAATAAAATCATTACAGACCATTGAAAATCGATCACGAAGGTGAATGCAAAGGTATACCTTAGAAAAGAGTTCTCCATCGATGCCATGAATAGGAAAATGGGACTTCTTGTAAGAGTTTTGGAGTTTGTGGGTAGCCATTGAGGAGGGAAATTATTTAGACTTTGATAAAAACCAAGTAAAGGAATAGATACTCTCAATAAAGGATTTGTTGACTCATTATGAAGATGAGTATGTCAAATCCAAACCAACCAATTTACCCTCTCACACCCCTATGTTGATTCTCACTAAATTTTTTAAACCATCTCAATTTGGACACCCTCCTACACCTTAGACCCTGACTATGTTATGCCCTCTCTTATGAAACCACCCTCTCCTATACACATTCAATAAGAATATAATGTGGGTTTTCCCTACACATTTCCATCATGGAAATCAATAAACAAGAGCATTGAGAATAAAGAGAAGGTGTTAGTTGAGGCAATCCAAGAAGCAATATTAGACGAGGAGTTAGTTGTTAAAAAAGTGAATCAAGAAACCATATCTCATCTCAATGTGATTTATCTACAATATTTAAGACTCTATATCCCTCTCTCAAGATCCATGAAAGATACCACTCAAAGTACTTATATGGAAGGACACTCTCTTAAGTTGAAACTAAGGTGAACTTCTTCACCCTCCCACCATATCCATCTTAGAGAAAGAACCTATTTTAAAAAGGATATAGGAAGATATTTTAGTATCAAGTAAGTCTCAAGAATATGAATTAAGTGTGTATGAGGAATAAATATTGATAGACAACCCACTTTATCAAAGAAATCAAAAATTAGGTTTATAGATAAATAGGTAAGATGACATAGTTTTCACTTGGTCAAGTGAACTCCCATTATCTATGGAAGTTAAAGTTGATTGGTTTGCAAAAATTAGCCATGAAGAAAACAATCAAGATCTTGTAGCCTTAGTTGAAGAGCAAAATTACCTCCTAAGTGAGGTGGGTGAAGAAGGCAAGTCATGTTTCCATCCTTTGGAGCTTGAAATTAGACCTGATGCTAGTGATGATCTAAAGGAGCAAGAGGATCAGACTGAGGTATGGTATCATCTATATAATGACTTCATGAACTAGGTAGAGGTTATAAACCAGCCTATAACTCCTCTAGGGCATGAAAATAGACTTGTAAATCAGTTTATATAGGCTAACCAGTCTCATGATGAATTTTCCATTAAAGGAAATACTAATGTCTTCAAGAATGAAGGAGAGTGGTCAAATATATAGCCACAATAATATGACATTTTGAACCTTATATGGGTTGGTGAGCTTCCATGTGGCTTCTCCCAAAGAGAGTAGTTGCAAAATGGTGTTAGGGTTGGCATTGTCCCAAGTGACCAAGAGGAAGATGCTCTTTGGGATGATCTAGAGTCCTTTTGTGCAAACTTAGACACCCAACATTCACTCCAAAGATAATAAATTGTTCAAATGGATACCAAGACAAAACATGATCGTAATGAGCTCTCGAGGGACAAGGTTGTATTCATAAATATGTTGGAATACTCTCTTAGCTTCAAAGAGACACCAAGTAGAGAGATAATAATCACTTCCAAATTAGAGTGTGACCTTCTCCCAAGAATTTTTTTTCATTTAAGATAATCATGGGATCAATTTTGAGTCATATCAAGAGTAATTATACATTGGTTACATGTTTTTTCCAATTGATCATCATGAGAGGCATGATTTATTAAGTGTAGTGTTTCACAAGTAGATTATCTTTCATCATGCTCCTTTTCATAGAGGGAGTGATCCAAAAACCTTTCCTTTTGATCTATAATGAGGGTAAATATTTATTTTATTTGTATATAGTATCTGGTGTGTTTACTTTCTCTAAGTGCCTTTGACTTAGTTTGCTTGTATAGTTGGTTTCCTTTGTTGTGTGTTTTGGAGGTAGTAGATTGTTAGTTTTTAGAAGTGTTTCAAAGGATGGAATAAGTGTAAATCAAAGTCAAATTATTCATTTGGATAAGAGAAAAGACTCCTTTTAAAAATAGATACTAAGGATACTAGTTTCTTGCATAGGTAGGCATGCAATCCCAGGAGGTCACCATAAATGTTGGCCAAAATTGGCCTACATACAAAATGTTTGAGTATATGGACTATGTAATTATCCTAAACTATTCATTGATATTTTTCCTTATATATGACATTTTTTCTCCTTCATTAATCAAAAAATTTAGAGGTTCAAATTTTTAAGTTTCAATGTTTACAACTCTCAGTGCCTAATCATCCCATACAATGCTTTTTGGGAGTAATTTCACACAGCTAAATCATGTCCAATCACCTTCAAATTTCACATGATAATAGACAAATGTGGGAATAATTTGAATTTAAATAAAATTTTAGATAAGTTACTCCAATTTTACAAAGTTTCAAATATGAAAATTGGCTTTTGAGCTAATTTTTACTTAGATTTGTGTGAGCTCTCAATGCCAAATCAACTTATACCATGCTTTTCAAGTGTAATTTAATAGGGTTAAATGATAATAATTTATCTCCAAAAATTTTATGAGGGTAGACAAATGTCATGAGAATACAATGGTGAAATTGGTCATAGAAAAAAATTATTCACTTGAAAATAACATAGTCATGAAAACCACCTAGTGCATAGATTTTTGTGTTTCTAGGTGTCAACTTAGCTTACACAACACTTTTTAAACAACATTACGTAGGATAAAATGAATTCCAATTTCCATAAAATTTAAAATTATTATACAAAAATTTGGGGAGAATATGAGGGTCAAAATAATGAATATAAAATTTTATTTCACATACAAAATGTGCAGGGTTAAAAATTGGCTTCTGAGCTAATTTTTTCTTAGTCATTTTTTTGTGTTTCCAATTGCTAAATCTACCCAGTGAGCACTTTTGACTCCCATTTTCATAGGACCAAATGAATTAAAAATTCCATGATTTTTTTTATTATTGTAATCTATTTTAATGAAAAGGTAATGTATATGGTTTCATAGCTACATGAGTTACCAGTGAAAATTTCTGATGATATGAAGTGACCCTTCTGGGAAGACTTATCACTCAACCAACTTTTTACATGAAAACACTCATAAGACAGGTCGTAGAGGCTATTTTGATCATTTAACAAAAATAAAATACCATTTTGAGCTTTTTTTCAACATATTATTTGAAATATAAGATATGATGGGTTTTGCTCATATCTTGCTTTGTGATTTTCCATTTTTCCATGTTTTTAAGGAACTGATGTGACTGTGTGTGACTACATGTTGGTTTTTTAGCCATATATTCTGATCCATAGATTTATTTTTTATGCCACTTATTATATTATAAATCTAAATTATTCCTCTTTACAATTATTTTGGTTTTAAATTGAAGAAATGTATATTTAAAATTGGCAAATGTTGTAGTTATATGGTGGTTATTGGCCCTTAAGAAGCCTTTATAATCTATGTTGTGAGTAAAGCTTTATGTTGCAGGCATAATGGAGTTTTAAATGGTTTTAGAGGTGTATTTCAATTCATTTATCATCAATTGATGTTAAATAAGGTAATCAAATTCACCCTCAAGGTCCCCAAACATTAAATGTTAAAGTTACAAGCCTTCACAAGTGTCTAAAGGCTTCTAGAAGACCAAGTGGGAGATGTGAAAAATTTGGAAAATGGGAGAGGTTAAGTGGAAAGAAGAGGTAACTCAAAATATTCAATAAGACATTTATAAGAATGAAGACTTTCTCCATATAGGATGACATCACTCAAATCATCATCTATTTCCCCCTCTTCTCTCTTTCATTTTATTCTATATATCTCTCATTTTTCTCATTGTAAAGATATGCTCCTCATTTTGGTATGGCATAGCCCTACCTATTTTTTAATAACAAACTCATGAAGAAATAAAGAAAATTATTTTGCCTATATATTTTCTTTTAACTAGTGATTTAATAATTTTGTGCATGATTACTTTGTGGAAAGGTGTTGTTCCTTGGTAATTATCCATTTTTCTTGCCTTTTGTAGTTTTTTCACCATTTTTACAAGTCTAAAACTTATGCTTTGTGGTCACTAATGATGGTGTAGTGTGAGTTTTATACTCTTCCATACTTCATATCTTACTTAGTGGGCCTAGAATTAGAAATATTTATGTAAAAATGGCATGTTTGAGAGGTTATGTGAGTGAGGGTTGTCTTTGAGCTTCCCTAGTGTCAATTTCAAGTAATTTGGTGTGTCAAATCTTGGTGTGTCACCCTTTTTATTTTTAGTTGTCCCTTTCTCCTATTTATAACCCTTTTCTTTGGTAATTAGTAGTTTAGAGTAGTTTTATAAGAGCCTAATTGATACACCTAGGGAGTTAGACCATAACCGAAAGGTTCACCTCCATCATAGGATACCCATAGCCTAGAGGTGTTTCCATTTTGTATCCAAGAGTTAAAGAGCCTAAAACATTCTCTCATGAGAGCACAATTTTGTTCTACAATAGTTTTTAGCATGCTTGGTGGGACCCACATTTTTCATTGAGTGAATATTTTTTGTGTTCTATTCATCCAATCAGCATTTGTAGGTATGTGTGCAAACACCAATGGTGACTCCACTATGAACATCACCTAGTTAGGAAGTCTAAGTGCCTAATTTTAGAATTTGGTATATATAATTAAACATATTTTGATTAGTATACTCATTTTCTACCTCAACATCACACTTATAAATCTAATAGTATTTTTTTGCTCCCCCCAAATGGCCCTCAAGCAACCTATCATCCCTACCATGGATCTTATGTCCCTCCCACCCCTACACATGAAAAAAATTAGTCCCTTTTACAACCAAATTATTCAACTAATCCCCCTTGTCAAGACCATGTTTATCCTATTACATCCTTATCAATATTAAAGTAAGCACAAGAAAATCATTTTTATATGCCCTCCCCCCTCTAAGAGCCTCAGGCTCAGCCTCCAAGAGCCTCAAATCAGCCTCCTAGTCAACTTTTCAAAGATCATATTTGTCAAGAGTTAAGAAAATCATTCATGACCATGGGAGATTGATCATGGAGGTGAGTGTAGAGGTAACCCTTAGAAAATAGTTATCCATCCATGCCATGAATATGATAAGGGACTTCTTGAAATGTTTTTGGAGTGTGTGGGTAGCCATTGAGGAGGGAGATTATCTAGAATTTGAGAATAACCAATTAAATGAATGGATACTCTCGATAGAGGAGATGTTGAATAATTGAGAAGATAGGTATGTCAAACCCAAAATAAATAGTTTCCCTATCCTATTCTTATGCCCATTCTTACTTAAGATTTCAAAACCATCTCAACTTAGACACCCTCCTACACCTTAGACCATGACTATGCCATGCCCTCTCTTTTGAAACCACACTCTAGTATATCCATTCAAGAAGAGAAGGTGGTTATACCTTACACATTTACATCATGGAAATCAATCAAGAAGAACATTGATAATAAGGAGGAGGTGTTATTTGAGGCAATATAAGAAGAAATTTTGTAGGAGTTAGTTTCTCAAAAATTGAATCAAGTAACCATATCTCCACTCAATAAGCTAACTCGACAATATTTTCAATACTCTTTATCCCTCCCTCAAGATATAACAAAGAGGCCACTCAAGGTATCTAGTTGGAAAGACACTCTCTTAAGCCATAAGTAAGGTTAACTTCTTCACCCTCCCACCATATCCCTCTTAATAATATTTTTCATGAGTTATTAGTTATGATCTTCTTGAGATCTATGGTGGATTAGTAGCCAAGATATTTGATTATTTCACAAAATGATTCTGCAAGTAGTTGTTGGGAAAAACTATGGTCCTAAAGTTTTATGAAAGATGAATGTTGTTTTAGATAAATCTAATGAATAATGATCAAAATATAAATTATAAAATTATAATCTAGCATGAATATTAATAATGAGAAAGTAAACTATATATATTTGATAAAAAAATGAGAAAATAGGCAGGGTAAGGCAGAAAGAGAGATGTTTTTATTCTTTAGTTCAAACATTTTGATAAAGATTTAATTTCATCAAAGATATGCATCTTAAAACTAGCATATGACATGAAATTCTAAAATAATACAAATATTATTATATATAGGAAAATGTCTAAGGATATTTAAAATATTCAAATTAAAGATTTGATTCAATTTAAAGATTTATTTCAACAACAAAATTGCATTTTCACATCTTCCAAAAAAGTAATGATAATTAAATGAATATAACAACTTTAAGTCAACCTAGTGTAAAGATCAAATTGAAAAATCTACATTAATACATGGACATCTAAATTCATAAAATCAATTCAAATTTAAACATCAGAATAGAGATTTGAGGAAGCAACCATGATAATTATTGAACAAATTTGACTGTATAGGTCAAATGGGGACCCCTATAGGTAAAAACTAGATTTTTAGATGTTTTAGGGGTATATTATTATGTAATATGGTTTATTATATGTATTTTAAGGCAATTTAATGCTATATTATCCTTGGGCTTAGTCATTTTAATCTATATGTCACATTGAGTCATTTAGAAGGCTTTTAGGGGTCTTTAATGCAAGTGGCATAGTTTTCAAGGTGTCTAAATGCCCTAATTTAATTTAAAATATTAAATAAGTTATATTCCCTATCAATAATGTTAGTCTCATTTGAAAATTATAGGTTATCTAACTGAAGATCAAGTAATCAATTGAAAAAGAGGAGTTTGAGACTTGTATGACCCATGAGGGAGGGTGACAAATGGGAGAATTTCATGGAATGTCTCTAAATCTTCATTAAACTCAATTAAATGTTTTAAATTCTTTTTAAGTAAAAAATTTTAGCTAAAACTATTTTCTCCTTCTTTGCCTTTCTAGACACACTTAAGTAGTTAGCAGGTTTATGCTTGGTATGGATAGTTGAAGAGGTTTCAGGTCAAACACCTTTGGGATATGTTATTAAGCTTATATACATCCATTTCCATAATATTATTTTTAATATTTTTCATCCATGCTTTATGAACCATCTCTAACAAGTTCACTGTGTGTTTTTACTCACTATTTCCTACACCCTATATGTTTTGCTCTATTCTAGAAAGGTTCGTATAATCTAATTGGTTATGTTGAATCCATAGGATTTTGGATATATTATAAAATTATATTCATTTTTTGCTTCATGTTTCATGATGTTTTTATGATAAAGTCATCTCATGTTGAAGGAAGGTGTCACCATGTGACATCTCAATCAAAGTTCTCCTTATTTGCAAAATGTTGGTTCTATATAAAGGTCTTATGTAGATGGAATATGGTGTCCCACAATTATAAATTCAATATGATCACCTAATCTCATGTTTTACTTCATCAAAACATGTTTGAGAAAATATTCAATCATGCCTTTCTCATAGTTAATCATTCACTCACTCTTACTTGTATTCACATGTATAGGGCTTGCCAAGATTATTCATGGAGATGTAATTAGGGTGTATCAATTTATTAAATTAATTATTATATGGAGAGAGTTAATTTTAATGTTTTAAGGAGATGAAAGGTTGGTTTCTATCTCATGCACCACATAAACCAATCATTAGATACCCTTGCCTGCCATGTTCCAGATGTTTACAAGATGTTTTCACATTAGAATAGATGTTTTAGAGATTGTATTAATATCTCCTTAATTAAAATCATGAATTTTATGGATTTAAAATTATTTTAAGTTGTTCATGAGGCCATCCATCCACATGTATTGGTCTATTCCATTTCACTACTTGCATACAACTCATACATACCTACAGGAGCCTCCTTGATGATGTCATGATGAGAGGAAAATTTTGATATGTGTTTCAAATTTTTAAGGTTGATAAGAGTGCATTAGGATATTTTCCAAGTTTACCCACTAACTATATATACAAATGCCCATGAAGGTCCTTGTACGAGGAATTAGAGACATGATAAAACTCTTTTTTGGTTTATAGAATTTGAGTTGAGAATTTAAGACATATATGAGATGTATAATGGAAAAATGGAAAGTTAAACTATCTTAAAGGAAGTAAGGATTGAGTTCATGGAGATTTTGCCAAAAAAAGTGAAAATAGAGGTCTAGGACATTTTATAGATATCCTATAACAAGGTTGTATATAGTTTTGGATTATATAGATAGGTAGACCTTGTAGCCTCTATCATGGAGAAGAACTATGCCAAAGATAAATCCAAAAATATTTATGGATCTTGATTTTTTGTGGCCACAAAGATGCCTTTTTAAGCATTAAAAACCTACATTCATATCTACATGATTTGAGGTTTGAGTGACCATTGACATCCTAAAGAGAAAATGGTACACACTATCATGTTTATAATGTACCTATTAATCTAATAGTAGAAAAAATATCATTAATATCATTAGTATTATTTTTATATGTGGTGTTTAAGACTCATGAACACCTACAGGTGTCCCTTTATAGGAAAATGAGCACCTACAACTGAGTAAGCAAATAATGACCTAGGCATGGTGTCTTAGTGTTGTTTTGGATTTAAAAAGGTGAATTAATGTATACAAAAATTATATATGACCTTATTTATTCAATAAGTGTCTCTACACATAATTATCAAGGTCATACAAGGTAATTATGCACCTATAATAATCAAAGAGGTAGGGTATCATAGTTAAGAAAGAGAACTTAGTTTTGTGAGTTGAAGGTGCATGTAAAGGGTATAGGGAGAGTTATAATGATTTAAAAATCCTATTTGAAACTTAATTATTACCATGATTATCTCCATAATATTTTTACTATGTAAAATAATCTTACATGGACTCATTAAGGTCCTGTATGCACCTACAACTGAGTGCTTAGTCTTAATGAAGGTAAAGAGATGAGTATCCTAAGGAAGAGAAAAGAGATATAAAAAAAATTGAGAATGATTCATGATAGGTCAATAATGTTTTTTCAAAATCTCCAAGACTCCTCTCAATCTTACCATCTACTCTTCATACTATCCCAAGGATGATAGTCCATATAGTTACATTAAGGGACTCATGTTGCGCAATGGGTAAGAATGAGGAATCTAAGCGAGAAGAGTGGTTTTTGGTGAATGTAAAGATTATTGAGAATTAATATATTGTGGATAAAATTTTTAATAAACCTAATCATATATGATTTATCTTGGAGAGGTCATTCTTAGGTGGAAGTGAAAAATACAAAAAATGGTCCTTTTTGGATGCCTATTTTGCACAAATTGAGTTGGTCAGGCGTCTAAATGGGACAATATAACTTATCCATTTAGTAAAAATATAAATTATTACCTAATATAACTTAAAAAAACTTCACTTTTACTTGAATATGAGGGTTATATCTCACTATTTTGTCTCAGAGGCTAGCTAGTCACAAAAATTAGGGTTTTGGCAAGAAAAGCAAATGAAGCCAAAATGGGTAAGAAACTTGATATAAATATTTGGGAGCCTAAAATAACATATTTTGAGGTGTATGGAATGTTTAAATATTATATGAAACACTAAATAAATATCATACCTCTCATAATGGTTAATACACTCTTGCATACAACTCAACTAGGCAAGCTACAATTAGGCCTAGTTGGTGATTGAGATGAAAGAATGAGGAGTGATTAAGAAGTTGTGTGATGAATTTTTTAGATTTAAATAAGTATTAAAAATCATGAGAAACTAACCCAACCATGAGATATCATTCCAAATAGTCAGAACTAGCAGGATACATGCTAAGCCTATTAGGCCTTAAAGAGACCTAGAGCCAATTGGGGGTCCAACTACACTTCTATCTCCTAGTGAGTTTTAAATCTTGTTTGAACATGTTAATGGGATGAATATATACATGTATTATATATTATTATGTATGAAAATCCATTTAAAACTCAATTATATACTTTACGACACATTAAGCCAATAAGAAATGGAGAAATATGCTTGATAGGCTAGTTTTGAATGCTCATATCTTCTCTGAGGATGTCCATGGAGGCCAAAGGAGTTTGGAGAGGTTATCAAGGGTCCTTAAAATCATGTTTGTGGAATTTTTTGGCAATTCCAATGTCAAGGATTTATGAACAAAGCTTAAGGACAAAATGGACCTAAAACCCTACTAAACCCTTAGAAGTGACCTGATGAAGGAAATGAAGTTTGAAAGCTACTAAAATGGAATAGTTTACCTAGAATGATTATTATAGGATGTATAAGACTTAGTCAGGCTCCCTATCATTAGGATGAGTTATACAAAATCCATAAATATAGGGTATAAAACTAGTTTTATTGAATATTTTATTTATTGTGTAGGTTCTAGGAGATTTCAAGAGATGAAATAAACTTTGAGAGGAAGATAGTGACTTAAGATAACTCCTAATGTCCATTTCATACTTCATAAAAATTTATAAGTATGCCTACTATAAATCTCATCTCAGCCAGTCAAAACTGGCATAGTGAACATGATAGTGAGAAGGGTGAAAACATCAAGTGGAAGTATTTTTAAGGTGTTTATAATTCCTCTAAGGACATTGAGAGTATTTAAAAGTTTCATACATTAATTTATATGAATTTGTATGGAAAAATTATTCCTTTTGTAATCAAAGTGTGTAAGGTTTGTGGAAGAGGAGTTTTTCTAGACTATAGATGGTGATGGCTCATTTGTAGAAGTTTATATATGACTAAGAATACAACCAATGCATGGGGAAATAATGTTTTAAACCCTTCCCTATAATTCAATTCATTATATCTACCCCTATTCAGTTTTGGGACTTTAAAATAGATGTGAATGATGAAGGTAGTTTTTTGAGCCAACATACACAATTTCATTCCACTTTCCAAGAGTTCCATGCCTTGTATGGACACTAGTAATTCATAACCTTTCATGATCCATTTCACATCTCCTTATCATTCATATTTAATCTATTTTCTCAACTTTACATGTGTCCAATTGACCTTTGGACTTCCCTTATTACACCCCTCTCCCAAATGCTATAAGTAGTGACATTTTGGGCTCTTTTGAGCAACCTCCACTATTTAATGGTGAAACCCTAGCCAATTTTGTATAATGTCTCTTGAAGTAATAAATAAGTGAATTTTCCTACTTAAATACTACATAATTGAGTTTGGTTCTAAATCTTGTTGATCTTGTCTAGAAAAAGATGGTCTTTTCTAGCATGTTATCTTTGATTATCCACCAAGTATGAAGAAGACTAATTGTTACAGGTCCATTTTAGTTTTATTTATTAGTGTATGAGATTTTTTAAAGTTATTTATGACTATATTCTCAAAATTATCATTCATTATCCCTCCTAAACATCAAATATACCTCTTGAACCTAGAATATGAAACATTGATGTAACAATTTGTCTTGAGTTGTGAGTTATGTGTGAAAGAACCTTTGATTTTATCTAAGTATTATAAGTTCAGTCAATAGGAGGAAATTAAATATTGGTGTATCAGCTTTTATCTTTCTAATTTTTTCTTCTTAACCCTTTTCATGCAAAGTTGATAAGTGAGAGAGTGCTTCAAAGAGTGCATCAAGGGAACTAGCCCTTCTAGAGATTCATCTCACCAATTGATTACCCAAAACAAGTGAGATGTTTCCATTGTGCTAGTTAGATGAGGATATTTGAGACATCTCCTCAAAGGGTGAAAATCTAAATGATAATGGTTTTTGGCACACCTAGTGGGATTCAAAGTCCTAGAAGATTATCTAAGTTTGGTGTTAATCTTATCATATTTATAGTTACAAGAACATCTACATTCAGTACTTGGTGAATCCAAAAAAAATTCAACTCTTTGGTTGTTCATCAATCCTCATTTTCCATTCCTAAGGTGACCATGAAGTATATTTCTAAAGGTATAAATTTTGAGTTTGTGTAATTGCCTTGTTATTCTATCAAAAGATTTAGATTTGTGAATACTCATCCTTATTCAAGAGATTTGGTGTTTAAAATTTTCAATTTTTTACTTAGTTCAACCCCTAATACACATAATACACATTAAAATATGGATAGAAACCTTCCTTTTATATCCTTCATCAGATCATCTCCTTTGAATTTTGCCCAATATGACCAAATTCTTCGAGCAACCCTTAAAAGTGTCACATCTTTTAGTGGAGAAGATGATGTTACTCCCATTAAACACAATATAAACATGAGAAACTTATGAAACATACATAATATCACTCAATAGAATGTATCCATTAGGCTATTGACATTTTCATTCAAAGGGAAAGCTTTAGATTGGTATGGAACTCTACCTCATGCTTCCATTGCTTCATAGTATGAACTAGGAAATCTATTGTCTAAAATGTTTGAAGAGAAGAGTGATTATTTGTCACTTACTAAGAAATTAACTACTATAAATAGGGATCCTCAAGAGTTCATGAAATATTTTAACTCTAGATTTCAAAAGACATGGGATAGGATTTTAGCCCTTGTGAGACCTACTCCAAACTATGCCTTCTTATATTACCTAAAAGCATTGAATAGTGATATAGCCATGATGATCTAATCCATGGGTGGGAATACACTAATTTTTGCCTACGAGATAGCTATGAATGCTAATAATTATCTTATTCAAGAAAGGAATATTTATCCTAGACCACCAATGCCATTGTTTCCTAATTTGTAGCCTCCTAATAAAATTCCATTACCTACCTTGGCTTCATTTCTTAATAGTCCAGAGAAGTCTATCCATGCTCCTACCAATGAGATTTATGAAGTCAATATTTTGCTTCAAAGTTTTACTAATGAATTGGTTGCTCTTAAAATATAAAAATCTCAAAATTACAAGCCTTATCAATCCTACAATCAATTTGGACAAGCAAGTAGACCTCCTTTTTAAGTTAATGTTCAAGGACAAGGTCAAATAACTCAAGATAGTCCTTAAAAAAAATTTAATAATTATTCCCCATAATAATATAAATATTTTTTTCCACTTATAAAAACTTTTTCTAATAACAACCATGTTATCCTTCCTATGACCAAAATCAAGGCCAAGCTGAATATGCAAATGAAATGCCTAGTCAAGCCACGACAATGCAAGGTAGTCAAGCACCTCAAGTTCCCACTTTTGAGGTACCAATTCAAAATGGAATGGAAAATTGACAATAAAAATATTATTATATTCTTATGAATCATTTAGAGTGGGAATTTTTTGTTGTGAATCATTTTGTAAGTTTAAACAATGTGAATACTAGTGTGTTCTCTAACACTAGATCTAATAAGAGAGATGTAGAAGAGACACAAGGGACAAATAAAGGACATATTTTGACTCCTCCATCACCCATAATGGTAGGTGGTTCTAATTAATCTCCTAAGATGTAATAAAATCAAAAATATTATAATTTAAGAATAGCTCCTACACATCCATCTTCACATTCTACACCACAAGGTACTAGTGTTTCCAAAGAGCAATTCAAGATGAATAATACTTATATAAATGTTGTGGATAAAATGAATAATTTAAACATGAATATTTAAATATGGGATTTATTGACAATACTAGGACAAAATTATATGCTCCAAAAATAATTGCTTGGGCTAGGTAAACAAGTTAGACCAGCTAGGATTGAAAATGTTATTTTGGTGAATGGAACTTAGCCCATTGATGGACAAGTGAATAAAAATTATAAGACTCCTAAATTTTATATATCATTAATAATTATTTATTTTTTATTTCATAATTTTATCATAGATAGTGGGGGTAGTACTTCAGTTATGCCCAAGTCAATAGCGGATAAACAAGGCCTCAAGTATGAAACAATGGATAAAGGAGTTCTATAATTATATGGGTCACCAACAAAGACCTTGGGAGTATTCAATGATTTGAATTTTATTTTACATTATTTTCCTAATTTTTCCATCCCTCATGATGTGTTTGTTTTATATTTACCCCCATACTTTACTCTTTGTTTTTCAAGAGAGTTTACAACCAAGATAGGTGGATACTTGGCAATAAATTGGTCATACAGGGTTTTTAGGACAAATTATGGTACCAAGGTAAATATTGATTCAGATCCTATTCATCACAATAATTTAAAGCCCTACATTCCTAAAGTTGAAAATTTCAAATATGTTATTCTTGATGAGGAGGAAAATCACATGGATCAATCCCCAACTTCTTCTCTTGAAGGAGTTTATGATTTGTACCTAGATGAATGGGGAGGTAAACACTATGAACATGATCCTTAAAAATTCATAGAGGAAGTTGTTATTGGAGTGTATTTACTTCATTAGTAGGACTCTTTCATTCCAAATTTGATGAAGCCAAATGAGATTATGGATGGTTTATGGCAGATATTTTTTTATAGATCAAGAAGCAAGGTTAGCTTAGATGGTGGAGGAATGTTAGTTTCTCCATCCAAGGAAATTTATTACTATAATTTCATATTTTACTTAAATTTTACTTGTAATGTGGTATAATATGATGACTTAATTCACGGCATTGATTTGGCTAGAAAGAGAGGTGTGAAAGAGTTACAAGTTTATGGTGATAGTGAGTTGGTTGTGAATCAAGTGAGATGTCAAAACATGACTAAGAACTCCTTGCTTAAGTCTTATGAGCATAGAGTGTGGGATATTTTGGAATATTTCCAAGCCTTAAAAATTAAATCCATACCAAGAGAGAATAACAAACATGCTGATAGGTTGGCATAAATTAGAGCTCAGTTTGATGTTCCAAAGGTGATAAGAGAGGATAAGAACCAACCTCATCTCAAAGTGATTGTAAGGCACTCTATACCTGATAATGTCACTAATTGGAAAGTGTTTTATAGTGACCAAAAAATATCTATTTTTATACAATATGAGGCTAAATTTTTGTTAAATAATTATTCCAAACTATAGCAGCAATATGGACGGTAGATTGTTCAATTGAAGACAAACAAGCTCCCTAAGGGCTTAGTCACACTTGTCAGTATATTCAATGATGATGATCAGTTTAAAAAGGATAATTTAAGCATGTATACTAATAAATAAACCTATGAGAGAGTACAAATATTTAAATATAAGTTGTTTTCTCTTAGGAAGGTATGTACTAGAGAATAAATATATGCTTTCATTAAATTATGCAAGGAATTTTTTGACATTTTTGCATGGGAATATAGTGATTTAAAAGGCTTTGATCCAAAATTATCTTAACATAACATATAACTATATGATAATTATAAGTCTATTAATAAAATGTAAGGCAAATTAATCCTAAGATTGAGCCTCTCATGAGAAAGGAGCTTACAAAGTTGATTGATTCTAAGATTATTTTTCCTATTAAGCATTCATCTTGGTTGGAAAATTGTCATAGTAAGGAATAATAATGTGGAAATTAGGTTATGTGTTGAATTTAGATATTTAAATAGAGTTTACTTGAAGGACCATTATCCTCTTCCTTCCATAGAGCAAATTTTACAAGTTATTGTAGGTAGTGAAAGGTTCTCTCTTCTTGATGGATATTCAGGGTATAATTAGATTTTGGTGAAAGAAAATGATCAATGCAAGACAACTTTACTAAAAATAATTATGTTGGGTACATATGCCTATAGGAAAATTCCTTTTTATCAATTTAATGTTGGTTCAATATTTTAACGTATGATAGATATCGCTTTTTAAGATCTAATAAATGATATAATGTTAGTGTATCTTGATGATATCACAATTTTCTCTAAGGATGCAAAGGATCATTTGATTCATAATAGGAATATTTTTGAGAGATGTAATGAGTTTAGAATATATCTCAATAAAAATAATTATGTGTTTTATATCCATGAAGTCAAACTCTTGGGATACATTATCTCAAAGAAACGTCTATCCATAGATCCTGAAAGGGTGAGTGCAATCTTGGCATTGACTTTTCCCAAACATAAGAAATGTTTGTGAAGTTTCTTTGGAAAAATAAATCAAATAAGGAGATTTATTCCTAGTTTTTTTAGCTTATTCAATCATTTAACCTATATTCTAAGGAAATATGAAGTGTTTACTTGGAGAAGAAGAAGGAAGGAGAGTTTTGAAGAGATTAATCAAGCTATTACTCAAGCTCCAACTCTTGAAAGTCATGATTTCTCAAAGGACTTCAAATTTTATTCCTTTGGAAATGAAGAAGTACTCTCATCAATTCTTACTCAATCAAATGAAGAAAACTTGGAGAAGCCTATTTCCTTCTCTAGTCAAGGATTGGAAGGCTATGAGGTAAGACACACTTATGTAGATAAGCAAGTACTTTCAATTATTGTAAGTCTAAATAAGTTTAGGCATATGTTATCTAAAAACAAGATTCATATATTGGTACCCCATCCTAGTTTCAAAGACTTACTTTTGAGTAAATATTTGAATGAAAAAAGAGTTGGTTGGATTACAAAATTAATGGAGAATGATGTAGAAATTAAGATAACCAAACTAGTGAAAGGAAAAAGACTATGTGAGCACCTTTATTTAGACTTGAAATAACAAAAGGAAGTTATTATAAATCTTAAATATTATCATATGACAATTTCATCTTCACCAATGAGGATTTGGACATAAGAAATGATCAATTTTCTTCAAACTGGTGAGTGTCCACATGGCTTAAATAGAGCCAAAAGAAGGTACTTTAGATTACAATCTACTAATTATGTACTTATTGATGGATTATTGTTTAGGAAGGACTTATCAAGTGTATTATTGAGATATTTTGAATCATATCAGGTTGAAAAAATAATATTTCTCATGATGGACCAACTGGTGGTCACTTTCCTCGAAGAACCATAGTTGCTAAGATTTTGAGAGCTAGATATTTTTGGCCTAGTTTATTTAAATATAGTCTTGCTTGGGTAAGTAAATGTCATAAATTTACCCTCTTTGATGGGAAAAAAAATATTCCAGCCTTACATGTTCATCCAATATAAGTAGATCAACCCTTTTATGCAATGGGGTCTAGATTTAATTGGCTTAATCATCCCACCTTCTAGTGTTAGTCACAAGTGGGTGTTGACTGACATAGATTAATTTACAAGATGGGTGGAGGATATAAATCTTAAGGAAGAAAATGAAAGTTCAATTTTAGACTTATACGAAGGCATAGTGACAAGATTTGGGGCTCCTTCAACAATAATTTTAGACAATGCATTACCTTTCTTTGGAATGAAGACAAGTGAGTGGGCTTTGAAATACAGTATTTATATTAGTACTTCATCTAACTATTATCCACAAGGGAATGGACTAGATGAGTTCACTAATAAGAATATAATTACGATTGTCAAGAGGAAAATGGAGGAAGACCAAAGAACTTATCATTCTAAGTTAAAGATAGCTCTTTGGGCTGATAGAATCACCCCCAAAAGAGCCATTAAAAATTCACCATATACACTTTTTTATGAAATAGAGGATAAATTGCCTATTTCATTTAAGTTACTAGCTTTGGATCTCACTTACCAGCTAGAGTTGATGGAAAATGAAAGAATGGAGGTCAGATTATGTGAGTTGATAGAGCTTGAAAAATAAGGGATCAAGATATGCAAACTATGAGAGCTCACCAAGATAAAACAAAGAGATAATATAACAAGAAATACATGACAAGAAGCTTCCAAGAGGGGTATATTGTTCTAAAGTGGGATGAAGATAATTCTAAGCTTGGAAAACACACAAAGTTTGATGCTTTATGGAGTGGCCTGTATGCCATCACTCAATGCAAGCAATACAATGCTTTCTAAATCTCAAAGTTAGATGAAGAGGAGATTCATATCCCAATCGATGGGATCTATCTCAAAAATTTCAACTAAGGCTATCCTCTCCCCTTGTATATATCTGTTATTTTCCTTATTTTCACTAAGTGCTTATGCACATGTGTGAGTCTTATTTATGTCTTGCTGTATTTTATGTTTGCTTGGTGTATTCTGGTTATTTTATGTGTGTTTTAGGAAATTTCTTTATAGTTGTCTTCAATAATTGATTTACTCCCTTAACCCATGACAATATAAGGATACTTTTCTTTAGTATAATATGCATACTACCCTTATGAGTCACTAATTTGTTGATCGAATTTAACCCTACAGGTCAATTCGGGACCCTTATAGGTAAAAATTTGATTTTTAAATGTTTTAGGGGTCTAGTATTTTGTAATAGGGTGTATTATAGGTCTATTGAGGTAATTTAGTGATATATTATTCTTGGTCTTATTCATTTTAATCTATATGTTACTTTGAATCATTTGAAAGGCTTTTAGGGGTCATAAATGCAAGTGGCATCATTTTTAAGGTGTACGAGTGTCCTAATTTACTTTAAAACATCCAAGAATTTAGATTCCATGTTAGGAATGTTATTCTCATTTGAAAATTTTAGGTTATCTAATTGAAGATCAGTTAATAAACTAAAAAAGAGGAGTTTGGCACTTGTACAACCCATGAGGGAGGATGACACATGGGAGAAGGTCATGGAATGTATCTTCATCTTCCTAAAACTCAATTCCAAGTTTTAAATGATTTAGAAGTACAAAATTTGAGATAAAAATATTTTTCTCCTTCTTTGCCTTTCTAAACACACATAAGTGGTTAGTAGGTTTGTGCTTGGTATGGATAGTTGAAAAGGTTTCAGGTCAAATGAATCTGGGAGGTGGTATTAAACTTAGAGAAATAAATTTAAATAAAAATATTTCATATATTGGTCATCCATTCTTTATGAACCATCTCTAAGAAGTTGACTATGTATTTTTGCTCATTATTTCTTACAACCTATTGGTTTTTCTCTATTATGGATAGGTTCATAAAATTGAATTGGTCATGTTGAATCCAAAGGATGATGTATATCTTATAAAATTATGTTCATGATTTTTTTCATGTTTCATAGTGCTTTTATGAGTAAGTCATCTCAGGTTGTAGGTAGGTGTCACCATGTGAGGTCTTAGTCAAAGTTCTCCTTGTTTGCAGAATGTTGGTTCCCTATAGAGGTATCATGTAGATGGAATATGGTGTCCCATAGGTCTCAAGGACATATTATCAAATCTTTTAATATTTTATTTCATCACACCATGTTTGAGTAAACATTTAATCTTGCCTTTCTCATAGTCAATCCTTCACTCACTCTTACTTGAAGTCACATGTATGGAGCTTGCCTAACTTGTTCATGGAGTTGTAATTAGGATGTATAAATTTATTCAAGTAATTAGGAGATGGAGAGATTTAATTTTAATTTTTGAAGGAGATGCAAGGTTGGTTTCTAGCTCATGCACCACATAAACTAGTCATTAGATACCCATACCTGCTCTGTTATAGATGTTTGCAAGAGGTTTTCACATTGGAATACATGTTTTAGAGCTTGTTTTTATATCCCCTTAATTATAATCATTAATTTTATGGATTTATGATGATTTTTAGTTTCTCATGAGGTGATCTACCCACATATATTACTCCATTCCATGTCACTACTTGTATATAGCTCATACACACCTATTGGAGTCTCCTTGATGATGTCATGCTGAGAGGAAAAGTTTGATATGTGTTTTAATATCTTAATATTGCTAAGAGTACATTGGGATACTTGGTGAAAGCATATAAGTAATCATAATCATATGTACCTTGTATATTTCCCATGTTTACCCACTACCTGTATGTGCAAATTTCCACCTATAGGTAGTACCACAGAGCTTTGAAGGTCCTTGTATAGTGAATTAAAGACATGGTAAAACCCTTTTTTGGTTTTTAACATGTGAGTTGTCAATTGCATACCTATATGAGATGTTTAATGGAAAAAATTAAAGGTAAACCATCTTGGAGGAAGCAAGGACTAAGTTTAGGGAGATTTTCCAAAAATAGTGAAAATAGAGGTCTAAGGCATTTTATAGATATCCTATAAAAAGGTTCTAAAGAGTTATAGAGCATCTAGATAGGTAGACCTTGTAACCTATATCATGGATAAGAAATATTACAAAGATAAATACAAGAGGATTGATGGAGCTTCATTTTTTGGGGCCTCAAAGATGCCTTTTTAAGCACTAAAACCCTACATTTATATCTACAAGATTTGAGGTTTGAGTGACCATTGGCATCCTAAAGAGAAAATGGAACATACTCTCATGTGTGGAATGGAACTAATGATGGAATGGTGTAAAAATGAGAATTAATATCATTATTATTATGTGTATATGTCGTTTTTAAGCCTCATGGACACCTATAGGTTTCCCTTCATAGTAAACTGAGCACCTACAACTGACTAGGCAGACAGTGACCTAGGAATGGTGTCTTGGTGTTGCTTTGGATTAAACAAGGTGAATATTGGTATAAATAGATGTTATGTAACCTTAAGGCTTCAATAAGTGTGTGTAAACATCATTATCAAGGTCCTATTAGGTAAATATGCACCTATAGGATTTAAAGAGGTAGGGTATCATAGTCATGAAAGAGAACTCAATTTTATGAGCTCAAGGTACATGTAAAGGGTACAAGGAGAGTTATAACAATGAAAAAATCCTATGATAACCTTAATTAGGGACATGATTACCTACATAATATTTTTAATCTATAAAATAATCTTACATAGACTCTTTAAGGTCTTATATGCACCTACAACTGAGTGCTTAGTCTTAATGAAGGTCAAGAGATGAGTATGCAAAGCAATAGAAAGGAGATCTGTGAAAAAAAATTAGAATTATTAGTGATAGGTTAATAATGTGTTTTCATAATATCCAAGACTCATTTCAATTTTACCATCTACTCCTCATACTATCCCAAGGATGACATTCCATACAATTGCACTAAGGGACTCATGTTGCTCAATGGGTAAGAATGAGGAATCTAAGGGAGAAGAGTGGTTTTTGGTGAATGTAAATATTATTAAGAATGAATTTAATGTGGATATATGTTGAATAAATATAATAATATAATATTTATCTTGGATAGGTCAATCTTAGGTGGAAGTGAAAAATGTAAAAAACTATCCTTTTAGGAGGTCTTTTTTAGTCAAATTGAGTTGGTTAGGTGAATAAATGGGAGAGTATAACTTATAATTTGGTAAAAATATAAATTAATTACCTATTAAAAATTATAAAAACTTAAATTTTCCTTGAATAGGAGGGTTCTATCTCACTATTTTATCTTAGGGGTCATCTATTCAAGAAAATTAGGGTTTTAGCAAGACAAGCAAATGAAGCTAAAATGGGTAAGAAACTTGATAGAAATATTTTTGAACCTAAAATATCATCTTATGAGGTGTATGTAAGGTTAAATAATTATAGGAAACACTAAATCAATCTCAGAACTCTCAAAATGGTCAATATACTCTAACATACAACTCAATGAAGCAAGTTACAATTAGGCCTAGTTGGTGAATGAGGAGTTCTTGGGAAGTTGTGTGATGAATTTTTGAGCCTGAATGAGGTATGAAAAAACATGAGATATAAATCCAAATAGTTATAACTAGAATGATACATGCTAAGCCTATAGGTTGTGATGTGACCTAGAGCTAATTGAGGGTTCAACTACACTTCTAGCTCTTGGTGAGTTTTATATCTAGTTGGAACATGTTAATGGGATGAGTTTATACATGTATAAGCCATTAGGATGTATGAAAACCCATGAAAAAGTAAATTTTGGACTTTAAGACACATTAAGCCTGTAGGAAATGGAAAAATAATCTTGATAGGCTAGTTTTGAATTTTCATATCTTCTCTAAGGATGTGCATGGAGGCCAAAGGAGTTTGGAGAGGTTAGCATGGGTCCTTTACATCATGTTTGTGGAATTTTTGGGAAATTATAATTTTATGACTTTATGAATAAAGCTTAAGGACAAAATGGACCTAAAACCCTACTAAACCCTTGAAAGTGACCCAATGAAGAAAATTAAGTTGGAAAGTTTCTCAAATGGCATAGTTTGCCTACAATTATTATTAGAGGATGTAGAAGACTCATTTGGGATCCCTACCATAAGGACGAGTTGTATAGAATCCACATTGATAGGGTATAAAACTACTTTTATTGACTATTTTATGCATTGTATAAGTTATAAGAGGTTTTAAGAGATGAAATCAACTTTGGGAAGAAGCTAGAGAATTAATTTAACTCCCTATTTACATTTAATACTTATTCAAATATCCTAAGTTTTCCTAATAGAGCTATCATATTAGCCATTCAAAACTGGCATAGTGAACATGATAGTGAGAAGGGTGAAAACTTCAAGTGAAAGTCTTTTTAAGGTGTTCATAATGCCTCTAATTCCATGGAGAGTCTTGAAAAGTTTCATACACTCCCTTGTATGAATTTACATGGAAAACTAATGCCTTTTGGAAGCCAAGTGTATAAGGTGTGTAGAAGAGGAGTTTTCTTAGAATGCAGATGGTGATGGCTCATTTATAGAATTTTTTAGATGACTAAGAAAGAAACCAATACATGTGGAAGGATTTATACAACCCTTCCCTCTTAGTAAAATCATTATATCTTCCCCTTGTCAATTTTATGATGTTCAAATAGGTGTGAATGATGAAGGGAGTTTTTTGAGCCAATACAAGGAATTTCATGCCACTTTCCAAGAGTTTCATGCCTTGTATGGACACTTTTACTTCTTGAAATTATATGTTCTATTTCACATCTCCTTCTCATACATATGTAACCTCTTTTCTTATATTTATAAGGGTCCAAGTGACCTTTGGACTTCCCTTATCTCATCCCTCTCACAAATGCTATAAGTAATGACTTTTGGGGCTCTTTTGAGTAGCCTCCATTGGTTAATGGTGAAACCCTAGCCAATTTTGTATTTTAATGTCTATTGAATAAATAAACAAGTGAATTTTACTACTTAAATTTTGTATAATTGAGTTTATTTAAAAATATTGTTGATCTTGTCTAGTAAAAGATAGTCTTTTCTAGCATGCTGTGTTTGATTGTCCACCAAGTATGTAGAAGAGTAACTATTACAAGTTTTTGTTAGTGTTATTTATTAGTGTATGAGATTTATAAAAGTCTTTTATTACTATATACTCCAAATGATCATTCATTATCCCTCGTAAACATCAAATATACCTCTTGAACCTAACATCTGAAACATTGATGTAATAATTTGTCTTGAGTTGTGAGTTATGTGTGAAAGAACCTTTGATTTTCTCTAAGTAGTATAAGTTCATTCAATATAAGAAAATTTAGTATTGGTAAATTACCTTTTAGCTTTCTAAGTTTTTCTTCTTAACCATTTTCATGCAAATTTGATAAGTGAGAGAGTTCTTCAAAGAGTGCATCAAGGGAACTAGCCCTTCAGGAGATTCATCTCACCAATTGATTACCCATAAAAAAGTGAGATGTTTCCATTGTGCCACTTGAATGAGGATAGTTGATACATCTCCTCAATGGGTGAAAATTTAAGTGACAAAAATAATAAACAAACAAATAAAATGAGATAATCTTCATAGAAGTCTCTTGCTTATATTACTTGCTCCAAAATTTATAAAATAATTTTGCTCTCAAAACTTCCTCACAAATGATAATACCCCTTTTTATAGGTTGAAATAATAACTTATGAGGTATGTCAATTAGTCATTATCAAATTGGAATCATACAAGTGTCAAGGACAAATGTCCTTTTACAAATATTCTAATATCAATTACACTATTCAAAAGTGACTAACCTATAAGCCATGTGCATTACACATTATATATACTATTACATAATAGTATATTCTTTTCAAATGATTTACATGGTTTTTATACAAAAGAATAATCTAAGTCAACCCTATTGACTTTGAGATGCCCTTAAAACTACATCATTATACCTTTGTTCCAAAATATTCATGGATCTATCATATTGATCATCAATCAACCTGAGATTTATGATGTGTTCTATGAATATATCTTATATTTGTCCTACTAGATCTATGAAGATTTCATTCGTTCTACCCATGGATTCCTTGATACTCCTAAAATTACCAATATTTTCATTTGTAGACAAGATCATGTCCAATATATGTTTTTTGTTAGCTCCTATGATGCCTTTGATTCTATTCTTGACCTATTTGATGAACTCAATAGCTCTTTGTTGTAATTCTTGATCAGTTTCAAGGCCTATTTGACTAGGGATGGTTGGATCCTTGATCAAACCTCCTAGTATCTAAACCATTCTACCCTTTATTTGTTTGAATTCCCTTGAAATAATTTTAATGCCTTTTGAGCACTCATTTATGTCTCTAATTTTCTCCATCAAGATTATCATAGACATATTTAGGTGTGAAGGGCTAACCATTTTGAGCTCAGTGATTTGGTTTTCCATTATTATCTTAATCAATTTATTTACTTTCTTATCTGAGCCTTTCCACTAATTTACTTGGTTAAGAGCCATGGCATGCTTTTTAATCACCATGTCCAATTTCTAACTTATTACCTTAAAAGAATTAAATGTCTCAGATTTAGTTGCTTTAAAACTATTAATAATTTCCATTGTTACTGATAGAATAGATTATTCTTCTAGAATTTTCTTCTCTTATTTTGGTCCTTTCATGGTAGCCTATAGCATTTATGACTATGATTGAGCTAGATCTAGAACATCTTCTTCAAACATGGGGTCTTCCCCTAGTCTATGTTGTCTCTTATAAATTAGGTGAACCAAAGGCTCAAACTTTTGGTGTAGAACCTTTTGACTTTCTTCCATGACAACTGTCTCAGTCACTATCTATAGGCTAGTAGTTATTGGATCATATCTGACTCCTACTAAAGACTGAACCATATGTTTGATTGAGACCTCTACTTGTGATTGGACTACTAATGGAGTTGGAGTAAAAAACCTTCTTTATTATTCATTTTATAATGCTATGATACAAGGCTTCAACTCCTATTGTAGAGGTATATCCATAGTCTTTACTATAACCCATGGTTAATAGGTAGTAGGAGTCTTTTCCATCCTTGGTTCATATATGAACCATTTAAGTATTGTAGGTTCATAGATTGGGTTTTCTTCACTAAAGAGGTTGATGTCCTTAAAAGGTGGTATGATGGTCATTTTTAATTTCTTTGCCTTTAAGATAATTGTAGTCTTAGTCTTCCTCTTAGGAGGATCAATGACCACTAAATCTAATGACTTATCTTTTCCCATTTTTTGTTTAGTTTCTTCAACATTTTATTCCTCTTTATTTGTGTTTGATTCATATGTCATGGATAACATTATCAATTAATCTTCAATATATTCTTGTGGATCTAAAGATATCATGTGAATTTACTCTTGTTGAGGTAAATCTTATTCTGCTATTATAGAAGATTTAGGGACTAAGGAACTTGAAGCAAATTTACTTGGTCTTTAGTCTTTAGGCATATGCTTTGTTTGTATGTCAGCTATGGGAAATCTAGAAGGACCAATATATACAAAAATATATTGTCTAGGACCAAGTTCCCATCTTTCTTCCATCTTTTAATATCTCTACAATCTAGATTTAGATTTTATATTATGTTTTCTATCCTTCTAGAAACTTCATAATAGGTCGCTACCTTAGTGTATATAAAGTCAAATGCACTAGGTTCATGTTCATAAGGCATATCTAGAGTACCTTTATTCTTTAAATGTTCATTTACCCTATCATTGGGATACCATTGTCTATGGTCATCTATCTAAAAATTTAAAGAAAGCTTATGTTTTAAAGTAGTTTCAATGTGGTCCCATTGTCTAAAAATAGTTCTACCAATTATCATGGGAAGACCATGGGGAAGTCATTTCCTCTTGGTCTTGTAGATCCCATATATCACTTTGAATAGTTAGTATGCTACTTCCTATTCCACCAACTTATCTGGCACATGTATTAGAAATTTAAGGGGAGCACTTTGGGTTCCCTCTATTCTAATAATGGTGCAATCAAGGTATAACTAGATATCTCCCATGTCTCAATGGAATTCTTGACTAAAGGACTTATCCTCATCATAGGGATACCATTATTGGCTTGGCTCAAAGTAGGATATACATAATCACAAATTATTTATATATGGACCTTATATTTATACATATGCAATTTTGAATAATATTGGGACATAGTTTGGGTACCATTAGGAACCACTCTATTTGATTAGGAATTTTGGTTATGGCACACAAGGCATCTAGAAAATATGACATCATGAAAAACGCAATCCTCTTCTTTATTTTAATACCATAGATCTTCTTTCTTACGAAAATACTAATGATTTCACCTAAAGGAGATAATACCACATCCTTAATAATAAAATATACAATAAACACTCTTATTAGTTCTACATGTGTATTATGTGCAAATCCATATAATTTGTTCAACATGGTCATAACCATTCTGACTCCTGGTCTGAATTGGTTGATAGGGATTTTATTTTTAAGATTTACAATGACCTTGTTACCATATTTTAAGCATTTTTATAGGATATATTCCATTGTATTTTTATGGGCCCATGCATTGAGGTGAGGTCTATTTAGGGCCTAGGTATTTTATAATAGGACTCAAAATCAGCAAGAGATATATATGCTATTTTACTAAAACTAGGTTCATGGATAAGCATAACTTTTTCAATTATAGAATCTTTTAAAATAAGACTAAGAACATCAATGTAGTGAACTACTTCTAGTTTGGCAACAACATAATGAAGTCCTATGAGTTAAATTTCCATGACATCAATGTATAATCTCTTAACCGGTAGAAACTTCTCCTCTTCCTTGGTCAAAATTCTTTGGTTTTTTATGGTCAAGAATAAGCTTGATCAATTATTGTCTCATGTTTTTAATGAAGAATCCATGAAATTTTTACCCTTGAATATTTTTCCCTCTACATCTGATGACAAGCATAATTCAGCCATTTTCTTTGAAGTAGGTCCATAGTCATCAATTTTTTCATTCTAATTAAATTATCCTCTTTCAAATGACAATTCAAGCTTTTATTTATTTGGTTAAACTATTTGAACAACTTTGATTATCAGCTCTCTTTGGGTTCAAAATAGTGAATACATGAACAATTTTAGGGATTTTTCATACATCTGAGGGTTTTTGGAGGGTTTAACTAAGTTTTAATGGTGGTATATGAGTTTGAAGTATTTTATTTGGTGGCCCAAATAATATTTTTATCTCCTATTTATACCTTTTCATGCTTGGGTCCAAAAAAACTTTTGATTTGACATGTTTATTTATGTGGCATCTCCTTTGTCATGATATTTGTTTAATTTTAAAACATGACCGTTATCACTTCAAACATGTGTATTCATATTTTTCCTCCTATAAATTTGATTAAACTCACTTTATTTATATCCTTAAGAATCTCCTAGCCTTAAATTTCAATGTGACCATTGTTCTTTGATATGGGCTTCCAAAACTATGACATTTGGTAGCCTTACATGTCTTTTGTGTACCCTACTATCAGTCTCCATCCAATTAACACTTTTACACCATGTCATGGCCTTTCATGAAATTTGGGATTATTGACTTATTGACTTGATTCACACCATTGATCTTCATCTACATGATTATATTTGTACCATAGATCTTTAATCTGCATGATCAAATGTGGATTGTTGATATTTTAAACATTCATTATGATTGTGACACTTGTTACCATCATGTTCGATCTCCAAATCCTTTGCCATATTGAATTCATTCTCACCATTATATATTCATTTTCATTATTGAACGTGTGCCATTGATCTTTGATTTTTACATATTGACTCCAGTCTTCAATGTGGATCATCGATCAAAATTTGTATGTAAGAATACACACCATTGATCTTGATCCTGGGGACTTTGACTTGTTAAATTTAGGCAAACATTTGCATGTCATTGATCCTTGATATGATCAAATGAGCTTTTGACACTTGGTATCCCCACATTCAATTCATACTTTTAATAGTAAAATCAAAGAATAAATGTTCATTAAATATAACAACTTAGCATAAATCTTAGACTAAGGTTTTAATGAATTCATAAACTCGATCAAAACTTAGGCTAAAATTAAACTAAGAGTAAGATGGAATAAAGTGACCCATCTAAAATATGAATCCATTTTAATAAGAACTTAGGATAAAGTAATTTAGACTAAGGTTTTGAACATCATTTAAACTTAGATTCAATTAATCAAATAAGGACCAAATGTTAACACAATGACTCAAATGGGACCATATTAGTTAGCCAACTAAGGGTCAAATTAACATTGAAACATAATCCCATGAACATGTGTTCTTTCTAATGAATATCTATTGATCTTTAAAGATGGAAACTCATAGGCTAGATGTTAATAACATTAGATAAGATAAAATAAAGATTATGTGTTAGCATGTCAATGTAAGCTAGATCAAAACAATATATTCAATAATGTAGTCTGATCAAGCTGAATGCCTAATTCATAACATAATTTTTAAAAATTAAATAAGGGTCCTCATTTTTTAGAAATGGGGGATGTTAACCTCAACAAATGGTGACTTATAGGGGAAATAGTGTAAAATTTTATAATTTAGATATTTTTAGTTCAAAATAATAAGCAGAATAATCACTACACATGATCAAGTACCATTATTAAGATCAATTCATAATTTAAATAAGTATTACATATGTATAATAAATTTTAAATATCAAAAATCGGTCATGTTGTGTGTGTAATTTGATTCATTTATTGATTGCCTTTAGGATTCAATGAATAACTTTTAGATTTCATGACCTTGATCATTAACATAAAATTTTAGAATATTTAGATATTAATTATGAATCATGAATTATAAAAGGAGAAGGCTTGGGTATTGCTCTAATGCTAGCTAGATATCCATAACCCTGCTGGAGATACCTTTGGTTCCATTCTATGCCTTGTTCCACTACCAATCAGGTGTCCATAGCCCCAATAGAGGTTACCAGAATCACCTTTGCTAATAAATTTGTTAGATTTTTTAAAAAGGCTTTTTATTTAGTATTTTTCAAATTTATTTAGTTTTCCAATAAATTTTGGAAACTAGGATTAGTTGTGTATTTAATATTTTTGTCAAATGTTTGATTTTCAAGACAATAATCCTTGGTCATAGACTTCATCCCAAGAAATAGTGTTTTTTTAAGTGCTAACATGACTTTGTTCTAATAATTTAAAATTTCACTCAAACACATGAAATCCTTATTGAAATCAAACTTAGATCAAAATAAGGTTTAATATTTTTTAAGTAATAATTAGTCTAGATATTAATCTTCATCAATTTCTCAAAATCATAACATTAAGCTCAAAATTTCCAAAATACATGATCAACCAATGTTTAATGCTCATATCTACATTCTTGATTTATGAATTTATTTTGAGTGTTTAAATGGATTTGGAGTTGAAGACCTATCTTGGAAAAGACTTATTAGAATCCAAAGAATAAATCAAAGAAATCAAACACACAACAAGAAAATAGATATTCAAAAACACTATTTACAAATAAGGCACATGAATGAAACTAATCTAAACCTACCTACACTAACTCTAACTAATCTTATAGATTAATCCATAAAGACTTGAGGTGGAACAGTAAAGAAGTAATGCTTGAGATACTGCCCATTGGTTGGTAAAGTGATCTCTACTTCTTATTTGTCTTTGAGCTTAAAGGTGTTTTTTCCTAATGTCTCAATAATTTGGTAAGGGCCAATCCATAAAGGAGTGAATTTCCCATGTTTCCCTTTTGGTTCAAATGCTTTGTCCAAAGGATAACTAGGTATCCCTGTCTGACGACCTTGATATTTGACCATTTATCAAACCATATTTTGATATTAGTTTTATGTATGCTAAAATTATTAAATGTTTATTCTCTTTAATCCTCTATTTGTATGATATCAAGTAACCTACAATTGGCATATTTTTATCTCCTTCCATATACTCCTGTATAAACTTGTAATTTGGCAATTTGAGATGAATTGGAAAGATTGGTTCTTATCCATACACCAAGAAAAATGGTGATACTTATGGATATTGTTTCACTCTATTTATATTTTCCCACAAAGCATAATTTAACAATTTATGCCATGTTTTCGGTTATTTATCTATAGACTTCTTAATAGCTTTCATCAGATTATTGTTTGTAGACTCTAAAACTCTATTACCTTGAGGGTAATTATTAGATGAAAACTTAAGATATATTTTATTATCATAGTCCCACTTAGTCATCTATATATATGTAAATTTTGATCCATTATCATAGACCAATGATATTGACATCCTAAACTTGGTGCAAACGTTCTCTTCTAAGAACTTAATAACATCTTTAGTCCTACACTATTTTGTTACTACTGCCTCTATCCATATTGTAAAATAATCTATGGCAGTAAGAACATATTTATGTCTAGCTAAATAATTAGGTTTGATAACCCCTAAAAGTTCCAAACCCCATTGAGAAAATGGTTTGTTAATTACAATTGGCCTCAAGGGCATAGCTACTTTATGATCCTTTTTATTGAAGATTTGGCATTGATGACATTCCATAATATATTTGTGAGCATCTTTGAAAATGGTTGGCTAATAATATCCTACACTTAGGATTTTTTAAGCTATTTTTTCCCCAAATGGGTGTCTACTCCTAATTTTGTCATG
Organism: Torreya grandis; assembly: GCA_037957365.1. NCBI lineage: Eukaryota > Viridiplantae > Streptophyta > Pinopsida > Cupressales > Taxaceae > Torreya > Torreya grandis. The sequence continues at coordinate 1,037,328 of JARHVA010003099.1, read as the reverse complement.
AAATTTACTCAAGATTTCAGTTGATTCTACTTTTGAAACACATCTCAAATACACTCCATAGTTCTTCCTATAAAGTATCCCATCCCTGATCAAGAAGTGAGTTTTTTTTATACTCAAAGATCTTATTTATTCTTTTCTTAATCATGTAAGACAATAACCATTGATTATAAAATGAATGATTGCATTATACCAATCATTTGGTTGAAACTGTTGTTGGTCAACCTACACGATGTTCAATCTAGGATTAGTGTTATCAATTAATTGAATTAATCCCTAACACCTCACCAATTTAGTAGTTTTAATTTCAAGATCATATTCCTAGAGTATGGACATAAATTTACATCTTATTTCTCCAAATTCACATTGGACCAACATGAGTTTGGTAGTAGGGTCTGGTAATATAGTATACAGTTTATTCCTAAGAATATAGTGTTTAAATTTTGTGACTACCTTAACCAAAGAAAATGCTTGTTTATAAATTAGGGAATAATTTAACTCAACATTTTTAAAATTATTACTCACAAATTTAATTATATGATCACATTTATCATTTTTTTGAGTTAATACATCTACTATAGTATGTTCAAAATCAAAAGAATAAAGATAAAAATATTTTGTAAAGTCAGGACTTATCAGCATAAGTGCCTATCCTATTATTTCCTTGATATTATTGAAGGACTTCTTCATTTCTTCATTCCATTCAACTTTTTCATCCTTATTTATCATATCATTGAGTGGTTTCACAATCTTTGCAAAACTAGAAATTAATTTCCTTACAAAATTGATCTTCCCAAAGAAAAACTTTAGCTCTTTTCTACTATCTTGGGGTTCTATTTTAGATATAACATTCACTCTATTTATATCTATAGAAATCCAATCTCTAATTATCACATGTCCTAGAAATTTCTCTTTAGTTATACAAAATATGATTTTCTTAGGGTTAATGGAAATTCCATACCTTTGACAAAATTTAAATACTTATTATAAATACATTATGTGATCTTCTTTATTCTTGGAAAACATAGTCAAATCATCCATATATATAATGATAAATTTACCTATGAGACCTTCAAATACATGGTCCATAACTCTCTGAAAGGTAGCTCCTTTATTAATTAGTCTAAAAGGCATCCTCTTGTAATCAAATGTGTCCCATTTTATTATGAATGTAGTCTTCATTCTATCTTCCTTGTTAAAAATTCCCTGATTATAACCTAAAAAACAATCTAGGAAAGACATCATGGTAGAACCACTAAAAACTTGAATCACTTGGTCAAGGGATGGTAAAGGATAATTATCATTTTTAGAAGATTTGTTTAAGTTCCTAAAATCTATGCATAATCTAATCTCTCCATTTTTCTTTCTAATTGGTACTAGATTAGCTACCCAAGTAGAATGTATAATTGAAAAAAGCTATTTTTTAATCTAATAATTTCTTGATCTATTTATAAATCAATGGTTAAAAATAGGATTAACCTATCTTTATTTATGCCTGAATGGTTGACAGTATTCTTTCAAGGGAATGGTATGGGTGATAACAAAAGGATAAAAGATATTCAAGTCTTCATAAGACCATGAAATAACATCCTTATACCTATTCAATATGTCTATAACATTTCTATACTCTTTGTTTGTGCATGTTATACCAAGGTTTACTAGTTGAGGTTGACCTTGAGTTCCTAGATCAATTACATTACAATATTTCCCATTTACTTTGGGAAATTTAGAAGTTTTAGGTAGTTTATCTTTATCAAATAGACTTTCCAAGGCAATCATGTCTTTAGGAATCTTTTTATCATTCAATTGTAATATCGTATCATCAATTATATCATCATCAAGAGATTTCTCATTGACCTCATCAATAATATGAGACTCAAACATTCTTGATTTTTTCATTAATTAAATGATTTTTTAGTCATCATTAAACAATTGAAAATTATTTAACATTGTTAGCTACAAATGGACATGTGATCAATTCAATGTTAAGCCTTTGAGAATCTTCATTTGGCATTAGGTTTGATATAGCTAAAGCTAGTTCATTAGAAAATTGGTTTCCTTCTCTAAGTATTGAAATAATATTAAAAGAATCAAAATACTCAATCAAGTCCCATACTCTAAACTTGTATTTCTTTAGATAAGATAATTTTCATTGATACTTACTCTTAACCTGATTGACTACTAGTTTACAATCACCATATACTATTATTTATTTAACCTTATGTTTAATAGAAAATTATAATCCTAAGATTAATGATTCATATCATACCAAATTATTGGTGAAAGGAAACCAAAGTTTTTAAGAAGCATTATATTCTTTCCCAATGGGATTGATTAAAACTATTCCTATTCTAGACCCAAATTTGCATCTAGCACCATCAAAATATAATTTCTAAAGTCTAGGCATAGCATTAGAGTCTTTATAATTACATACCTGAGGATCATCAAGTGTGTAAACCCATAAATAAAAATTAACCATATTGACCTTCTCATTGGTTACATTATATTCAGTGATTACATGCTTCATCTTTGGTTTGCTTTTAATCCAAATTTGATTAAGAACTGCCCTCTATGTTAGCCAAATGTGAGAGCAATCATTTGACATGTATCCATTCAAATATTTGGTCCAATATCTGATAAAAAAAATCCCATAAGCATCCAAAATTTCAAAAACTTAAATGTCAATAAATTATTGCACTCTTGGTTCTCAATCAAACTTCATATGCACATTTAACAATTCACCAATCACTTTAACTCTAGATTTGTCTAATTGAGTCACTACTCTATCAGACTTAATAGGTTTTAAACCAATGTTTTTATAAATATCTACTAGCATAATATTTGTATATGCACTTGAATCTAACATACAATTATGCAAGTTTTTACCAAAAAACTCTAACTGTTAGTAAAAAAAGGTGGAACCTCTATTTTATTCTTATACATTACTAAATTTGAATTTGTAGGTTTATGTGATTTACTAGGTTTTTTATTCAAATATTATAAAAAAAAGTATTTATATTTAGTTATCTAAGTCAATTCATGAAATGTGATATTAACTTTCATTTTCTTCATATCTTTTACTATGTTATACCCACTCCTAATAAATCAGCATTATTTCTAGTGTTACTTCCCTTTGGAGGTTCTAGATTGTTATCTACTTCAGGATCAGGAGGAGTATCAATGTTGTTTAGTGGAGTAAAACTCATCATTGGTTTATTTTATTCTCTATTTCTCAATGGATAATTCTTCTTTAGATAATTTTGAAAATCATGAATCTCCTTTGGAGTATCTTTAGGTTCATTTTCATCTTGAAATGAAAAATAAAAGGTTTCCACCATAACATTTATTTCAAAATATTTATGTCTCTAAAGAGACATATGTCACTACATTATTATATTCATTAGACATAAGTTCATATGTATCCAATTAATCTTGAAATACTTCAAAAGCATTACAAAGTTCTATATAGTCTAATTCACCATGTTTTTTAGTGTTATGAACCCTACAATAATTAGTTAAAGTTACATCAAAAATGTTTATTTCATGTATGTTATTAGTTATATATGACTTATTATTATTATTATTTCTATTCTAAAACATATTTTTAGGTTTTTTAAACTTATAATAAGAATAGTTTTTATTGTAATTCTTCCTAATGTTACCTACCTATCTTTATAATTGAAGAAAATTAGTACTCAATTTTTGAACCATTTTTAATATGGAGTCATTTTCATTCTTAGGTGATTTTTAATTAAGGAATTGAGTACTATTTACAGCTAATGTCACCATATCTCTTTGATTTTTTGGATGGGATTGATTTTTAGAATTATTTACCAATCCTAGGTTCTGATCAAGATGAGAATGACTCAATGGTAATTAGTTTTAAACTAGAGTTTGATTCAAAGCATGCTTGTTTGATTAGTATTTGGGATGATATCAAACTTAGGTAAATTAGTAATTATATTAGTAATATCATATGTTTATTTACCTTGGTTTTGAATTTGATCACCAATTTTTGTAGCTTAAGCATTGGCCAAAGCTAATGTATTTATGGCCCCAATAGCTCTTTTTAGAAATATAGAAGTCATTAGATCTAAAGCATTCTTATAAATCTATAAAGTTAAAAATTCATTAGGATTATAGGGATTTATAGTTATTCTAAACATATTTTTAAATCTATCATTAAAATCTCTCATGGTTTCATTTGAATATCTCTTCATCGTGGTGAATTTTTGTTATAGAACACAGGGACTGATGATCTTTCCAAACTGATCAATGAAATAATTATTGAAATCATTCCAAATAATGATTTATTTTTTATGAATATTAAGAAACCAATAATGTGCTACATCTCTAAAGGTAAAATGAAATAACATGCAAGCAAAATCTTTATGAACAACATTTAACAATATTAAGGCAGCCTTAAAAGACTTGATGTGTTCTTTAGCAGTAATAATGCTTATAAGATTAAATGAAGGTAAATATTTATCTATATTTATTGGTAAGTCATGTACCTAACCAAAAACATTAATATAAGATCCAACTAACCAATCCATACCTTGATGAGGATTGAATACAATAGTAAAAATAGATGAAGTAGGTTGAGATTTAGAAAATCTAAGTTTGCATTTATCTACTCTTTTTTCCTATGAAATTATAAGGAAAGAATAGGTAACCTTATCTAATACCTTGACCTAGTTCTTATTTATGGTAGTTTTATCTTGTAAAATTTCAAATCATGCTCAAAATATGACTTAGAAACTTTATCTTTGCAAAGAATGGTTAAATTCTTACTAATATGTAGATTTGTATGTTTAGATTTCTAAGTTCAAGAAAACTTTGCACAAATTCATACCAAAATTTCAAATAATGCTTATCTTTAACTATATTATCTTAAATATATATCCAAACATGTAAATATTAGTAATCTTTGAACATAATTACTATCATTAACCTTAAACACATTGGATTCACCAAGCTTAAGCAACCTTTGTAATAGTTTCACATAAATATTAAAAGAATAATTATCTTTATCTAAATAAGATTCAAGACTAGTATAAAACCACTAATATCAGTGACATTTACAAATTTAATCTAAGAAAAACACAAATATGTAAAGGATCAACTGATCTTTGGAAGAAATTCATTAAAATCAGCTCAAAATATTTTATATTCACAAATCTTTAACTCATCCCTCCTTATAGTGATATTTTTGATGCCTATTGATGCATGTAAATGTATCATAGGATTATAATAGTGTTGAAAATACTTATCATTTAAATACTCAAAGAATATTTTGCATGAGTTATTGGTTGTGATCTTCTGAAGATCTGTGGTGGAGTAGTGGCCAAGCTGTTTGACTATTTCATAAAATGATTGTGTAAGTGGCTGTTAGGAGCAACCATTATCCTAAATGTTTTTGAAATATGAATGTTTTTTATCTAAATATAAGGAATAATGATAATAATCTAAACTTTATAAATGTAATCTACCATGAATATTAATAATGAGAAAGTAAACTATAGTTATTAGATCAAAAAATAAGAAAATAGGTAGGGTAAGGTAGAAAGAGAGATGTTCCTATTATTTAGTTCAGAGATTTTTAAAAAGCTTTAATTTCATCAAATATACTCATCTTAAAACTAGCATATGACATGAAATTACCAAATAGTATAGATCTTATCATATATTAGGAAAATGTCTAAGGATATTTGAAGTATGAAAATTAGAGATCAGATTCACTTTAAAGATTTACTTAAACAAGAAACATTTGCACATATTCCAAAAAATTAATGATATTTAAATGAATTTAAAGATTTTCACTCAACCTATCATAAAGCTTAAATTAAAGAAATTACATTAATACATTCACATTTAGAATTCATAAAATCAATTCAAATCTAATCATCAAAACAAATATTTGAGGAAGCAACCATGATAATAAACAAACAAACAAAATGAGACAATATTCACATAATTCTCTTACTTGTATTACTTGCTCAAAAATTTATAGAATAGTTTTTCTCTCAAAACTTCCTCCTTTATTCAAATAATAATACCCCCTTTCTATATGTTGAAAGAACAACCTATGAGGTATGTCACTTAGTCATTATCAAATGGGAATTAGACAAGTGTTAAGGATAGATGTCCTTTTACAAATATTATAATATCAATCATACTATTAAAAAGTGACTAACTTATAATCCTTGTGCATTACACATTGCACATGGTTTTATAAAATAGTATATTCTTTTCAAATGATTCACATGGTTTTTATACAAGAGAATATTCTAAGTCAACCTTGTTGACTTTGAGATGCCCCTATAGTTGTATCCTTTTTCCTTTGTTCTAAAATATTCATGAGTTTGTCATATTGATCATCAATCAACTTGAGATTTATTATTGGTTCTATTAATAAATCTTTTATTTGTCTTCTATATCTCTAAAGATTTCTTCTACCCATGGCTTATTTAATACTCTTGGAATTACCAATATTTTCATTTGTAGACAATATCATGTCCAAGAGACATTTTTATTAACTCTTATGGTTACCTTGCTTTTATTCTTGACCTTTTGGATAAAATCAGTAGCTCTCTACTAGAATTATCAATTATTTATTAGGTGTGTTTGACTAGGGATGGTTGGATCCTTGATCAAACCTCCTAGTATCTAAACCATTTTACCCTCTAGTTGTTTGAAACCTCCTAGTATTTGAATCATTCTACCCTCTAGTTGTTTGAAGTCCCTTAAAATACTTTTAAATCCTTTTGACCACTTATTTATGTCTTTGATTTTCTCCATCAATATTATCATAGCCATATTTAAGTGTGATGGGATAGCCATTTTGAGCTTAGGGATCTATTTTTCCATTATTATCTTGAAGAATGCCTTAAATTTATTATTTGATCCTTGCAACTGATTGACTTGGTTCATATCCATGGCATGTTTTTTACTCACCATGTCTAATTTGGACCTTATTACCTTAAAATAATTAAATGTCTCAAATATAGTTACTTCAAAAGTATTAATAATGTCCATTGGTGCTAACATAATAGATTGTTCTTCTAGAATTTTATTCTCTTATTTCAATCCTTTGATGGTCTCTTATAACATTTTTGACAATGATTGGGATATATCTAGAACATCTTCTTCAAACATGGGGTCTTGCCCTAGTCTATGTTATCTTTTATGAGCTACGTGAACCAAAAGCTCAATCTTCGGGTGTAGAACCTCCTGATCTTCTTCCATGACAACTATCATAGTCACTCTTTGTAGGCTAGAAGTTGTTAGATCATATCTAACTCCTATTTAAGATTGGGCCATATGTTTGATTAGAACCTCTACTTATAACTAAACTACTAATGTATTTAGAGTAGAAATCCTCCTTTATTCTTCATTAAAATCATAATCCAAAGCTTCAACTCTTGTTGTAGATGGATATTTGTAGTCTTTACTATAGCCCATGGATGATAGGTAGTTGGATTATTCACCATCTTTGGTTCATAAATGAACTATTGGAACTTGGATTTACACCCTTGAGGAGATGTTCAGATCTCCTCATCTAAGAGGCAAAATGGAATCATCTCTCTTGATGTGGGTGACAATTTTGAGGAGATGAATCTCTAGATTAGGGGTTAGCTCCCCTTGATGCACCTTTAAATAAATCTCTAATCTATCAATTATGTATAAAAAGGGTAAAATAAAATAACTAAGAATAAAATGGTGATGCACCAATGTATACTATCCTCCCAATTGAGTGCAACCACTACTTAAAGATAGAACAAGGTATTTTTCACACAAGACTCACAACTCAAGATTTATTACTGCATCAATGTTTCATATGCTAGATTTGAGAAGGTATATGATTCTTAAGAAGGAAATGAATGATCCAAAGAAAGATACAGTCATGAATCACTTCTAATATATCTCAACACTTAAGAAAGAATACTAGCAAATACCAACAAAATTCTCCTTTCTACAAATTTGTAGACCATCAAGAGTACAAGCTAGAAAAAGGAAATAATTCACTAGACTAGACCAATAAGATTCAATTCATGACTCAATGTTATATAATTTGAGTGGAAATAACACTTGTATATTTCTTCAAGGGTTCTTTGAGTACAAATTTGGTCATAATTTTCCTAATAACCAGTAGAGGATGCCAAATGAGCCAAGAGAATGCATATATATAGCCTTGAGAGGTAGATCAATCAAAGGAAGTCCAAGGGTCACTTGGACATGTGTCAATTTAAAATATTTAGTTACATTTTCATGGGAGAGAAGTGGGTGAGTTATTCCATGTCACCAAATGGATTAGTTACAATGAGTTAAAATTGAACTAAAAGCATTAGTTACAACTAAACCAAAGCCTTAGTTATATTTTACTATTTGGTATCTCTTTTTTGTCTTCTAGTTCTTGCCAAGCCTTTTGATGCCAATAGTTATTTCTCATAGTTTTAAATTGATGTTTGGTGGGCCATCACTCCTTTAGGCATTTTCTTCAAAAATTTTGTCTCATCCCTTTTTGTGGATAATTTTTTTTGAAATAATTCATTCCTTTGGACTTTCTATTTAGCCCTTCAAAATGTTCCTTCGGGTTTCTTGAAGTGGACCTTCAGCTTTTGGAGTGACCCTTTTGGGTTCCTTTAAATGACCCTTCAGCAATTTGAAAAGACCCCTTTGAAAAAGTTACAAGTGTCCTTCAGCTTTTGGAAATGACCTTCTGAAAGGAAAAAAATACCCTTCAATTTTTTTGAAAAGGTCCACCTTCCCGTAGAAACAATCTTTCAAACTTTTTGAAAACTTCCCTTTGGGAAAGTTGAAATGACCTTTAGACTTTTTGAAAAGTACCTTTCAGCCTTCTTGCAAATGCCTTTCAAAAAAATTGCAAATTACCTTTTAGGAAAATGAAAATGGCCTTTAGAGAAGTTGAAATGGATAATTTTCTCGATAAAATATACCTTTCAAAAAAATGAAACATACCCTTCAAAAAAGTTGAAATTGTCCTTTTCAGTTTGAAAGATATATTTCAAAAAAATTGTAAAGAACCTTTAAAAAAATTGCATAGATAATTTGTCTAAAAGAATTTAGCACTTTATATTTGGGAGATTTATGTCAGACAAATTGTCTGAAAGAATTCGTTACTTGGCCAAATGAAAAGTTTGAAATAAATACACTTAAGGAAAAAACTTCAGACAAAAAGTTTGAAAGAATTTGGCAAAGGATTAACAATGACCAAAAATGAATTTTTTGAAAGGAATAGACTTGTACATTTGTTATGGGCTTTGTCAAAAAACACTTCTTCCAAAGAAAATCTAAGTAGTGGACCTGACCAAATATATATACTTAGATGATTTTTTCAAATAGGGGTGCCCAATTTTGGCTTGAAAGGCCAAAAATTGGTCAACAAATTGGTGACTCATAGGGGTAGTATGCCTGCTATACTAGCTAGACCAGTAACCTTATCCAATTCAAGGCTAATAGATTTAATGGATTCTTTAACATGACTAAAAAATATTATGCCAAAACAAAACACAAGGAAACACACCACACAACAAAAGTAAGACCAAGCAAAGACAACACAAAAAAAGACAAGGACAAACTCACACATGTGCATAATCACTTAGGGAACACAACAAAAATAGGCAATTATGTACAAAGGAGGAGGACATTAGTAAAAATTATTTAGATATATCCCATTTATTGGGATATTTAGCTCCTCTCCACAAAAATTTGAGTGTTGAAAAGCATTGTGTTGTTTGCACTGTGTGATCACATATGGGCCACTCCACAAAGCATCAAACATTGTGTGCATTCCAAGCTTGACCCTATCTTCATCCCATTTTAGGACAATGTCTCCTTCTTTTAACCTCCTTGGCATGGAATTCTTGTCAAAATACTTTTTTTTCTGCTCTTGGTGAGTTGTCATGGTTTGCATAACTTGATCTCTTATCTCCTCAAGATCCATTAGCTCACATAATCTAACTTCCATGGTTTCATTCTCCATCAATTGTAGCTGATATGTGAGGTCTATAACTCATAACTCAAGTGAGATAAGAAGTTTTGATTCCCTTCCATAGACAAGTGTATATGGTGAATTTCCAATTGTACTCTTTAGGGTGATCATATCAGCCCAAAGAGCTATTTTCAACTTGGTATGCCAAGTACTTTAATTCTCCTCCATTTTCCTCTTTATGATCCTAATTAATTTCATGTTTTTGGACTTAGATATTTTATTTCCCTAGGGATAGTAGTTAGAGAAGGTACTAAGATAGATGCCATGCTTTAAAGCCCATTCACTTGTCCTTATTCCTAAGAAGGCTAATGCATTATCTGAAATGATTGTTGAAGGAGATTCAAACCTGGTTACTATACCTTCATAGAAGTCTATGAATAAACTTTAATTTTCCTCCTTAATAGATAAAACCTCCACCCATCTTGTAAAATAATCAGTGGCTATTAACACCCACTTGTGACCAGTATTATAAGAAGGATTGATAAAACCTATGAAATCTAAACCCCATTACATGAAGGGTTGATCAACCTAGATTGGTTAAAGAGGTAAGGCAACTAGATTTTTTTCTCCATAAAAAATATCACACTTTTGGCATTTCCTTACCCAATCATGAGTGTCCTTAAACAATCTAGGATAGAAGTAACCAGCCCTCATAGTCTTAGTAGTTATGGTTCTTAGAGCAAAGTGACCACCAGTTGGTCTATTATGAAACTCATGTAACACTTTGTCAATCTGATCCAAATCAATACAACTCAACAACACACTTGAAAAGTCTTTTCTAAATAGAACTTAATCAACAAGTACATAGGGAATAGATTGCAACCTATAATATCTTCTTCTAGCTCTATCAAGACCTTGTGGACACTCACCAATTTGAAGTAAGTGAATCATGTCTTATGTCCAACTCCTCATGGTTGAAGATACAACTATTTTAGGGTCATCATGGAGTGCCAAAACAACTTCCCTTTGCTTTTTCAATTCTAAAGCAAGATTCTTACATAGTCCTTTTCCTTTCACTAGCTTGGTTATTTTGATCTCCACATCATACTCCATCACTTTGGTGACCTAACATACCCTTTTCTCATTCAAATCTCTACTTAATATAAATTATTTCACACTAGGATGAGGCACAAAAATGTTAATATTGTTATTGGATAACATATGCCTAAATTTATTTAAACTCGTTATGACTGAAAACACTTGTTTCTCAACATATGTGTATCTTGTTTTATATCCTTCTAAACCTTGGTTGAAAAAGGCAATAGGTTGTTTAGAATTTTCATCATTTTCTTGGGTAAGCATGGTATAAATTACCTCTTCATTCATAAATGTGTAAAAATTAAATTCCTTGGATAATTGTGGACTTGCAAGAGTAGGATCTTGGGAAATGGCTTTCTTGATCTCCTCAAAACTTTCTTTCCTCCTTATCCAATTGAATATCCCATCCTTATTTAGCATAGAGGTTAAGGTCTTGACTAGGTTAGCAAAATTAGGAATAAACCTCCTAATTAAATTTATCTTTCCAAAGAAACTTTTAAACCTTTCTTATGCTTAGGTAAAGATAATGCCAAGATGGCACTTACCCTTTCAAAATCAATAGACATACTTTTATTATAAATGATGTGGCCTAAGAGTTTGCCTTCATGAATAGAAAACACACACTTCTTTGGGTTTAGAGAGATCCCAAACTCTCTACACCTCTCAAAAATATATCTTAGGTGATTCAAATGATATTTTTCTTCCTTAGAGAAAACTATCACATCATCAAGATATATCAATACAATGTCATTGATTAATCCTTGAAAATCCATATCCATTACATGTTGAAAAGTTGCTCCAGTATTTGGAAATCCAAATGGAATATTCTTATAGGCATATGTACCCCATTTGGTGGTGAAGGATATTGTGTATTGGTCACTTTCTTTCACCAAAATCTGATTGTACCTAGAATAACCATCTAGGAGGGAAAACCTCTCACTACCTACCACCAATTGCAGAATTTTCTCCATGGAAGGGAAGGGATAGTGATCTATCAAAAAAAATCTATTCAAGTCCCTGAAGTATACACATAACCTGATTTCCCCATTCTTCTTTATAACAGGGACTAAGTTGGCCAGCTAAGAAGAATGCTTGATGGGAAAGATGAGTTTGGACTCAATTAGTTTGGTGAGTTCTTTCCTCATGAGAGGCTCAATATTGGGATTAATTGGCCTTTGTATTTTCTTGATGGTTTTAGAATTTTCATATATCTCTATGGTGTGTTGAGCCAATCTTGGGTCAAAACCCTTCAAATCACTATACTCCCATGCAAAAATATCACTAAACTCCTTACATAATTCAATTAAATCATGCCTCTCTTGAATAGTGCATACCTTCCCAAGTGAAAGTAGCTTATCTTTAAATATTTATGCCCTTTCATAGTTCTCTTTATTAGTGTACATAACTATTTTTTTCCTTCTTGATCTAGTCATCCTCATAAAAATGCTCTCAATAGTCACTAAGCCTCTAGGAAGCTTGTTAGACTTCAATTGGACAATCTATCCTCCCCATTATTGTTGTAGTTTAGACTAATTATTTGAAGAAAACTTAGCCTCTTCTTATATAAAAATTTATATTTTATGGTCACTATCAAAGACCTACCAATTGGTGACATTATCTGGTATGGATGGTCTCACAATCACCTTTATATGGGGCTAGTTTTTGTCTTCCTTTATGCCCTTTGGGACATCAAATTAAGTACCAATAGATGCCAACCTATCAACATGATTATTATCTTCCCTTTGAATAAATCTAATGTTAAAAATCATTAAATATTATACAAGGTAACAAACTCTATGATTATAGGATTTGAGCAAGGAGTTCTTGGTCAAATTCTACTCTCTAACTTGATTCACAACAAGCTTGCTATCACCAAACACTTCCAATTCCTTGACACCTCTTTTCCTTGCCCATTCAAGGCCAAGGATAAGGGCCTCATACTATACCACATTATAAGTGCATGAGAATTGAAATCTAAAGGTTGAATAATACCTTTCCTTTGAAGGTGAAACTAGCATAGCCCAACTACCTACCCCCATCTTGCTTCCAAACCCATCAAAGAAGAGATACCACAATCCATTCACCTCATCACTAGGCTCCATAAAATTAAGCATGAAAGATAAATTCTCATGCATATAATAGACTCAAAGATAATATTATTCAATAAACTTGTAAGTATCATGCTCATAGTTGTCATCTCCTCACTCATCTAAGAACAAATTAGAAACTCCATCGAGGGAAGATGATGGAGATTGGTCAACATAAATCTCCTCTTCATTAATGATGGCATAGTTAACATTTACCACCATAGGTAAAATTTTTTCCAAGTGATTTATATGGATAGGTCCTAACTCAATCTTCACCTTAGTTCCATATTTTGTCCTAAACACCATGTAGAACCAATTGGCTACCAAATATCCACCTATCTTGGATGTAAAGTCCCTTAACAAGCAAAGAGAAAAATAAGGAGGTAAATATGTTACTACCACATCATGGGGAATTGAAAAAGTAGGATAATAATGAAGGGTTAAATTCTAACCTTTTACTACCCTCAAATTCTTGGCTAGTGATCCATCCAATTACAAAACTCCTTTAGTCATTGGCTCATACTTGAGGCCTAACTTATCTACTATACATTTTGGCATAAATGATGTGCTTGCTCCACTATTAATGATGCAATTATTAACCAAGAAATCACCAATAATTATATATAGGTAAAAATTAGCATTCTTCCCATCTTTCTTCACTTGACCATCCATATATTGAGTTCCATTTACCAAAATGACATTGTCATCTCTAGATGGGCCAGCCTATTTACCCAATCCATGTAATTCCTTTTTGAGTATATCTTTCTACACTAGTAATGTTAGAGAATCCCACAATTATATTTTCATATTGAGATTATTCATCTATTCTACCACATTTATGGAAGGATTACTCACCTAGGGGTTCTCTTTATGAACATTTGCACTTTGTGATGTGGCTTATGGAGGTAGAGTTGTAGCAGCTATCCTAAAATTTATAATCCTCTAATTTTCTTGTATTTTGGAAGCTATGTTAGACCCACTAACCATAGGAGATGATTTATGAGACACAATAGGTCCTTGATTATCTACTCGAGCTTCATTGATATCCCTCCCTTTGGACCTAGTATTAGAGGTAACATTAGTATTATGATTGCTTGTATTCCCCACATAATTAATGGCACAAAAATCACCCTCCAAATGATTCATGTGAGTGGAATAAAACTAAACCTATATTATTTCCATCCCAAATTGTATTGGAATCTCAAAATTTGAAAATTGAGATGTTTGATCACCTTGTGTAGTCATGATTTAATTTTGCATTTCATTTGCATAAGCCACTTGTTCTTGACCATGTTCAAAACATGGATAGTTGGGCTACTCTTGGACCAATTTTTTTAATTGGGGTAAAGGGATTTGGGGGATGAAGGATCACTAGGATTATATCTTTGATAAGGCTTGACATGGGTAATTTAGCCTTGTCCCTGATTGTTACCCTGAAAAGGAGGTCTATTTGTTTGTCTAAACTGATTGTAGGATTGATATGGTCTATAACCTTGAGTTTGTTGTCTTTTGAGGGAAATTAAATAATTTTTAATAAATTTAATTATTATTTTAACTTCATGGATTTCATTGGTAGCAACAATGGCAGATTTTTCTTAACTAGGCAAAGGAGCTAATGTGGGCAATGCACTTTGACTAGGAGAATGAAAATCAAGGAATAGTTGCAATGGAGGTCTAGGAGATATCTTTCCCACTTGGAAAAGATAATTATTAGAATTTATTGATATTTCATAGGTTGTAGGTAGTATGTTTCCACCCGTAGATTAAACATCATGGAAATGTCACTATTCAATGCTTTCAAGTAGTACAAAAATGCATAATTTGTGGTTGGCCTCACAAGAATTGAGATTCTATCCCAAGTTTTTTGGAACCTAGTATTAAAATCCTACATGAATTCATGTGGTTACCTCTTTATTTTGGTAAATTTATTAGCTATAGATAGGTGATCACTCTTTTCCCCAAACCTATCAGTCAATAGATTCCCCAACTCATCCCATGAGCTAATAGAATTTATAGGTAGGGTCCCATACCAATCCAAAACTTTTCCTTTAAAAGACAAGGCCAAAAACCTAATAGCTACATTTTATTGGGTGATATTATGGATATTACAAAAGTTTACTATAATTTGAATATGCTCAATGGCAGTAATTGGACCATCTCTACCAAAATATAGGACACTTTTGAGGGTTATTCCTAGAATTTGATAATATTGGGCAAGATGTAAGGGAGATGCCCTAGTGAAAGGCATAAAAGGTTATCTTTTAGCCATTTTAGAATGACCACTATGGATTTTAGGAATGGAATGTAACACAAACTTGGAAGCTTTAAACACAAAATATAATTTGTAAGGATGAGTGTTGACAAACCTAAACTTTTTGGTGGAATATGGAGGTAGTTCCACAAATTTGAAGGGTACACCATTATAAATAGACGTAGTGGTCACCTTTGGCATGGAAAATAGGAATTATCATAAATCAAAAACTTTAATTCTTTGGTGAAGTTACCAAGTACTGAATGTAGATATTTATTTCAACTTCAACAATGCCAAGACTAGCACCAATCTTGAATAATCTTCTACGACTTAGAGCTCCCACCGACCATGCTAAAAAATATTTGCACTTGGATTTTCACCCTTGAGGATATTTTCGTCTCTCCTCATCTAAGTGGAAAAATTGAATCATCTCTCTTGCTATGGGTGATAATTTTGAGGAGATGAATCTCTAGATTAGGGGCTAACTCCCTTGATGCACCTTTAAATATCTCTCTAATATATCAATTGTGTATGAAAAGGGTAAGGAAAAATAACTAAGAAAAAAATGGTGATGAACCATGTATACCATCCTCCCAATTGAGTGTAACCACTACTTAAAGATAGAACATGTTATTTTTCACACAAGACTCACAACTCAAAATTTATTACTACATCAATATTTCATATGCTAGATTCAAGAAGGTATATGACTCTTAAGAAGGAAATGAATGATATAGAGAAAGATACATTCATGAATCACTTCTTATCTCAAAACTTAAGAAAGAATACTATTAAAGACCTACAAAAATCTCCTTTCTACAAATTGGTAGACCATCAAGATTACAAGCTAGAAAAAGGACATCTTTCACTACACTAAACCAATAAGATTCAATTCATTA
Source organism: Torreya grandis (assembly GCA_037957365.1). NCBI lineage: Eukaryota > Viridiplantae > Streptophyta > Pinopsida > Cupressales > Taxaceae > Torreya > Torreya grandis. The sequence goes on along the minus strand of JARHVA010003099.1, from coordinate 1,021,041 downwards.
CTCAATGTTACAAAATATGAGTGGAAACAACACTTGTATATTTATTCAAGGGTTATCTAAGTACAAATATAGCCAAATTTTTCCTAATAACCAATGAAGGATTCCAAATGAGCCAAGAGAATACATATATATATATAGCCTTGAGAGGTAGAGAAATCAATGGAAGTCCAAGGTTCACTTGGACATGTGTCATATTGAAAGAAATAGTTACATTTGCATGGGAGAGAAGTGGGTGAGCTATGTAATGTCACTAAATGGATTAGTTGTAATGAGTTAGAATTAAACTAAAAACATTAGTTACAACTGAACCAAAGCCTTAGTTATATTTTGCCATTTGTTATCTCTTTTTTGGCTTCTGGTTCCTGCCAAGCCTTTTGATGCCAATAGCTATTTCCCATATTTTAAAATTGGCATGTTGTGGGTTATCAGTCCTTTAGGCATTTTATTCATACTTTTTGTCGACCCTTTTTGTAGATATTTTTTTCTAAAATAATTCATTCCTTTGAACTTTTTATTTAGCCCTTCAAAAGGTTCCTTTGGGTTTCTTGAAGTGGACCTTCAAATTTTGGAATTACCCTTCTAGTTTCCTTCAAATGACCCTTCAATATTTTTTAAATACCCCTTTGAAAAAGTTGCAAGTGTCTTTCATATTTTAGAAATGACCTTCTGAAAGGAAAAAAATACCCTTCAGATTTTTTGAAATGGTCCACCTTCATGTCGAAACAATCTTTCAAACTTTTTTAAAATGTCACTTTGGGAAAGTTGAAATTCCCTTTAGACTTTATAAAAATTAGCTTTCAACCTTCTTGCAAATGCCTTTCAGAAAAAATGCAATGTACCTTTCAAGAAAATGAAAATGGCCTTCAAAGAAGTTGAAACGGACAATTTTCTTGACAAAAATACCCTTTGGAAAAATGAAACATACCATTCAAAAAATTTAAAACTGTCCTTTTTGGCTTGAAATATATCTTTCAAGAAAAATGCAAAGTACCTTCAAAAAAATTGTTCAAAATATTTGTCTAAAATAATTTGGCACTTTATCTTTGAGATATTTGTTAGAGAGAATTTGTTACTTGGTCAAATGAAAAGTTTGAAATAAATACACTTAAGGAAAAAGATTCAGACAAAAAGTTTGAAATAATTTATCAAAGGCTTAACAAAGACCAAAACTGAAATTTTTGAAAGGAATAGACTTATACATTTGTTGTGGGATTTGTCAAATAACACTTCTTCTAAAGGAAAGATAAGTACTGGACTTGACCAAAGATATAGACTTAAATGATTTTTTCAAATAGGGGTTGCCCAATTTTGGTGTGAAGGGCAAAAACTTGGTCAACATGAACCATTTAGGTATAACATGTCCATAGATTGGGTTTTCTTCACTAAATAGGTTGATTCCCTTCAAAGGTGGTGTGATGGCTATTTTTTATCTTTTTGCCTTTGAGACAATTGCAATCTTAGTCTTCCTCTTGGGAGGATCAATGACCACTAAATCTAATGACTTCTCTTTTCCCTTTTTCTTCTTGGCTTATTCAACATTTTCCTCCTCTACATTTGTGTCTAATTCATATGTCATAAATTACATTATCAATGCATCTTAAAGAGATTCTTTTGGATCCAAAGTTATCATGTGAATTTCCTCTTATTGAGACAAATCTTATTCTATTATTCTAAAATATTTAGGGACTCATAAGATTGAATCAACTTCACTTTCTCTCCTTTCAGGCCTATGCTCTTCAAACAAGGTTTCCATCTATCTTCCATTTTTTGATCTCTCTACAATCTAGACTTAGGCTTTATATTATGTTCTTTTATCCTTATATCAACTTCATAATAGGTGGATGCCTTATTATATAATAATTCAAATACACTAGATTCATGTTCATAAGGCACAACCAAAATACCTTTGCTCTTCAAATGATCCTTTACCTTACCTTTAGGATCCCATTGTCTATGGTCATCTATCTACAAATTAAAAGAAACCATGTCTTTTGAAGTAGCTTTAATATGGTCCCATTGTCTAAAAATATTTCTACCAATTGTCATGGTAAGACCATGGATAAGTCATTTCCTATTCATCTTGTGGATCCTATCTATTCCATTGAATAGTTGGTATGCTACTTCTTATTCTACCAACTTATCTAACACATGTATTGGCAATTTAAAAGGAGCACTTTGGGTTCCCTCTATTTTGGTAATGTTACAATTAGGGTATAATAAGATATATCCCATTGTCCCAATGGACTTATTAACTAAAGGAATTATCCTCATCTAGGGATACCATTGATGGATTGGCTTAAATTAGGATATACACAATCACCAATGAACTGGATATGGTCACTATATTTTTAAATATGCAATTTTAAATAATATTTGGACATAGTTTGGGTACCATTGGGAGACCACTCTCTTTTAATAGAAATTTTTGTTATGGCACATAAGGCATCTAGAATATATGACATCATGAAGAACTCAGTCCTCTTCTTTGTTTTACTAATAGAGATTTGCATGCATAAAGAAATGTTAATGATTTCACCTAAAGTAGGTACTACCACTTCATCAAAATAAAAATATACAATAGGCACAAATATTGGTTCTACATGTATAATATGTGAAAATCCATATAATTTTTTCAAAATGGTCATAACAATTTTGACTCTTGGTCTAAATTGGCTCACATGGATTTTCTTGTTAGGATCTACAATGACCTTGTTACAAGATTCTAACCATTTTACTAGGATATCTTCCATTGTATGTTTTTGGGCCCATGCATTAATGGAGGTAAGGTATATTTGGGGCCTATGTATTTTATAATAGGAATCAAAAGCAACAAGAGATATGCATGTTATTTTCCTCAAACTAGGTTCATGGATAAGCATACCATTATCAATTGTAGCATCTTTAAAAATATGACTAAGAACATCAATGCAGTGTAGTAATTTTAGCTTGGAAACAACATAATGGAGTCTTGTGAGCTAAATTATCATGATTCCATCATATAATATCTTAACCCAAATAAACTTCTCTACTTACTTAGTCAAAATTCCTTAGTTTTCTATGGTCCAAAATAAGCGCAAGCCATTATTGTCTTCTATGTTTAATGAAGAAGACATGAACTCTGTATCCTTGAATATTATACCCTCTAAATCTAATGACAAGTATAATTCAACCACTTTCTTCAAATTAGGTCCATAGGTCATCATTGTTATGGTTTTGATTAAATTATCCTCTTGAAAATGACAATTCAACCTTTTGACTATCTAGTTAAACTATTTGAACAACTTTGATTATCGGTCTCTCTCTTTTGGTTCAAAATAATGAATACATGAAAAATTTTAGGGATTTTGGAGGCTTTTATTGAGATTTAATGGTGGTATATGAGTTTAAATTATTTGATTTTATGACCCAAATCATAATTTGATCTCGTACTTATACCTTCACATGCTTAGGTCTACAAAATCTTTTGATCTAACATGCCTACTTATGTGGCATCTCCTTTGCCATGCTATTTATTTAATTTTAAAACATGACCATTGTCACTTTTAACATGTGTCATCATCTCATGCCTTCTATAAATTTGATTAAATTCACTTTTTATATTTCCTTGGGAGTCTCCTGGCCTTAATTTCCAATGAAATCTTTGATCTTTGATATGGGCTTTAGAAATTGTGACACTTTGTAGCCTTGCATGTCTTTTATATACCCTATTATTAGTCTTCATATAGTTAATGCTTTTATGCCATGTGGAATACTTATGTGCAATCTAGGATTATTTACTTATTAAATTTATTTTCATTGTTTATCTTCATTAACACCATTCAACATGTGTCATCAATATTTGATTTGCTTGATCAAATGCAAGTCATTGATTTGTTGAACATTCACCATGGTTTTGACACTTGTCATCATCACATTCAATATCTAGATCCTTTGATATAATTAATTCATGCTCACCATTATATCTTCATTTGCACAATTGAACATGCACCGTCAATCTTTGATCTTGACTTATTCATTCTAGTCTTCACATGGATTGTTGATTAGAATTTGTATGTAAGAATACACATCATCGATATTGATCTTGGGGACTTTATCTTATTGACTTTAGGTGATCATCCATGTAACATTGATCCTTGATTCAATCGAGTGAGATTTTGACACTTGGAATCCCTATGTTTAATTTGTACCTTTGAATAGTAAAATCAAAGAATAAGTGTTCAGGATATATAACAACTTAGCATAAATCTTAGATTGAGGTTTTAATGAATTAATAAACTTGATCGAAACTTAGGCTAAAATTAAACTAGGACTAAGATGGAATAAAGTGACCCATCCATTTTTGTAATAACTTAGGCTAAATTAATTTAGCCTAAGGTTTTGAACATCATTTAAATTTGGATTTAATTAATCAAATAAGGACCAAATATTAACATAATGACTCGAATGAGACCATATTAGTTAACCAACTAAGGGTCAAATTAACATTGAAACATAATCCTATGAACATTTTTTCATTATAATGAAGAACCATTGATCTTGAAAGATGTAAACACATGGGATAAATTTTAGAAACATTAGATAAGATCAAATAAAGCTTATGTGTTAGCATGTTAATGTAAGCTAAATCAAAACATGATATTCAACAATGCACTTTGATCAAGATAAATGCCTAATTCATACCATAATTTATAAAATTGAATAAGGGTCCTCATTTTTTAGAAATGGTGTATTTTGACCTCAAATATTTTATGACTAATAAATATTTATATGTAACTGACTTCATCAAAGTAAAAACTAGGTTTGGAGCTAGATAAGCAAGATGAGATAGTTTTCACTTGGTCAAGTGAACTCCCATTATATATGGAGGGTAAAGTTTATCAATTTTTAAATAGTGGGCATGAAAAATAATATCAATATATTTTATCCTTAGTTAAATAGTAATATGACCTCCTAAGAAAGGTGGGTGAAGAAGACAAGTCAAGTTGCCAACCTTTAGAGCTTGAAATCAGACATTATACTAGTGTTGATCAAGAGGAGTAAGAGGATTAGATTGAGGTCTAGATATAGCTATACCATGAATTCATACACTAGGTAAAGTTTATAAAACATCTTATAACTCTAAATCATGAAAATGGACTTCTAAATCAAGTTATAGAGGATGACCAATCTCATGATGAATTTTCCATTGAAGGCAGTACTGATGTCTTCAATAATGAAGGAGAGTGGTCAGATATAGAACCAAAATAATATGACATTTTTAACATTATATGGGTTGTTTATCTTTTATGTGTCTTATTACAAGGTGATCAGAGATAGAATGGTGCTAAGGTTGGAATTATTCCAAGTGACCAAGAAGAAGTTACTTTTTGGGATGATCTATAGTCTTTTTATGCAAACTTGGACACTTAACCTTCACTCCCAAGATAATAAATTTATATAATGTCTAAAAATACCAAGCATGACCCTAATTATCTCTTAAGGGCCAAAGTTGTAGTCGTAAATATGTTAGAATGATCTCTTATCTTTGAACAAACAAGAAGTGGAGAGATAGCAGTCACTCGCCCAAATAAGATTGAAACCTTATCCCAAGACATTTTTCACATTGAATATCATCATGGGATCAATTTTTAGTCATATCAAGAGTACTTCCACATTTTGGACATGTTTGTTCTAGTTGACCCTCATTAGAGGCATGATTCAATAAACATAGTATTTCATAAGCAGAGTGTTTTTCATCATGTTCCTCTTCATGAAGGGAGTGATATAAGAACATTTCCTGTTAATACAAGAGGAGGGTAAATATTTAGGTTAATTTTATATAGTATCTGGGGTTTTTTATTGCTCTATGTGCCTTTGGCATAGTTTGTTTGTACAATTAGTCTCCTTTGTTGTGTGCTTTAGAGGTAGTAGGTTGTTGTAAATTTTTAAAGGTGTTTAAAAGGATGGAATCAGTGTAAATCAAATTCAAATTATTCAATTGGATAGGAGAGGAGAATACCTTTCCTAATCGATACTAAGGCTACTAGTTTCTTGCATAGGCAGGCATGTAATCCCAATAGGTCACCAAAAATGATGGCCAAAATTGGCATACATACAAAAAAATTATATAGATAGACTATGTCATTATCCCAAACTATTCATTGATTTTTTTCCTTATATATGACCTTTATACACCTTCATCAATCAAAATTTTCAAGTAAAAAATGTAGATGTTTAATTTTACAAGTTTCAAGTTTTTAGAGCTCTTAACACTAAATCAACCTACGTAATGCTTTTTGGGAGAAATTTTATAGAGATAAATTATATACAATAACCTTAAAATTTCACATGGTGGTATCAAATTTTTTTATTAATGTGAATTTCAATAAAATAATAGATAAGTTTTCTCTAAGTACCAAAGTCGTAGCCATGAAAATTAACTTCTAAGCTGATTTTTACTTAGATTTTTGTGAGCTAAATCATGATAATTTATCTCCAAAACTTGTATGAGGGTAAAAAAATTTCATTATAATATAATTTTGAAGGTGTTAATATAAAATAATTCTTCACTTTAAAATACAGTGTGCATGAAAACTACTTAGGGCACATATTTTTGTGTGTTTCCAAGTCCCAAATCAACATATGCAACACCTTTCAAACACCATTACAAAGGATCAAATGAAGTCTAATCACCTTAAAATTTCACATTATGGTAGAAAAATGTGGTGAAAATGTGATCATAAAAATATTTTTTTATAAAATTTACTTCTACGTGTAAAACATGTAGGGTTAAAAATTGGCTTATGAGCTTATTTTTACTTAAATCATTTTTTTGTATTTCCAGTTACTAAATATACCCTATAAGCACTTTTGATTCCAATTTTCATAGGATAAAATGAAGTTAGAATTCCATAAAAAAATTTATTATTTTTATTTGATGTCATGAAAAGGTAATGCAGTTAGTTTCACAATTTTATGTGTTACCAGTGATAAGTTATGATGGTATAAAGTGACCCTTATGGGAAGATTTATCACTCAGCTAACATTTTACCAGAAAAAACTTAAAGGGTAGTTATTAGGGGTTATTTTAATCATTTAAAAAAAATAAAAATACCATTTTAAGCATTTTATAATATATTTCTATAAATATAAGATATGATTGGTTTTGTTCATATCTTGCTCTATGATTTTCCATTTTTCCATGTTTTGAAGGTGTGATAGACTATGTATGACTGTGTGTTGGTTTTTTATCCATATCATTTGATCCAAATATACATTTTAAATGCCACTTATTTCATTCAAAATATGAATTATTTTTCTTTTAAATGATGTTGGTTTTAAATTGAAGAAATGTATATTTAAAACTAGTCAATGTCATAGTTGCATTGTGGTTATTAGCACTTAAGAAGACTTTTTAGGATATATTGTGAGCAAAGCTTCAAATTGTTGGTCTAATGGAGTTTTAAATGGTTTTTAATGTGTATTTGAGGTTATTAATCATCAATGGAGGTTTATGAAGGTAATCAAAGTCACCTTCATGGTCCCCAAGCATTAAATGTTAAAGTGACAAGCCTTCACAAGTGTCTAGAGGCTTCTAGAAGACCAAGTGGGAGATGTGATGAATTTGGAAAGTGGGAGAGGTTAAGTTTAAATAACAGGAAACTAAAAATATTCAATAATCCTTATATAATAATTAAGACTTTTTCCATGTAGGATGACATCACTCAAGTCATCATCTTTTTTCCCCTCTTCTCTCTTCCATTTTATTCTATATATCTCTCATTTTTCTCATTGTAAAGATATGCTCCACATTTTGGTATTGCATATCCCTACCCATTTTGTAAGAGAAACCTCTTAAATAAATAAAACAACTTAATTTTCCTATCTCTTTCCTTGCAATTAGTGATCTAGTCTGTTTGTACATGATTTCTTTATGAAAGGGTGTCTTTCCTTGGTAATTATCCATATTTATTACCTTTTTGTATGTTTTTCACCATTTTTTTAGGTCTTAAACTTATGATTTTTGATCAATAATGATGGTGTAGTTTTATTGTTATATTGTTTCATAGTTCATCTCTTATGTAGTGGGTCTAATCTTAGAAATATTGATGCATAAATGGCATGATTGAGAGTTTATGTGAGTGAAGGTTGTCTTTAAGCTTCTTTAGTGTCAAATTCAAGCAATTTGGAACGTCAAATATTTTTGTATTACCATTTTCTATTTTTATTTATCCCTTTCTCCTCTTTCTAACCATTTTCTTTAGAAATCAATAGTTTAGAGTAGTTTACTAAGAGCCTAATTGATACATCTAGGGAGCTGGCCCATAACTTAGAGGTTCACCTCCATCACAAGATACCCATATCCTATAGGTGTTCCCATTTTGTATCTAGGAGTTAGAGAGCCTAAAAACTCATGTAAAAGGATGCAATTATGTGTTACAATAGTGTCTTTGATAGAACCCACATGTTCATAGTTGTGGTAATCTATTACTTATTTGTCTTGGGGCATTCCTATTCAGATATCCTATATCTTGTTAGTGCAACATTGTAATTCATGCTTATCCTTGTATCTTATACTCTCATTTTCCATCTACCTTATTCATTACCACCTCATTTTCAAACTCATTTCTACCTCATAATCCTTTGTTGTCTCCTAATTTGAGGGGGAATACCTCCTCACATAAACCTAGGGCATTAGACCCATCCTATTTTTTATGTCACAATAGGTTATTATAAATTGTTCAATAAAAGGGGAAAATTTAGACAATATGAATTTACACCATTATATTATGAATAAATGTTTCTTACCCCTTACCCTTCCTTTTTATGCTAGTTAATATAGTTTTACCATTTACCATCTTATGTGACATAATTTATCTTATTAATTATGTTTTACCTAAGTAACTAATTAACCATCCCTAAATCTATCAAAATATACCTAAATTTATTAGAGGTAATTTATTTTAACTCCTTAACAAATTTTCCATAACCAAACCTTGTTAAAAACTAGCCTAGACTATGTTTAATCTTGTGAATTGGAGTTATTAGAACAAATAAATTAAACTTGGACTGGATCGATAGAAATCCTTTAAATCATCATAGATATTATTAATATCAACATAAATTTATATGAATACCATCCTCAAGTTGAGGGATCTTGATTTTGCATATTTAAATTTTGGATAAATTCCCTTAGAGTACTAAAAAAGAATTCCACCCTTGTCTCAGCCCATCCACACTGTAAAATGTTAATCACATCCTTATCAACGAGACATTTTTTTGTAGCACAAGAATCATTTTTATAGGTATGTTATTTATTTGAGCACATTATAATTATTGTATTATCTATTCAAGTTATATTTGATACTCTGAATTTATTTAAATAATCACTAACCAGTTCCTAAGCCCTTAAAAATATCTTGAAACCAAAATCTAAGCCCCATTCTAAAATATATATATATCCACTATTAGGATTGATTATGATTCCATTTAAGGATAAACATCAATTTTATAATCGGTACTGATTATGAGGTAATCAACATCAATCCTTATGTTTTTATTTCTATCTACAATCAAAGGCTAATTTAGCAGTCCTAAGTGATTTTAACTTGTCATTTTTAAGTCTTAAAATTATACATTTATATTTTATATGACCTTTCTTGGAATTATACATGATTTGGTTTAAATTCATGACTTACCCATAGTCCCTCACCCATTATTTGTTGATCAAAGTGACATCTCCTTTGATTTAGGAATTTGTGGAATCCTCTTTGCCCCAACTCTAGGATCCATCATCAAGCAACTAAAAGTAATTCAACAATAAGAATAATTAGTTATAGAATATTATAATGAATTATTTTATAATATCTATGAAATAGATTGGTTTTATTCATTTCATTATCATATCTCATCACATGATTTATTATAATTTATCTCATTATAATATCCACTTGATTGCATAAAATAGTGGACTAACATCCCTCTGAGGAAGTGTATCACTTCCTAAAACTGATCTTATATTAGGTAGTCCACTCATTTATCTTATTAATCCAATATTTTCTGAGTTGTCTCTTGTGTGTAGGTAGTCCTTCTTAGCCAAAAAGGATTTCTTACTTCACTTGATCAATAGTGCACATCCCCCATCATAGGTATTCCTCTTTAAACCTTGTATCATTTTTATTTTTAGTAAGTTAATTTTTTAAGAAAAATTAACCAACAAATACTAAAACACATAAATTATAGGATCGAGAGACTAATTTATACATCATCAATGGACAACACACCATCATAACTATGAAAAATATTCTAAAACACATGAGTTATCTTCTTTTCATAATAGATTAGAAAAATGTTAGCTTGTATTCTTTCTACCAAAGCCATAATAGAGTAGGTAATTAGTATTTTGAAACAATAAAATATGATCCATAAAACATGGGTTTCAATAAATTTTATTCACCAATTGTATAAATATAGGACATTTTGGAATAGTTAAAAAAGACCACAACACTCTAACTCAAGCAATGAAAAGTATCTAGCTATAATGTACTTCAAATATTTAATTCATTTTAACTAATAATAAAACAAACAAAAATAGTATTCATTTAATTACTTTATATGCCTGATTAATTTAAATTGATTTTATGTTTACATACATGGATTTGAAGAAGAGATTATGAATATTTTTTAAAATCAAACATTATATGGCCTTAATGATAAGTTATCATTTCTTATTCTTGCAAATGACATTTGGGAAAAATGGGTTCTAGTTTTTTATCTCTACACGAATGGTTCATAGTATTGTATCCCTAAGAAAGATGGTGACCTAAATTTCAATCCAAATTCATTAGATAAATTTATGACATGTTTATTTATAAGCACAAGGGGTATGTTTTTGAAATAATTGGATGTACTTGTAGACAAATTTATGATTTTACAAGTTTGGTTGAACACAATTGTTTACATTGGTGTGAAGGCAAAAACTTTATGTGCCTATTGCAAAATGCTAAAGGAGACCAGAGTCTCAAGGGTGAAAATTATAAACTATGTGAATTTATGGGTTATTGAAGAAGTATATATTTAGGGATGTGATCCATCAAATGTGATTGAAAATTTTCACATGAATGAAATTCACTTTGTTCAACTCTATGATGAATTCATAAATATAAAGAGAAAAAGAAAAAAAATAGGGCAAGGGATCAAAACAAAAAATAGAAGATAATATGGTAATATCAAAGGATTCTATCAACTTCCTAGAAATGTATATATCATATATTCCCAAAAACTCTCTACCAAGGGAGGAATATACTTATGAGTTCACATGTTAGTGAATTTTTTCCTTATATATTGGGTAAAACATTGGGATCACTAGAATACCATATTTCTATTTGTCCAGAGGTGGTTATTGTATATTTTTAAAATATTATCATTGATGTCAAATAAAGTGATATTATCTATTTACTCTCTTACATTAGATTTAGTACAATTAATTGTGTGTGCATATTTTTTATTTTGGTGCTCAAAGCTTACTTATTTCATAATTTTGTACATAATTACATGTAAAAAGATAAAGAAAATAATAGGATCATTTACAACGTATGGTACAATATTTTTAATGAAGAAGATGGGTTTGTTGAAATGTCAATCTTTTTTAGCATTTATGGTGTCTACGCTTCAAAATATAGGGTCAACAAAAAAGTGATAATGGAACTTGACTAGTCATACACCAAGCCCTTAGATATTATGAGACAAACTGATATTGGGATTATCTTATTAGATCATACTTTCAAGTATGAGATATCTATCACCTTTTGGGGGAACATCCTTTCAAGATGTAATCTAGACTCATCCCCTATTTTATTACTTTATGGAGGCACAAATGTGATACAAGTTTCCACAACTTTAAACATGACTTCAATGATATATATAATGAAAAATCTAAAGTAGGAGATGATGTTTAAGAAATACTACAATTATCTCATGACAACCCTGGGTATGCACATGGTTTGATAATTATATCATAAAATATGTATAGTTACACATCAAACTATTTTTTGTAGTTGAAGTCAATCTTTTGGATCATAAATTTTAAATAAATAATATATGATTGACTATCAAATTATCGATAACATTGCACTATTTCATAGAATCTACATCCCCTGATATTAGATATTAGACTCCTCAATTTATTTTATAAGTTATGGGTGTCCACCCATTCTAAATAATTTTGAATTCCTATTCTAAAATTATATGTTTCATGTGGGTATAAATTGTTAATCCATTACAAATAATGATGAATTTAGATGACAAATTAAACGAAGACTCAACTTAAAATTGAGGGGAGATAAGTAAATAACTAGAGGACACATATAACTAATACTATGAACTTCACTATGACATGCAATTAGTTGTGGAGACACATCAACTATATCAGATCATGCACCAACAATTGTCACACTTGGCTTTCAAACAGGTATTAATTATTACTTATATTAATAATAAATTATTGAAATTTTCATGACTAAGTCCTAATATAGTTTATTTAATTATGTTTGCCAAGCATTAAATAATTTTTAATTTAAATAACATATTAATATAATAACATTCAAAATTAAATTAAATGTAAAAATTAATCTCAAAATTATTATTGTATGTAGTACCTCCAAAAAACATTTTCTTGTTCTTGATTTAGAAGGATTATTAATTCAAAAACATTGATCAAAAAAGAATAACACTACATTACAAGTCAAAATCATCATATACAACAAAGAAGATATTTGAACAAGTTTTTAACAACTTCATCCTCATAGTTTGAATTAGCATTTTTTTCTATGTCTAATACATTTGTCAATATATAAAAAATTGAAAAAAAAAAACTTCTAAATGCTAAAGTAGATGTTTATCTTTTATTTCATTGGATTTTTAAGCATTGTGAAAAAAATTCAAACATGTTTATTAATAATTTGGACATGATTTGGAAGGAACCTAGACTTCTTTTTAATTTTGAAAGCACTATTGCAGTCAACCAACTAAATAAGGGTGTGCCTTAAGAAAATTTTATCATTCTAACGAAGGTTTTTTTTAAAAAAAAAGAGTTTAGAACTTGAAAATGGTTTATGGTGACATTATTCACATAACTAGCCTTGATTAGGGATGTAGATGATGTAATATTTCTTTTGAAAAAATATCTAACATTGTTTGTGAAAATTGTTTAACTAGGGAATAAATTAAATTTAGTTAACATTGCTTATATAAAATAAAATTTGTGGGCATTATTTATTTTGCATTACTATCTAATGTTAATATTGGTTCTTAGTTAAATGTTCTCATTCATATTTGGTTCAGTTATCAAATAGGCTTATTAAATATGTTTTAAATTTAAAGAAAAAATGTTTTTGGTAATTTACAACATTTTTTTTATATTAAGGTTTTATGTTTTTCCAATTAATCACAATTTTTTAAAAAAATAGGTACCATTAAAAATAAGAATTTATCCCCAAGAATTTTTACTACATAAGATTATCTAGAAAGTTTTTTACAACTATGAATTTATTAAAAATAGTTTAATATTTAAATTACATTCTAAGACTAAGTGTTCAACATAAACTATCACAGTGGTGTCAAGAACTTTATTTTAATAAAATATTAGTAACTATCTAGTTATTGAAAAAGAATTCTTGTATTGGTTGACTATTTCATATATTATTACTCCACTTGGAAGGAAGTTATTGTTATTAGGAGTAGGAGTGTTTTTCAAGGTTTTAAGGACCACTAAATTTATATTACCAATCAAACACCTATACTTTTCATATTCATGTTACCAATACTTCAATCACACATTTAGCCCTGACTTGTGAATATTGCAAAGAAACATTTTGTTTATGTACTTGAAATCAAGAGCACTATGTTATTTCAGTCAACACTTTTAATGGATACAAAATGTGAAATTTATTTTTACATGGGAGTTATCATATTGTGATATTAATGACAAGTTTATTATATTAAATAAATAAATATTATGCCAATATACATTAAAAACATGGAAAATATTATAGATAAGTACATGTACTTTTATGGGATAGAAAATATAGTATTCATAGGGAAGAAAACATGACTTTTTTGTGATAAAAAAATATATTTTCTTTAGTTTGCCTCCAACTTGTAAATTTGATGACACACTACATTACGATAGAGAAATATTTACACGCTTATGTACATGATTATAGTATGTGGGGTCACACCCAAATAGACATCACTCTCTAGAAACATACAAAAAAGAAATTAGCTACTTTGATTGAGTTATTTTTTTACTATTACATAATTTGTATTTGTTAAAACAAGTTATGTATACAAACCCAATAACATTTTGTTAAATTTTATAGTGAGAGATGAAATTATTTTGAACTACAAATGTGATTGGTACAATTTATAAAATATTACTAAGTTACATATTTATATTGAAGTTGATTAATTTTGTAATTGATAGTTGGATTTGCTTTTATATCCATAAACAAATATATTTTTTACATATAAATAACTTTATTAGTCTATTAAGTTGAGGTATTAATATATAATTAATGAGATAGTATTTCCACTCAATTTCTAGTTCTTTTAAAATGGTGACCTTATTCTAAAATCTAACTCAAATTTTCACTCTCATCTTGATCTTTTTTGATGAAATTTAAATCAATCTAAACCTAAAAATTTTGAATATTTTGATAAAATTTAAATCAAGTTAGATCATAGAATATTCATTAAGAATGGTTATCCATGTCACAATTCTCATTTTGTATAATCATATTAATTGATCATAATATTTTTAGATTTAGAATGACATTATATTTCATTCATGTGCTACGTAATATTTTCTTATCAAAATATATGTTTAGTGAGATCCACATGTCTTTATTTTATTATGTCACATCACTCTGACCCATATCCATTCATAGTGTTTTTGATTAAGTAAGGCGGCAAACCAGGGGCTGAACCCTATACAGTCAAAAAAGACAAGAAGGCAAGCAAACAAAAGATGCCAACATATGAACAACATCACAGTTGAGAACAATAGTCAGAAGAAAACATAAACAACAGAAAGACTAGAGTCAAAAAGGTCTTAACTACATAACTATTGAATTAACAAGATCATTAAGTTTCTCATTCTCCACATTGTCAGCATTCCCAGAATTACCCACCACTTCCAGCATAGACATATTCAACAAAATTTTATTTTGAAGGCCTTTGGTGAAGACCTTCTCTAGCTTTTGAATTCAGTCCTTCAAGGCCCCAATTTTAGTTTTCCAATCAGTCTCATTCTCTATGCCCTCACTAGATTCCTTGACATGCATCTTCCCCTTATTGTCAGTAGTTTCCATAGTGTCAACACCCTACTCTTCAGTGACCTCAAAAACTTGAGAAGCCTGTTTCCCTCTAGTGTCCTCCAAAATTTCTTAGATTTCCAACTCTTTAGACTCTTCTTCCTGGGTTACTTCATCCGAAGCACTTTCTGAATAGTCAATCAGTCTAGCCTTCAGGGCTGGTTTGCTAGCGATCCACCCTGATCTGCGCACTCTAGAAGGGAAACCTTCTTTATTAATTTTTGAAGACTCGTGAGGTTTTCCACCTTGGCCCCCTGTGGCCTTGCCTAGATTCCTATGGGTCCCTTCTAGAGTCTCTTCAAAATTTTATTCTTCTCCATCAACCTTCCTCTTCTTTCCCTTTTTGCTCACAAAGGAGCTAGGGGTATTAACAGGGTTCTTAATAAGGGTGGAGAAAGGGGCATCATTGGTTTTGGTAAGAGTAGGGGAGACCCAAGATTCATCGATTGCATTGCCAGACATCAGGTTGGAGGGAATGTCTTCATTAACACCTCTGATATTCCTATTTAGCTCAAGGGAATGATGAAAATTGTAGAGATAGAAAATAAGCCCCTGGTGTAGGGGAATAGGTTTTATATCTGGCTTCTTGGCCATTTTAGCTCTCACCCTCAAGATAGAGTGTTCCAAGGAGGGAAGTAGGTAAAAAGGGAAGTTGATAATAGCATTGCATCTAAAATGATTTAACAAAGGAAGGTGGTAGTTATAAAACCTGGTATAACACCCCTCGAGAATGAAGTACTTCATGAGAATGAAGCACACTCCATCCCATGGCTCTAGAAGTTTGGCATGCTTGAACCCTCCTTGATATGGGATGAGTTCTTCTCCTTCACCCAGAAATAGTTTGTGGCTACCCATATCCATGATTTTGGTTTTCCTTTAGAGCTTTATACCCTGCATGGTCATTCCCATGGCCATAAAAATCACCTTTTCAAAGATTTCAAAGCTAATACCACCCATAGTGACCCACCTATTCAACCAAGATCTTG
This sequence comes from Torreya grandis, assembly GCA_037957365.1. NCBI lineage: Eukaryota > Viridiplantae > Streptophyta > Pinopsida > Cupressales > Taxaceae > Torreya > Torreya grandis. The sequence continues at coordinate 1,004,705 of JARHVA010003099.1, read as the reverse complement.
CAAACTGCTTGGATAAATTTTTATAATAACCATTCAGCCTTTCCAAATACAATCTGATACCTCCTTCTTTACAATAATGCCAGACTAATGGATTGTATTTAAATTCATAGCAGGAGATAGTTTCAGTTCAAATATGGTCTCCCCCCATTCTCTAATTATAGACCTAGCTGGTGAAATTCCCAATTTCTACCTTCAACTTTAAACAAGTAGCTAGCCCTTACTTTCATTTACGTTGAATGCAGTTGTGAAGGCTCATTTTATGAAATTCCCCGCCATGGTGACGTCTACTCCCATGCTTGAAAATAATTTCCCCTTTGTTTTCATGATGTGACCCACATGCCTCCCCCTCATGATACCAAGAATTAATAATGATAATCAATGAAGTAATAAGGTTATCATTTTTTGAGATCCCTGATGGCCTTCTCCATGTGGATCGCCTTCAAAAGCTATCCTTGTCATCAATGTGCATCATTCTTGATCCATCATCTCCTTCTAAATGATCTCCCTAATGTTTATGGGAATATGAGCACCTTGTCACCATACCCTCCATCCTGAGAATTGCTGACCAAGGTTGGCACAAGCATTAGTGACCCCGTTGCCTTCTCTGTAGGTATGGGAAATCTCAACTTTGAAAAACTTTTGTAAAAGAAATTGTATATCAATAATGATGTATTTTAGCTGGATTCCAATGTTAGATGATTTATTAACAGCATCTATGACCATCTTAGAATCTCTTTGAATATTCAAATTTCTTATTCCAAGGGATATAGCTAACTTTAATCCCCATAATAAATCCATAGCTTCATCGTAGTTATTGCTTTGGCAACCAATTCCACCAGCATAGACAATAGACATCCATCCTTTTTCATTCCTTATAATTCCTCCTCTATAAGCTTTACCATTCAACTTGGATGCCCCATTAAAGTTGAGTTTCATCCAATTAGGTTTAGGTGGTATCCATTTAGTCTAAAGTCTCTATAGAATTTTGGAATTATCATACCCAGGGATAAGGTTTAAAACCTTCCATTTGGCTGCAATTTGGCTTTCAAATTGAGATAGGGGTTTCTCTGCAACACTAATATGAGTTATTGTAACACTTTCCAAAATGATCCTCGCAAAGGAGTTAAACACTTGAGAAGCATTTTTAGCAGAGTCCCTAAAATTTTTGTTATTGCACTCTTTCCATAAAGTCTAACTCAAACATGGCAGAGCTTGCTTCTATAATTCCTTAATCTAGGGATGTGTGAAGGTTGAGTTCCAACTAAGGATTACTTCTTTAAGGTCAGAATTACAAACTCATTCAATACCAAAGTTGTTAAGTATTGTGCCCCATAAATCTTGGGCAAACTCACAGTGGATAAAGAGGTGTGAAACTGATTCCTCTTTGAACCACATAGAAAACATCTATTAACCAAAGTAAACCCTCTCTTTTGAAGGTTGTCCTAAGTAAGGATTTTGTTATGGGTAGTAGCCCACCAAAACAAGTTGATCTTTGGAATAAGTTTATGATTCCAAACCTTTTTCCATACCTCCTTAATCTGAGCTTCAGGAGTAAGTAGATGGTAAGTAGATTTGATAGAGAATGATCCATTCTTATTCGGCCACCAGTATTGTTCATCCTCCCAAGGGAAGAGAGGGATTCTAATCTCCTGAATGCACTGCTAGATCTCCCAGACTCTTACGAGAAGCTCAGGCCTATACAGATAGTAATCTAAAAGGTTTTTTTAGCTCCTTATCCCATTTTTATTTTCCATATAATCACTAACCCTATCTCCAAAGAACTAGGTAGTCAAGTCAGCAATTTCTCCATAGTCTCCTTGAGAGATGAGAGCTTTGTCCCTTAACTAGGTATCCTCTTAGAATTTAATCTACCGACCATTTCCAAGTTTCCACATAATTCCCTATTTGAGAAGGCTTCTACTTTTTAGCATTTTATTTCATATCACAGACCCCTAGGGTAATCCCACTTGTTGAATAAAGTTGGAGTCCTTAATGCTATGCATGTATTTGGCATACATTATTTCCCCCCACTCACTATTATTATGGATTAGGTTCCAACTAAATTTTGAGAGAAGGGCTTTGTTCATGTTCTTAATGGATCTTATATTAAGTCCACCATGAGATTTTAGAAGACACACTTTTTCCCATCTAACTAAAGACATTCTCTGTTTGTCTTCCACTCTTGTCCATAAGAATTTCCTTTAGAACCATTCTAGCTTTTCAAAAAAATATGTAGGAATTTTAAAAAGAGACATGAAGTAAGTAGGAATACCTTGCAGTGAAGCCCGAAGAAGTTGTAGCTTACCAGCACTGCTGAGTAGTTTCCCCTTCCACCCAAGAAGTTTCCTCTGCATTCTTTCCACAATTCCATTCCAAAAACCTGGAGATACCTCTTTGATCAAGAGTGGGAGACCCAGGTAGGTAGCTGGTAGGCTAGCTTTAGCACATTCTAATATATCAATGATTATATGTCTAAGTTCATTAGAAGTGTTGAAGAAGTACACATTACTTTTCTAGAAATTTATGCTTTGTCCTGATTCTCTGGCATAATCATTGAATATATTATTTCATATTCTAGCTTCAATCACTGATGAGATGCCAAATAAGATGGTATCATCTACAAACTATTGTACAAACATAAGATAAAGGGAAGAGGTAGGTTTAATGCCTACTAGCTTTTTTGAGGCTATGTCTACTTGTATGTATCTTCCTAGTGCCTCAGCCATAATGATGAATAGGTACGAGGAGAGAGGGTCTCCCTAAAAAATTCCTCTCAAGGACAAAAAAAACCCTCTAGGAACACCATTAACCAGCACTAAGAATTTAGTAGAAGAGACCGCATTCCATAACAAGAAAGACAATTTATCATTAAACCCAAATTTTTTGATCACTTGGAATAGAAAAGTCCATGAGACTCTATCATAAGCTTTAGAAATATCAAGATTGAGGGACATCCTAGGGATTTTACTCTTACCCATGGAGTTAATATTCTCATGTGTGGTGATCATAGCATTAAGAATCTATCTGCCTAGGATGAAACCTTTAAGCAGGAGAAATAATTTTGTCAAGCAAGGGTTGAATCCTCATGACCAGCAGTTTAGTACATATCTTATATACAATGTTTCATAGACTGATGGGTCTAAAATCATTGAGGTTTGAAGGTTGAGATTTTTTAGGAACAAGTACTATGAAGGTATTATTAACTTGTTTCAAAAAAACTCCAGATCTAAAAAAATGATGAACGGCAGCCATGAGGTCCACTCCTACAATCTCCCGATATTCTTGAAAGAATATAGGAGGAAATCCATCAGGACCTAGAGATTTAAAAGCACCCATGGAGAATAAAACAACATGGACTTCTTCCTCAAATATTGTTAGGAACCCCATGAAAGCACAATTGATTACCATAAACAAGCAACTTAAGATGCGGAATTAACCAGAAGTAACAAGTAACTAGAAACTAGAAACTAGAAACAACACAAAATATGAGAGACAATACCCAATTGTATTAATACTCATCCAGAAAATAATACAATAACAAAGATGCCACTTCTTCTTCACACCTCTCAGAGGCTTCCCACACCTCAAGTGTACAATAATTCTTTCCTCAAAGCTCTCTCTCTTATGGTCCCAACACACAACTCAAACACAGAGTTGGTGTTCACCTCCAACTAGTCAATATCCACTATTGCCAGTACACAAGTGCTCCACGCACTCCACAAGTGCTCCATGCACTCCAAGTAGATCTCCCCTAAACTTGCAACAACCTACAACTCAAATGATCTTACTTATGGAAGGAACTACCTTGCCTTCCTCTTTTATTCTCTGATGTGTTGATGTCACCTTTGATCCTACTGTCACCTACAGATCTCCTTAACCTCACACACACACACACACATACACACACACCATGTATATCTCTCTACACCCTAAAGAACCCTTGTCCTTGCCTCACCAAGTCCTTATGATTCTCCAAACCAGTACCCCGGTGGATCTTCTCCCTGATCTAGCACACCTACAGACCAACCTGATCATACACACTTGGCACCCCTGTGGAACTAGGAGGAACACCCTTGCTCTCTTCACACATAGAAAGAGCTAACTTTGCTCAACTCAACTAGCACAAATTACAATATAGCCCATGAGTCTATTATATAGATCTCATGCAAACAATAATTAGACACCTAATTACAATAATTAGATCCACAGCTCAAGACTATAATTAGCTCTTAACATGTAAATGCTCAATTCGTTAACAAACTATTCATGCAACTAACAGTTCTGGAACCACACAGGTGACTGACATTAGTCTCTGTCTGCCTGGAGGTAACCGATGTTGGCCGACTCCTACCAATGTCAATTGCATTCCTATCCACCACTGGCCGATGTCGGTCAGCCTAACTGATGTTGGTGACTATGACACTCAGCAACCTCCTTCCCTATTTGCATCAATGAAGCTTTTAGCTCCACAACCTAACAATATCCCACTTGGAGATAAACAGTTGCACTGTACCTGTACCTATACCCCATCTAATCTATTTCTTGGCTTGTATCCCTCTTCAAGATCAATCCTGAAGACCACCCACCACAAAACTTGTGGTGCACCTCCTGTCATTCGAGTAACCTTCCACATATAAACCTATAAACCCATGTAGTGAAGTCCTGACCCTACATAGCATGAATCCTTGATGCTGGTCCCTCTCAAATACCTGAGAACCCACTTCCCCAAATTGGATCCTAACTCTCTGACATCACCCACTACTTGGGCAAACTCAGGTCTATACTAGACCTCATGTGATTTCAAACACTAAACTATCTAGCCCTTGGTGTGCTCCGGTTCTACATCCTACATATTGAACCTTGCCAACACTTGATTCACATCAGCTCCCACTGGAGACAAAATCAACCTGTGATCTTCCATGTCTCTCATGCCAAAGAATTTTGCTGCTCTTAATTCCTCATGACATGCCACTAAACTAACCTTACCCTTAGCTCAGCAAAACCCTGTATGTACAAACCTACTAGCTAGCATACCATCCACATACAGTAATAGGATAATTTTACGACCATCATCCACCTGGTAAGACAAACACAATGGTTACACTGACACTGACTAAAGCCCTGCTTTGTCATCCACCTCTCTAAACCTGTACCACTATCCTGTAGCTTCCTCAAGACCATATGACTTGGCCTTCCATCTCACATGTCCATTCTCTCTATTCTTTAACTAAGGTATCCTTTCGTCTCAGTGCTTTCATACTGGCTGGCAACCCTACCAAATCTCCCATTTAGTTCTACATCCTATTCATGCCATGCTCCCACTGTTTCCTAGATCCTTCCTGATCATAGTCAATAACTAGTATTTAGAAGAGGAACAATGAATTTAAGGCTTACTTTCACTTTCAATCCTCCCCATGGGCATTTGAGACTCCTTGATAGCTTGCTGTCGACCCAAAATCTGTCTCAGTGATCGACCTCAGTCACTACACAGTCTGCATCCAACCGACGTTGGTTCCATGCGACTGTCTAGGTCACCAACACTGGTTATCCTGCTAACATTAGTTTCCACTTACCTGACACCACTGACTTCTCTAGTCTGCACATGACCGATGTCAGCACCTGTATGTTTGATGTTGGTTACCCTTGACCAATGCTGGTACCTGTGTATGCCTGTGAGTGATGACTTTTTACCCATGAGCTCCTTTGAATCAATCCCATGTCTAAACTACCCTACTTAGAAGTATCCATCCCCATCCACTGGTCTCTATCCGTCATCTCCTCTAAGAACACCAAGGCTTTCTAGTTCTTAAGTTTGTCAAACACATCAGTCTTCCTTTTCCTACAATAAACACAATCCTTTCTTGTAGCATCCCACTGCTCACAGAAATCTCAGTCTATGCTCTCTAAAGCTGAACTCTTCCCTTTTGACTTAAGAACATCCATTCCCTTCTCACTTATGTGGCCAAGCCTACAAAGCCACACCTATGCAATAGAAGTGGAATCAGTAATACAAGCAAGTAGATAAAGAGTACCTACTTTCTTACCACATGTTAATTTAAGTGCATCTATTGTGAGAGTTCCTATGCATCTCTCATCACCCAACTTTCCTAAAGCAATTAGCTGCATCTTCAAGACTAGGACCTACATGACCTTCTTCAACACCCATGTGTTGACCGCCTACAATTTCAGCAACAATTCCCCTTTGCCAATACTATGACAAGGCTCACCAACCCCTCTACTTGGGGCTGCATGGAAAGAGGCAACAGAATCTATTAACCAAGATTCAACTTTATCCAAGAAACATCCCATATCATCCTGTGTAACAATACCTGCAACATCTACTTCTTCAGTTTCTTCATGCTGATCTTCTACCAACCAACAATCTTTCTTTACCTACTCTTTCTTTCCATAACACCATAATTGACCATTCATGCTATTCAATTCCTCCATTCATATCTTACTTTCTTCTGTCATTGCTATACTCCCACTCAATCAGAAACCCCTGAGAGTGACCTATAACCAAACACAAAACCTACTTCCTACAACCTTAGATCTAATACCAACTATTAGGAACCCCATGGAAGCACAATTGATTACCATATACAAGCAACTTAAGATGTAGAATTAACCAGAAGTAACAAGTAACTAGAAACTAGAAACAACACATAATATGAGAGACAATACCCAATTGTATTAATACTCATCCAGAAAAGAATACAATAAAGAAGATGCCACTTCTTCTTCACACCTCTCAGAGGCTTCCCACACCTCAAGTGTACAGTAATTCTTTCCTCAAAGCTCTCTTTCTTATGGTCCCAACACACAACTCAAACACAGAGTTGGTGTTCACCTCCAACCAGTCAGTATCCACTACTACCAGTACACAAGTGCTCCACACACTCCACAAGTGCTCCACGCACTCTAAGTATATCTCCCCTAAACTTGCAACAACCTGAAACTCAAATGATCTTACTTATGGAAGGAACTACCTTGCCTTCCTCTTTTGCTCTCTGATGTGTTGCTGTCACCTTTGATCCTGCTATCACCTACATATCTCCTTTGACCTCATGGAAAATTTGATAATCAAGAAGTGTTTATTATGGGCCATAAGAGATCCTTGGAGTTTAGAACTATTCCACATAGTGACAATCCCTCCTGAAGCCCCTTCAGTAGGACTAATACAAAAAGCCGCCTTAGGCCATATATAGTCAGCAATTTTTGCAAAATTCCTCTCATTCATCTTGACTTCTTAGAGTAATAAAATATCTAATTTATTATCTAAAATGCAGTTTTTAACCTCAAACTACTTTGAGGGACTATTAAAGCCCCTCAAATTTCAAGATAGTATTCTCATTTAGAGACTTTGGGGGGTTGGGTCTCCAGTGTTTTCTATTTTCCACTGGCAATCTCCCTAGCAATCTCTCTTTGTCTTGTTTCTCTTAGGGTTGGCTTCCCTTATTTAGGCTCAGTGCCAACATCTACATATTTTTTTACCTTTTTATATCTTTTTCTTTGGGGTAACACATTCTTCCTATTCATTACTGCCACTTTGTCCTACTACCCCTGTTGCTAAGTAGTTTCCTACTTGGTTTTCGACTTCCAGATCATGGAAAATGTCTGTATTAAACTGTGGTTCTGTTACTCCTTTAGTGTGATTTTTAGGTGTTACTTCTTCCTATCCAACCCTTGGAACTTTGTCATCTTTATTGAATTCCTCTAGCAAAAGGTTACCTCCTACCCCTTCTTTAGACATATTAGTCTATTTTTCTAAAGTGTTGACTGTATTAAATATGGCCTTCTGACTATCATTAGATACTATATTTTCCTTTGGAATAGCTTTTCCCTCACTACTAGTGATATCCTCCTTTCCCTTCTCCTCCTCTCCTTTTCTTGTAGCCTTATGACTATCATCTAATACTATATTTTCCTTTGGGACAACTTTTCCTTCACTACTAGGGATATCCTCCTTTCCCTTCTCCTCCTCTCCTTTTTATGTATTGTTAGGAATTTCTACATTACTCTCCATTTCTTGCTTGTTGTTCACTTGCTCCTCCCCTTCATTCTAGGAATCATCTTTTCTCCCCCTTTGCTTCACTATGCATTGTGTCATAAAATGTCCCTTCCTCTTACATATTTGGTAGAAAGTGGTAGCATTTTCATAAATGATTGGCTGAGTCCAGGTCCCATAGTTAGAGTTTAGCTCTATGTTCATAGGGAGAGTCTCATTTATTTCAACATTAACACAAATTCTAGCATACACACATCTAGACATTGTTTTGGTTATATGATCTGAAGTGACATATTGGCCAATAGAATTACCAATAGTTGTGAAAAAAAATTCATCCCAAAATTCCAAAAGGAACCCTGGCAGTCTTACCCAAATAGGGGCAGTCTTATTGAGGTCTGAGTTAGGATCAAATCCTAGTTTTCATGAGCATAAGGCAAGAGAATGAGGTCCATACAGCCAGGGTCCTCCAACAAGGGTAGCAATCATGTCCTCCCTATTCATAAATATAAAAAGGAATAGACCTCTTGCCATGGCAGTGATTAAAACACTAGATTTAACTTTCCACCTAGATAGAACCCATTTCCTAACCATTTCGATATTAGGATGGAAAGAAAAAAACTTACCTATGAACATAAGGTCCATGGATGCCATGATTTCCTCCACCAAGTTGTTTGGGATAATCAATGTCATGCCCTCTGAGATAACAGGGAGGCTTGACATGCCTTTCGAGGGACACATCTTTTCCCCTGTAAGTTCTTTCTTCCATCCATTGGATGGACTATCCACTACTAGATTCTTAGATAGATCCCTAGAGGTACTGCCACCCACAGTGACCTCCATTAGATCCATGATCTCATCGGTCACACTCAGGGGGCCCAACTAGGTGAGAAAAAACTAGTTTCAAATATTGTCCACATGCCACCACTCCTATTCTCATCCCCCATATCCATTCATAGTGTTAATGGGACTCTTCAATGGAGTTTTCAGAATATTAAAGGCAAAACTATGAAATATTATGGTCATACCACAAAATCATACATCCAAAAATGTATTTTACAACATATATTAGAATTTGAATCATCTAATTGACATCAACATAGACACGATGATTTCATAGGTTTATTTTAGTGTTAATGGGTTAATGTAATAGGAATTTCCAAAGAGTACAATTATCTAAGTGTATGAAAGTACACATGGTGATCTTTAACTAGATCAGCCCTCTTAGTGTTATGATAGCTTTAAAAAAATATAGGTGTCTAGATATATGTGGTGATATATGATTATTTTAGGCCTCCATGGGATTTAAAAACTCTTAATGTAGGCTACACATAATGATCTTTGATTGGATCAAGTCTCTCAAGGCTCTGACAGCTATGATAACTTTAGGTGTACAATTACATGTGGCAACCTCTAATTCAATCAAGTGTCTCAACACTATGATAGATTTGACATCTTTAAGACCTATAAATGGATGTCTAATTACTTTTTAGAATTATCCTTTGGGTAGGGGACATATGAACTCCAAGACTGAGACTTCAAGACATACCTATCTTCTATATTTTCTGTGAAGAAAAAACTTAAAAAGCATGGTGAGACTCATCTCTTCAAAACTAATAGTAAATGTGGAAATATAAAGAAAATTCACGGTAAAAACTATTAAAACTAAAATAAATGGGGATTTATTATAACTTCAACAAAAAAATTAGAGTGTGATAGATAGACACTTGAGATTTTTAAATGACATGAAGTTTAGACTTTTCTCAATAAAAGCAACAAATATTAATTTTTTGCCTTGAAGGGACCCTCTTTTCATTTGGAAAAAGGGACATGTTGGTCAGAATAATAACATTATTAATTAATAATATATGATTTTTATTTTGTATACATATTATACACAATTGAAGACTATTGGATTATTTATTAATAACATTCATATGTAATGTGTAGAATGTGTCCATTCTATACAAATTAAGCCTAGATAGGCGAGTTAAGGAAAGGTGTCATGGAATTTGAGGCTAGATGCCTAATTAAAGAGGGCAAGTTGATTGGATACAAATCCCTTAGTAGTAAGATTCATGAATCTAATTGAAGTAGTGGGAACTATGAGGTGGATTATTAATTAGCCATAATGCCATACATGTAAAAATTCAAATTATAAAATAATCAAATGGAGATTCATAAAATTTAGAGTTTGGATAAGAAAATAATTTAAATACTTAGAATAATGTGATCTTGATAAAAAAAAGTGGCATCATATTGAAAATTTAACATGATCATGTCCATGCCCCATACTATGAAGAACTACGAACAATGATTTAATAATTGCAAAAAATATAAAGACCAATTGTGAATAATTATGAATACCAATGTAGTAAATGTGTGAATATAAATAAATTTATACTATTATTTTTATAGTATACATTAAAAATATGGAAAAGGTTATAGACAATTGCATGCACTTGTATGGGGCACACAACATATTATTTATAAGTGATAAAACATGTTTTTTTTTTGTGATAAAAAAGAATCACTTTTCTTTGGATTGCCTACAAGATAGAAAGTTTATGAAACAATAAATTTTTATAGAAAAATGTTCACACACTTATGTACATGGTTAGATTATGTGGGTCTACACCAAAATATGTGCTTCTCTTTGGAAACATACAAAAGAAAAATTAGCGTCTTTGATTGAGTTATCTTGTTACTATTACATAATTTGTAATTTTTTTAAGTTATGTATACAAACCAATAATATTTGGTTAAATTTTATAGTGAGAAATGAAATTATTTTGAAATACAAAAATGAGTGGTATAAGTTATAAAATATTACTAACTAAGTTGCATATTTATATGGAAGTTGATTAATTTTATAGTTGATAGTTGGAGTTGTTTCTATATATATAAATATTATTTTTGTACATATAAATAATTGTGTTTTTTAGAGGGGGAGAATGGGCTGACGATCGGATGGAGGTCTGGAGTGATGGCAGTGCTGGTTCTGGGGTTTGTTTGGTTGGGTATGGGGTCTGAAGGCAGACATTAATATGGATCCCATATACCCCTCCTCATGTTAACGCGGCTCTAAAACGTGTAGATCTATTATTGTGTGGACTTTTTAAAGGTTACAGGTCCTGTAAAACTTGGGTTCCTATTTTAGGTCGTAGTGCCTAGTTTTTTTGTTTAGGTTTTAGGTTCTTGAAAAACCTGGGGAGCTTTGTCTGGTTTATCTTAGGGGTTTCAGGTCCATGTAAAACCTGATTTTTCTACTGTTGTTCAGTGGGTTTGCCTGTCCAGGCAATTTTTATTGTTTTATTTTTTGATTTGTAAAGGGTTTCGGGGCCCCTTCAAAACCTGTTTTTACCTTAATCTAAAATTTGGTTAGCCTATTAAGTTGAGTAATTAATCTATAATTAATGAGATAGTATTTCCACTAAATTTCTAATAACATCCTTTAAAATGGTAAACTTAGTCTGGAATCTAACTTTAATTTTCACTCTAATCTTGATCTATTTTGATGAAATTTAAATCTACCCAAACCTAAAAATAGTTGACTATTTTGATTAAAATTAAATCGAACCAAACCTAAACAAATATGACTATTTTAATGAAATTTAAATTTTATTTGGATCATAGAATAGTCATTGGGAATGGTCATCTACATCATTACTCTCATTTTCTATAATCCTATTAATTGATCATAATATTTACCGATTGAGAATGGCATTGTATCTCACTCACATGCTACATAATATTTTATTATAAAAATCCATGTTCAAAGAGATCCACGTGACTTTTTATTACTATTATTATGTTAAATCACTTCAAACCATAGCTATTTGTAATTTTATCAAGGTTATTCAATGGAGTTTTTAAAATATTAAAGGCAAAAGTGAGAAAGATTACAATCACATTATGGAATTTGACATCCATAGATGTATTTTATGGTATATATTATACTTCATAGAATCTCATGTACACAAACATAGTTATTTTTAAAGTGTACTATGATATTAAGGGGATGATATGGTAGGTATTCCTCAGGTGTATAATTTATCAAGTGTATAAAAGTACATGTGGAAATATTTGACTAGATCAGGCCTCTCGGTGCTTTGATATCTATAAAAAATATAATTTTAAATGTATATATGAAAATATAAAATTATATTAGGCCTCCATGTGCTATTACAACTCTTAGTGTAGGCTACATAAAATTATCTTTGATTGGATCAAGATTCTCAAGGATCTAACATCTATGACAACTCTGTGTATATAGTTACATGTGGAGATACTTGATTCAATCAAGCAAATTGACACTATAATATCTCTAAAAACTATGGGACCTATAAATGGATGGTTTCATGCATGTTATAATTATCCCCTGGGTAGAGGCCAACTAGACTCTAGGACTAAGACTTTAGGACCCACCTATCTTCTAGATTTTTTATGAATATTTTTATATAACAAACATGGTAGGACTCAACTCTTTAAAATCAATAACCCACAAAAGGTATTTACAAATAAATGGGGATTTATCAAAAATAAAAAAAAAATATTAGAGTGTGATAGGTATATGCTTGATATTTTGAAATGAGATTAGGTTCATACTAGTCTCAATAAAAAGGAAAAAAACAAATTATTTCCTTGCCGGGGTCCCCTTTTCTTCTATGAAAAGGGACATGTTGGTCATAATAATAGCATTATTAATAAATAATAAATTATTTATATTTTGTGTAGATTGGGCACATGTATATTCTACACAAGTAAATATTATAATATTGTTAATTGATAATGTTCTTATCTAATGTACAAAAGTTATCCCATTCTATAGAAATTAATCTAGGATAGGTGAGTTGAATAAATATATCATGTCATCTAAGTCCAAACACCTAATTAAAATGGGTAAGTTTACTAGATACAATGCTCTCAATAGGTATATTCATGAATTAAATCAAAGTAATGAGAACTTCCAAGTGTATCACTAATTAGCCATAACAACATACATGTGAAAAGTCAAATATATATAAATCAAATGGGGATTCATAAAAATTTATAGGATGAAAAGGAAGGCCAATTGAAATATTTTAAATAGTGTGAACTTGATGTAATAATTGGCATCATCTTAAAAATTCAACATGATCGCATCCATGCCCCATACCTTGAACAACTAAAAACAAAGATTTAATAATTATGTAAAATATAAGGACCAATTACAAATAATTATGAAGACCAATGTAGTAAATGTGGAAATATAAATAAAGTTTCCATAGTCTTATTTCCAATTAACAATACACAATCATTAAGAATATTATCACTTACAAATCTAAGAAGCCAAAATTTGATTATAGATGTGTGTTAAATGGGCACATGCCCATTCTATATGACATCAAGATTAAATATAGAGTATATTTTAAAAATTAAATATAAATACATTAAATACGTTAATAATTTACAACATTAAATATAGAGTATATTTGAAAAATTTAATGTCAAGGAGGAAAATAGAAGGCATGTAATAGAAGACTTAACAAAAAGATTGCAATGATCAGAATCTTGTTTAATATTTATTTTCTTTCTCAAATAAAGTTACATAATATTGATCTAGGAATGTATTTATGTGAGATTAGAATTCACATGGTGTTTCCTTACCCATGAGAATATAGGAAAAATCTTAAGCAAATACAACATGCATGTTGTACTTCATGATAAGTTGATCTATTCTCAATTATTCGCTAGATAGAATGTTATGGATTGAAGGTAGACCTAGAGGGTGACCAACATGATCAATAATCTATAAATGTTTGTCAAGAAGGCTAACATGTTTTTTCTTAACTTCTTTCTTTATAGAGCTTCCAACTATTTTTTTAGGAGATTAGATGTTTAATTCCTAGGTAATAAAGGTTTGGAATGATAAGGAAAATATACTCTAACATGGAAAATTATATATTCTATCTAATAATTATACAAGTTAAAGAAGAATCAACTTAGCTAGATTTGTGCTAAAATAGAAGATTCTAAGTCTAGAATTTGAGGAGTAGGATTAGGATGGTGTCTGAATTCTATCTTTGTTCTTTGTTTCTTGATTGGATAGGAGTGTCAAAAATAAAACATCCTAGTGTCTGGTGCTATTACGTTGAGGCTAAAATATTTTTAGGTTATGTTTGTCTACTTAGTATGACCCTACATACCAAATTTTAGGTCTTAAAAGTCATTAAAGCTCATTGTAGGTCTATTTCAATCTTTAGAGCCTATATTAATCTACACACATAGAAACAACAAATAGAATCAAAGAAAAAGGTGGAAAATTTGGTTTGTGGGAAGAATGATTACATAATCAAAAACCCTTATTGTTCTAATTGTTGCTTAGATCAACCCTCAAGCTAGGGTCTCATATCCGATATTTTTGTATTCCTTAGGAAATGTGTATAATCAATGTGCATAATTCATGAAAGAATTAATTTTGTCTAGGTCCTTCCTTGATCAAGAATGAAAATCTATGTGTGATCCAGAGAAGCTAAGCTATACTATTGATTGATTTTATTATGTCTAATGTGCCAAAATAGTAAGTTTTAGATATAAAATGCCTTGTGTAGTCCTTTATATAGGAGACTCATTTTTTTCTAATTTGGGAGCTTTATTTACATTTGGCTGACATTGGGAAACTTGGGAATGAAGCAAATAAAATGGGTAAGACTCATCCTACAAAATAAATTGACCATTGGGACCAAATTACTCTTGGAAAATAACATTAAAAACTATACACCCTAGGTTTTAGTGTTGTAGTCCTATTTGGGTGTTGTTATCTAGGGGTTATGAGACTTATAGGGATGGGTCTGGACCTAAAAGATGTACCTGTGTCTGAAAGGGTTAAGTCTAGAAAGATAGGGATGACCAGGGATAAGCAAAATGATGCCTAGTGAATGTAGTATGACCAAGACAATTCATATAAAAGGACATGGTAAAATGTGACTAAAAGCTCATATTCTCCAATCAAAGTCTCCTATAAAAAGACTATGAAAAGACATAATATGTGTGTTTTCTTGACCAATTTAGGGTGTATACATTTTCCCCCTTTTAACCTAGTGATGTAATGAAATTAAGTACTAGAGTAAAAGAAAGAAAGAAGATGCATACGTAAACTTACCTGTGTGAAGATAAGTGTACTAGAAAGGGTCCAACTTCTTGGCTAGGGAAGTGGATGAAGAACTAAAATAGTGATCAAAGAAAGGAGTCCCTATAATAGATTCCCCCTGTACTAAATATGAATAATGGCTATAGAAAGAAGGAATACCTCTAATAAATTCCCCATGTACTGAATCTGAATAGTGCCTAGAAAAAGAAGGAATCCCTATAAAAGATGCCCCTTTTACTAAATCTAAATAGTACCTAGAAAAGAAGGAATCCCTGTAATAGATGCCCCTATACTAAAACTAAATAGTTTGTAGAAAAAGAAGTAATCCCTATAATAGATTCCCCCTATACTGAATTTGAATAATCTAAACTAGATTTGAGAAGTGCTTAGAGATCCAAAACCAATGCATGTCCTTTGTCCCACACAAACTCTTGAGTCTAAGTCTGAGTAATACTATGGACCAATCATTATAGATGACTATACAGTCCAACTTGGTGACAACCTAAGTAATGCATGTGTGTAAACTAAAAATGTTGGTAAATGTGTAAGAAGAAAATGGCATATCCTACCATCTCAGTCTGTATAATCCTAGAAGATGAAGGACATGAACATCTATGTCATGCCCACAAATCTAGTATGTGAGTGATGTGTCTAGATAATCTATAAATATGTATAACCACATATGATATGATCTATTGTGTCATGTCCCATGTGGAAAATTAAAGATCAAAATAATGTGCTCTGCATGATGCCTATAATCTACTATATGGTTAGTAGCTATGTCATGTTGTATGAAGTTGTATGTGTGAGATGTGTAGTAAGGTACATATCGCTAATTCTAGTATCTGGATGGTCTATATATCTATAAGTCAAAGGTGTATCCCTATGAATGATGCTAGGTGACCCAATGTAATATAAATCATTGTATAATCTTGACCAAAATAAACTAAGTAATGTTGATAATCTAAATACTAGAGGTGTAAAAACCCTACTAAGTGACCCATGTAGTCTAAATCACTATATGTTTCAACCAATTTGAGTTGAATCTAATAATTTGACTACTAGAGGTGTGTAAACCATGGTGTATCCATCTATGACAATAGATAGGTGTGCTAGATAAGTGTATAAATAGGAATAGTAGGAATGATGCCCCCTTTTGGGGAAAAAGACAAAATCTATGATAGAGGAGGTTGAACCAAAGGTGATGACTAATGGTGGAATATATAGGAACTAGGTTGGTATAGTTTAAATTGATTGAGAGTCTATTGTTGAATTGGTGAGATTAAATTACTGGGAGTGAAAGGTATCTTGGATTGATAAGGATCAAAGCTTGTATTTGGGTATAATAGAGATATATAAACATTCATGTTTTGGTAGGAAAATGATGTAGTAATGGATTGAATAGAGTAAAAGGTTGATTATTTAAATAGGCTAGGTTGCTTGGATGTTTTGGATGAATATTGATTAGTGAGGACCAAGTTATATGAAAGTTAAACAAGTTTGGATTGGTAGGGACCAATTTATATGTCTAAGTATAAGAGAGGTATATAGATGTGTGTGCCTTGGTAGGTGAATGATATAATGAGAGTAAGCCCTATTTGATGTCGAAGGTGTCATCATCATGAGTCTAATTTAAAAATGGTTTATTAAACAAAGCTATAGGGCTTGAGTTATGAGCAAAATAGTGTTTTTCTTTTGAATGGAATATTTGGTTGATATATGAATTATGATTGACTTTGGGTTCATTCATGTAGTGACAAGTTTGAGATAGTGGACCTCTAGAGTTCAAAATGCCTAAGATATGTGCACCTTCTATAACCCATTTTAAGTAGCTGATAGCTCAAATTGAGGCTAGTGGGGATATTAGCTTGGTAAGTATGCTTATCACTTAATTTTTACCTATTTATAAGCCTATTTTGGTCATTTTGAGATGTTTTAAGTAGTCTAGAGAAGATTTGACTAGTTCTAACACTCCTATCCAAGAGTTAGTGCTACTATCTAGGATGCAACATTACTCCCTAGGTTCTAGCACTATTGTCTAGTATTAGTGTCTTTTTACAATGTTGTTGGCCACTGTGGATGATTTTTAGATTTTCTAATTTGTTATCTGCTATTATATAGCTTCGGTGTTTACTTGGCATGGTTGTCTGATATATAGCCTATTTTTTAGGGTTTTTAGGGTGAGGTGTAGATGTAGGAGTTCTATAGAGGTCTAATGATGGAGACACTAAGGATGTTACCATTTTTTTATTAGCATGCTATTATAGATAGGGTTAGATTCGGTCATGAATGTGACCTAGGTACGATGAAGTGGGATAGGTGTATGATTACCACCTTATGTAAGAGGTGGAATGTTGATACCTATACATTCTAGATTCCTAATATAGAGATCATTGTTACACTAGATGATGTACACCACATTTTTCATTTGTTGATTAGTGGGTAATGAGTGACATTATAGGATGACATGGGTGTAGCTACCATTAATCATGCATCCAAATACTTTACTAGAGTGCTCATAGGAGTATATTATCAAGGTAGTGATAGTGATGTGTTATTGTCAGTGATTGTGTAGTCAAGTGTTCCATGCTTACAAAAATGGTTAGTTGTATTGTTGGATTCATTTGTTGTAGTGGATAGTAGTGGAGTATCTATTGTTTATAAGATGCACAAGGTGGTTCATAGCATTAAGATGTATGGTACTATTTTTTCATGGGGTAGGATTATGCTTGTACACTTGTATAGATACTTATATAAATTTACTTAGGAGGCATTCAGTGGTGATGTGGGTGTGGCCAGTTTGTTACATTACTGGGCATATGATCACATAACAATTATGTGACCTATTAGATTATCAAGGGTGATATGGGCATATCCACAACCATTTGGTGAGTGATGGATGAGTGAGTTGTCTATTCAATATCTTGGGATAGATCACTATAGGAGGATGCTAGATAGATTGGTGGATCAAGATATCATATGGAAGCTCTATATAGGATTCCTTGGATACCTTAAGGATGGAGAGTAGCTGTGGTATATGAAGGTCAGCTATTGGTTACATGATTATTAGATTAGATTTTATGAGTGATTTTAGTATGAGCATGTGACCAGGTAGTTTGGATTTTGACAAGATGTTCCTCCTATATCATGGGTATTTTTGAGGAGTGCACAAGCACTAGGGAGATATAGGGATTGTGCAAGACTTACTGAGGCTGAGTTAGCACATTTACCTTTGGATGCATGAGATGTTTTTATAGATATTCTTGACATGGATGATATGGTATGTACTAAGGGATATACTGCATGATGGGATAGGTAGTGATGGGCTCCATTGTATCTTGTGGATGGAGTGGATGTTCCTTCATATGAGGAGCTTGAGTCAAGCCAAATTATTAGAGGTAATCAGTGATTGTATTTGAATTATACCTATGTTTTTACTTTAGTTTTGATTTGAAGTATATATCTAATTTAGTGTTTGTACTTCTTATGTGTGTAGGTGGGATGGGAGGTGTATCAGATGAAGCACTTGTTAGGGTGGCTAGGGGAGATGATGATTTATAGGAGACCTTCATTTATTCTACACCTCATGAGCTAACATAACATGTTCCTAATGATGTCATGAAGGATGGTTTGATAGAGAGTGATAGTTACAACTGGTGTGTATGCTCATTTATTTGACCAAGTTATAGAGCTACATCTACATATGTTAGGGTTTTTAGAGAGAGGGATGAGCTTATATCTAAGCTAGATAGGTGTAGGATGCCTCCACCTAATTGTGGTGTGGTGAGCACAAATATTATAGATGACTACATGGATCTTCAATGATGATATGTATATTTTCATGAGAAGCATGGTCGGTTCCTAGAGAAATATAGTTGACATAAGAGTCATTTAGGATCTCAAGGAGGTGCAAGGTCATCAAGTGCTACACAAGATTATGGGACTAACACTAGTAGAGAGAGTGAGATTGAGAGTGAAGGGATGACTCTTATTCATGATTGATTGTACCTTGACATGATGTATATGTTTTTAAAACTTCATGATGTGTGTGTGTCTATATATATATATATATATATATATATATATATATATATATATATATATATATATATATATATATATATATGTTGGTTTGCTTTTGAACTCATGTGTATTCATGTTATGGATTCTAGAATATGTTGGTATATGGATTGTAAATGGTTGATTTTAGAAATGGTTAATCTATTATATATTTTGATTATCACATTTGTTTGGTAAATTAGTACTTTGGATATGTGATTTTATGTTTTGATATGCTTAGATTTGATGTTAGGATTATTGATTTTGAATTGTAAATGTATGTAAGCAAAAAATTATTTTTTGTGTTCATTTGTAAACTATTTGGATAAATTTTAGAAGGATTTAGATATGTGTTATTTGGTAATATCTAGACTTTTATAGTCTAGTTGTGGTTAGGGATGGCTATTTGGAATCAGGAATGTTAGATGTTAGTAGGGGGAAAAGTAAGATAGCACTATGTGCTTATTACTTCTCTGAGAGTGGCTCAATAATGTAAAGGTTATCTAAACCTTTGGCTCCATCATTTCCATACTAAAAAAAGTTATGAACTAATGCTGAAATGAATGTATGATGTATTACATTGTGCTATATCATTATATGAAACCTGTCAGCCACATGAACAAGTGCCCATACTACTCATGCTATGTAGGAATGTGATTTGTAGTTAATACTATCTATTATGAAGAAGGTTCATTTGTTTGTAATTGAATACCATGTGGCCTCACTATGATGTATACAAATATGCAATATGTTGAGATGGAGTTGAAACCTATGATGAGGGCTCATTTAATCTTAATCATAATGGGTTGTTATGTGACATATGACCTTAAAAACTAAACTATAATGAATATTTCTCTAGAACACTACTCTAAAATGTGGTTTCAACTATTATTAATCATAACAAATTGCTATGTTAGATAAGACCCTAAAAACATGACTATAATGAATATCTCTCTAAAATAGTACTCTACTACAATGCCTATGACTCCACTAGATATGTATAATGAACTACACTATGTATTTCACAAACTATACTACTATATGTGGGTTATTTGTGCTATAATAGTTTCCAAACTTTTTAAATAGTTAGAATAGGAGATCTCCTATGATATTTTGTCCAAAAACTGACATTGTGCTCATGATGAGTGACTGATGATTCTTATAAAGGAATGTCTTGGGATGACTTAGTCATGGAAGAATATGGTATAGGGTTCCATAATGGAGGAGATCTCTGTTACCCCTATGTGAATGCTATAATACCATTATCAATGCATCTAGTAATGCAATCTCTTAGTACAAAATAGTCATTATCTCTATGTCCATAGATGTGATGATAGTTACGAAAAGGCTGATGTGGCTATCTATGTAAGAGATGTGGATCTCATCGATGAATAAAAGGTAATGTGATTAACCTATTATCTAGTAGTATTGATAATATGATATATGGGTTATCCTAGCCTAAATAAAAATATACTGGTGCTTTACTATTATTATCTATATTACATATTATAGGTTTTGTTCTAAAAACTTGCTATTTGTTCTTAACTGGTTGCTTTTCTAGTTGTGGTCTCCTATCTTGTCTAGGACATGGTGGATGTTGAGTAGTAGGAGCTATATCTAAAGATGCTAATGTTAATTATAGATTTATTTGATCAATTGAATCTACCTAAATTAATCCCAATTTATTTTCCAAAGCTAGAACTATGTAACACAAATGTTTGAAACAAATCTCTATTTGAGATAGTAGATGCTCGAGGAGAGGTTAGTAAAGGCCTTTGATGAAGATATATTGAATCTCTAGATCAGTTGGTTTGTATATCAATCTTAACAAATGAACCTTGAATCTTAAGATATACTCACTAACTATCTCTAAATAATTTTGATGTAGTGTGGCAAGCTTCCCATATGTAACTAAGGGCCCATGTTTATAATGTAGTTCTTGAGAAATGCTTCCTCTAAGTCATCATATGTGTGTAATGAACTGATAGGGAGTAGATGAAAGAAAAAATTATGTGCTTCCCCCACTAATGTCTACTAAAACAACTTGAGTAGAATCAAAAGGGCTTACACGAGGTGGAAAAACCTTTTGAAAGTCCTAAAGATGTGTAAATGGATGTCTAGTTCCATCAAATTGAGGTAATTATGATGTCTGGAAATGCTTAGGTAATGCAAATTTTATGAATGTCTTTGGAATAGGGTTACCATGTGCATCATTTGTATCCATCTAATATTTATAAGATTTATTTTTCAAGGTAAGGAGATGTACTTGGTGTTGTAGTTCACCAATTACATGCATCAAAGAGATGATCTCCTAGGATGGTACATTAGTATCTTGAAATGGTTCATTTAATCATTAAATTTGATTATTAATTTTAACCATGTGAATGCTACATTTATAAAGTGGATCATAAAGATGGGGTGTGCTCACTTGAACCTTTGGAGTAATGGTAATATGGACCTTACTATAGGGATGTGGTCTACTATTCTCTTTAGGTGAGGAGTGAGAAATGGGTTTTACTATAGTGAGGGGTATCTTAGGAGATTCATTGGTATCTTTATGTTTAAGGGAATCACATGCTAAATTAGTAAAACATGTGCTATTATCATTAACATGTGCATCATTTGACATAGAATCATTAATAGAAGTAGAAACATCATTTGCAATTGCATTAAGTTTGAGAGGAGTGAGAGAAGGGTTAGAAGCATGAGATGCATTTTCTTCTTCACTATATGTATAGTAGTCATCATTATTCCATGCATTATCATAATCTAAATTTTTTTCATTTGAAATATAATAATTTTATGTATCATTTCCATATTCACTTTAATTCTCATATTCATTTGCATGTTCACTATCATATTCATCATCACTTCCATCACTGCTAGGGAGAGGTATAAGAAAAAGAGTTAATTTATTTCTAATATACAATAAGTTATCATTGGAATTTGGAATATCATGTATATCTATGATATCCATGGATGCAGTATATGCATTTTCTTCATTTCTACCATGAGAAGGAAGAGTAAAAGATTTATCATTTGAACATTCTTTTGAGCTATTGGAGTTAGGAACACATAATGCATCTTTTAAACTATGCTTTGGTAATTTGATTATATTGTATTTATATTTTTGTATTTTGAACATAACAGTAGCAAAAGGTAGAGAGAGATTAGGTTCATAGGGAATAAAATCATCACCAATAAGATGTTCACTTGGAAGTACATGATTAATTCATGCATTTTATGCATTGTGTCTAGGAAAATGAGGTGAGAATTATCTTTCCCATTTATCAAAATTATTTTCATTAGAATAAGGAATAAAAGAGATGAGTTTAAGAGAAAAATATGCATCTATTTGTGATTCACCCTCATCATTATGTACAACATCATATCCTTCATTACAACAATAATTATTATATTCACAATAAATGAAATCATTTTCTATAGTTTTGGCTAATGTGAAATTTTGAAAATTTATCCAATCATTGACATAATTGTAAGAAAATTTTAGAAATTGATCTACGAGATCACTAAGAATTGCCTTAGTGGCCATTTTATCACCAAAAATAATTTTGAAAATTAATATGAAGTAGATAAATGCACAAAGAACTACTAACATTGAATTTTTAAAATTACTTTTGATAATCCAAACAATTTGCAATATATTTAAATTATTTTTCTAAAAATTGTGAGGGAGGGAAATTTGAGGTTTGAGGACCTAGTTTGAAAATCTAGGGTTTTCACCTGAAGTTTTAGAATTTTTGAAAATTATGAAATAATTTTGAATTCTAAAAATTATTTGAAAATAGGAATATGCACAAAAATTAATAAAAAAATCAGAATTTTGAAAATTAAATTTTTGCACAAGAAACTATTGATTTTGAAATTTTGATACAATTTTTGACAAAGTAATTAATTTGAAAAAATTGCAAAATAGTTTTCTAAAATTGGAAAGGAGACAAGGCTTGCTGTTTGATGACCTAGTTTTGAAATCTAGGATTTTGAACTAGAGTTTTAGAATTTTTTAAAATTATGCAATAATTTTATATTCTAAAACTAATTTTTGAATAGGATAAATGTAAAAAAATTAATACAAGAATAAAAATTTAGACAATGAAATTTTTTCACAAGATAAGAAGGAAAAACCCTAAGTGTGGCTAGGGTTTTAGGTTTTTTTAAAAGTAAGTCAGGTCCACCAAATGTTTTATTATTTTAGGAGATTATATGTTTATTAATAAATAATAAATTTCTGTAATGATAGGGTAAATCTACTCTAACATGGAAAATTATA
This sequence comes from Torreya grandis, assembly GCA_037957365.1. Lineage (NCBI taxonomy): Eukaryota > Viridiplantae > Streptophyta > Pinopsida > Cupressales > Taxaceae > Torreya > Torreya grandis. The sequence goes on along the minus strand of JARHVA010003099.1, from coordinate 981,218 downwards.
TATTTTTTCTAATAATTATACAAGACAAAGAAGAATTAGCTTAGCTAGATTTGTGATGAAACGAAAGATTCTAAGTCTGGAATTTGAGGAGAAAGATTGGGATAGTGTCTAAATTCTATATCTATTCTCTATGTCTTTAATGGAAAGGAGCATAAAAAATAAGAGACCCTATTTTTTGGTTCTTTAGTCCTTTCCCAATGCTATTACCCTAAGACTAAAAGCTTTATAGGTTCTATTTGCTTGCTAAGTATGACCCTACATATGAAATTTTAGGCCCTGAAAGTCACTAGAGATCACTGTAGGTTTGTTTCAATCTTTAGTACCTATATTAGTCTGCACACATGGAAAAAAAATAGAATAAAAGCAAAAGGGAAAAATTTGGGTTGTGGGAAGAATGATTGCACAATCAAGAACCCCTATTCTTTTGATTTCTACCTACATTAACCCTCAAGCTAGGGTCTCAGATCCAATGTAGTTATCCCTTAGGGAATGCACATAATCAACGTGCATGATTTATTCAAGAATGAATTTAGCCTAGCCCTTCCTTTATCAAGCATGAAAATATATGTGTGATGTAGAGAAGTTGAGCTATACTATTGATTGATTTTATTATGTCTAATGTGCCAAAATAGTAAGTGCTAGATATAAAATGCCTTGTGTAGTCCTTTATATAGGAGACTTGTTATTTTAAATTTGGAAGATTTATTTGCATTTGGATAACATTGGGAAACTTATCAACAAATCAAAGAAAAGGGGCAAGACTCATCCTATGGAATAAATTGACCATTGGGACCAAATTGCTCTTAGACAATAGCACTGAAACTAGATTCCTTAGGTTTCAATGTTGTATTCCTATTTGGGCATTGTTGTCAATTAGGTCATGGTTCATTTTGATTTTAAGAATGGGTGGTTTAAATATTACTCTATAGACCATCAATGCTCTATAAATTAGTCTCTTAAGGATTATACTACTATTAAATTAGTTGTATATATCTATAAAATATGGATGAGTGAGAGGATCAAAATGAGGGAGAGATGACATGTTTGAAACTGTGAAGGAGGAATGACACATTTTAGAGTTTAAGGAGCTTGACAATTCTATAATTGATGAAAATGAATTATTTAATATGAATGGATGATTGATTTCATAACTACCTGACATGATTTCCATCCTCTGAGTGAAGGAGAGTAAATATTTCATTTTATCATTAACATCCTCTTTAAGCATGGGAGAGTTAATACTCTCTTTGTTCATATTGTCATCAAACCTCTCTAAACATGGGAGAGATTAAATGTTCTTTTTTCATTTCTATCAGACCTCCCTAAGCAAGATCAAGAGTTAATATTCTATTTTGTCAAATGATTATTAATATTAATGAGGTCATTGAAGTCTAGTATTTTTTATCATTCTTTTCAATATCATTAATTCCATTTTTGGTTTGAATATTACTTGAGCTCATATTATAATTGGTGGAGGAAAATTTAATTGATTTTGAATCAATTGCATTAGAATGAAATATTATTGACTTAACCATTCCTTGAAAAAAATATTGAATTATTTCAACAAAGTAGAATAATATCTACTAGTAGTTTCTTAATAGCTTTTAATTCCAAAAATGTTGGAATTAGAATATGTAAAATATGATATCTAATTCCAATAAACTCAAAATTAGAATACAGTAATATCAAAACTAGAATCTAATATTTGAAATAATTGATACTATAAAAATCCAAGAATATTAGTTTTAGTTTTTAATATGGATTGGAATATCTCTAAATTTAATAAAATAATGGTTCATAGTGCATAGGCCTTAAGGCTCCTTGGAAATAGTTTAGTCAAAATTTTATCATTGGAGGCATAATCAAGGCATGTCACATATAAAAATTAGAGATGTTATTCAAGATCACCCTTTATATACCCTAAATTGGTCAATTAAACACACATATTATGTATTTTCACAATCCTTTCATAAGAGACTCTGATTGGAGGATATGAGTTTTTATTCACATTTAGCCATGTCCTTTTATCTAACTTATCTTAGTCTTACTACATTCCCTAGACATTTTTTTGATTATTCCTAAACATCTGTAGCATTTTTGACTTAACCCTTTTAGGCCCAAGAACATATTTTAGGTCTAAACCTATCCCCCTAGGTCCCACATCCCATGGATAATAGTAACCAAATAGTCTATAACATTGAAAACTTAGGGTGTCTAGTTTTTGGCACTATTGTCCAAGTCCAATTTTCTCTCCAATAGTCAGCTTCATCTGGAGAATGAGTCTTACCGATTTTCTTTGATTTGTGTCTAATTTTTACAATATCAACCAAATTCAATAAAATCTCCCAAATTCAAAATGATGAGTCTCCTATATAAAGGACTATACAAGGCATTTTATAGCTATCACTTACTATTTTAGCACATTAGACTTAATAAAATAAATCAATAGTATAATTCAGCTTCTCTGCATCACACATAGATTCACATGCTTAATCAAGGAAGGGCTTAGGTGAAATTCATTCTTACATCCGTCATGGATGTTGATTATGAACATTCCCTAAGGGAGAAATACATCAAATCTGAGACCCTTGGCATGAAGGTAAATGTAGATAGCAGTCAAAATAGTAGGGTTTCTTGATTGTGTGATCATTCTTCCCACAACCTAATTTTCCCCCTTTTGCTTTGATTGTATTTGTTATTTCCATGTGTGTAGACTAATACAAGTACTGAAGATTGAGATAGACCTACAAAAATCTCCAATGACTTCTAAGACCTAAAATTTGGTATGCAAGATTATACTAAGTAGATGAATAGAACCTAGAAATATTTTATCCTCAAGACAATAGAGCTAAAAGTGGATAATAGTTTTGAAAAGTGGACTACAACACCAAGTAGTAGGGTGTCCTGAGTTTGGCACTCCTATCCAATCCATAAATAGAGTTCTAGGTCCTATTTGTGATAGTCTATCATTCCTCCACAATAATTTCAAGACCCTACATCATCTATTTTAGCCTAGAATAAGCTAAGTTTGATGCCTTTACACTTATTACTATTTTTAGAAAAAGGTAAAAATACATATATATTTAAAAAAATTAGTAGGATAATTGATACACATTTACTTACTAATTTACATTTACTAAAACCTTTATTACGTAGGAATTAAACACTTAATCCCATAAATTAATAAAACATTTGGTGAACTTGACTTTGAATTTTTTCATCAAAACCCTAAAAACCCTAGGGATAATTATTTTTTATTTTTTGCCATAATTTCTTAAATTTTCCTAAATTTAAAAATCACAAATCTATCAATTCATTGAAAAAATATCACATATTTTTTTCAAACCCTATTTTTCACATACTAGGTCCTTTTTACATACAAACACATTCAGCACACTAGGAAAAATATATTGCTAATTTTAGAAAAAAAAATCTGATTTTTCCTAAACTTTTCAAGCAAAATTCTACAAATTTTGTCTAAAATTTTCAAATTATTGCACTAATTTTGGAAAAAATTTAAAATCTTAGTTCACAACCCTAAATTTCAAAACTAGGTCATCAAACAATAAGCCTTGCCTCCTTCCCAATTTTAGAAAACTATTTTGTAATTTTTGCAAATCAATTACCTTGTCAAAAATTATTTCAAAATTAAAATTCTAATTTTTTTATAAATTTTTGTGCATTTATCTTATTTTAAATAATGTTTAGAATTTAAAATTATTGCTTAAATTTATAAAATTCTCAAACCCTAGTTCAAAACCCTAGATTTCCAAACAAGGTCCTCAAACCTCAAATTCCCCTCCCTTACGATTTTTAGAAAAATAATTTGAATTTATTACAAATTATTTGGGTTATCAAAAGTAATTTTTGAAATTCAATGTTAGTAGTTCTTTATGCATTTATTTAATTCATATTAATTTTCAAAAATTCTCTTTGGTGATAAAATGGCCACAAGTCCACTTCTTCTCATCCTTTAGATAAATTTCTTAAATTTTCTTACAATTGTGACAATGATTGGACAAATTTACAAAATTGCACATTAGCTAAAAATATAGAAAATGATTTCATTTTAGTGAAGATAATGACTATTGTTGTAATGAAGGATATGATGATGTAAATAATTATGAGGGTGAATCACAAATAGATGAATATTTTTCTCTTAGATCCATCTATTTTATTCCCTCTACTAATAAAAATAATTTTGATAAATGGGAAAGATACTTTTCACCTCATTCTCCTAGGCACAATACACCAAATGCACAAATTAGTCATACACTTCCAAGTAAAGCTCTTATTGGTGATTATTTTCTTTAATATGAACCTTCTCTCTCTCTCTCTCTCTCTCTCTCTCTCTCTCTCTCTATCTCTCTCTCTCTCTCTCTCTCTCTCTCTCTCTCTCTCTCTCTCTCTCTCTCTCTCTCTCTCTCTCTCTCTCTCTCTCTCTCTCTCTCTCTCTCTCTCTCTCTCTCTCTCTCTCTCTCTCTCTCTCTCTCTCTCTCACACACACACACACACACACACACACACAAATATAAATGCAATAGAGTCAAATTACCAAAGCATAGTTCAAATGATGCATTGTGTGCTCCTAACTCTACTCTCTCAAAATAATGTTCAACTGATAACATGTCTACTCTTCCTTCTCATATTGAAAATGAATAAAATGAATATATTCCATTCATAAATAGCATAGATACACATGATGTTTCAAATGCCAATGATAATTTATTACATATTAGAAATAAATTAACTCTTTCTCTTACACCTCTCCCTAGCATTGATGGAAGTGACAATGAATATGATAGTGGACATGAAAATGAACATAAGAATGAAAGTGAATACAAAAATTATACCTAAAATTCTACTATTTCAAATGAACAACATTTATAATGTGACAATGCATGGAATAATGATGACTACCATGCATATACTAAAGAATAAAATTCATCGCATGCTTCTAACCATTCTCTCACTCCTCTCAAATCTCATGTATGTCAAAATGTTGCTTTTACTTCTATGAATGATTTTATCTCTGATAATGCACATGTTCATGGTAATAGTACATCTTCTAATAAATTATAATATGATTCACTAAAACAAAAAGACACCAATGAATCTCCCAAACCACCCTTCACTACAGTAAAACCCGGTTCTCACTTCTCACCTAAAGAGAATTGTATCCCACATCCATCTAAAAAGGTCCAAGATACCATTATTCCTATGGTTCAAGTGAGCATACCCCCTTCTTTATGATCCACTTGATAAATTTAGCATTCCCATGGTTAAAATTAATAATCAAATTCAATAATTAAATGAACCACTTAATTATACTAATGTACCATCCCAGGAGATCATCTCTTTGATTCATGTAGTTGGTGAACTACAACACCAATTACATATCCTTACCTTGGAAAACAAAGCTTATAAATCTTGGATGTACGCCAATAATCTACATGATAACCATGTTCCAAATACATTCATAAAACTTGCATTTCATAAGTATTTCTAGATACCATCATTACCTCACTTTGATGGAACTGGAGATCCATACACACATCTTCAAGAATTTCAAATGCTTTGCCATCTCATTCAACCCATTTAATTCTACTCAAACTATTTTAGTATACATTAGTAGGGGAATCATAGAATTGGTTCTTTCGTATATTCCACATTAATTTATTACACACATATGATGACTTAGAGGAGGCATTTCTCAGAAACTACATTCTCAATATGGGCCCTCATGTTACATATGAGAAACTTACCACACTACATTAGAATTCTTCAAAGCTAGTTAGTGAGTATATCTTAAGATTCAAGGCTCATTTGATAAGATTGTTTTACAAATCAATAGATCTAGAGATGCAGCATATCTTTATCAAGGTATTTATCCAACCTCTCCTCAAGCATCTACTATATTAGACAAAGCTTTGTTTCAAACATTTATGTTATATAGTTCTAGCTTTGGAAAATAAATTTGGATTAATTGAGGTAGATTTAGTTGATCAGATCACTCTATATTTCAGAGTAGAATCTTTAGATACAACTCCTACGACTCAGCATCCACCATGTCCTAGACAAGATAAGATACCACAACTAGAAAAAAAAACCAATCAAGAACAAAGAGAAAGTTTTTAGAACACAACCTATAGTATGCATTACAATTAACAATAGTAAAACACCACTATAGTTTGACTTATAATAGGATATCCCATCTATCATATTATCAACACTACTAGATAGGAGGTTAATCACATTACCTTTAATTCATTGACAAGATCTACATCTCTTACATAGATAACCACATCAACCCTTTTATAGTTATCATCATATTCATGGACACAATAATGATAATTTTTATGGACTCCAAGATTGCATTAATAGATGTGTTGATCAGGGCATTATCACATTCACATAAGGGGCATAGAGATCTCCTCCATTGTAGAGCCCTATACCTCATTCCTTCATGATTGAGTCATCCTAAGACATTATTTTATAGGAATCATTAGTCACTCATCATGAGTGCAATGCATATTTTAGGATAGAATCTCACAAGGGATCTCATCTTCAAACTATTCAAAAAGTTTGAAAACTAGTACAATAAAAGCAACTGACATATAATAGTGTAGTCCGTGGTATACATAGTGTAGTTCCATATACATATCTAGTAGAGTCACAAGTACCATAATAAAGTACTACTCTATAAACAATCATTACATCTGATTTTTTAGGGTCCTATCTCACATAACAATCTGTTACGATTAATATTAGTTGAACCCACATTATAGAATATTATTCTAGAGAGATATTCATTATAGTCAAGTTTTTAGGGTCTTATCTCTTATAACAACCCATTATGGTTAAGATTAAATGATCCCTCAGCATAGGTTTCAGCTCCATCTCAACATATTGCACATTCATATACATCATAGCATAGGCCATAGGGTATTTAGATATAGAAAAATGAGCCTTCTTCATAGTAGAAAATATCAGCTATAGAGCACATTCCTACATATCATGACTAGTATGGGCACTTGTTCATGACACTGGCGGGGTTTAGATAGTGATATAACATAGTGAGATACATCATATATTTAGTTCAACATTAGTTCATAGTTTCACTGAGCAGGGCAATCATGCATCCAAAGGTCTAGCTAACCTTTTCATTTTTGAGAAACTCTCAGGGAAGTAATATGCACACAATATTATCTTACTTTTCCCCTGCTAAAAATTAACATTCTTGATTCCAAACAACCATCCCTAACCAAAACTAGACTATTCAATCTAGACATTACCAAATCAACTTATCCAAAACAATTTCAAATGCTAAAACCAAGTCAAATTTATCCAAATAGATTCCCAGTTACCACAACAAACAATTTTTTTCTTACATACAATTATAATTCAAAATCAATAAGCCTAACATCACATTTATCTAAACATTACATTCAAACATATCAAAACATCAAATCACATATCCAAAGAACCAATTTACCAAACAAATGTGATAATCAAAATCAATACTAAATCAACCATTTCCAATATTAACCACTTATAATCTATATACCAACATATTCCATAATCCATAACATGAATGAAAATGAGTTCAAAATCAAACTAGCACCTATATATGTATCACAAAGTTTCAAAATATATGAATCATGTTGAAGTACAATCAATCATGAATAGGGTTCATGCCTACACTCTCAGTCTTAATCTCTCCTCCCATGTTTGTCCCATAATCCTATCTTACACTTGATGATCCTATACCTCCTCAAGATTTTGAATGCCTCTTACACCAATTGTCTCAATCCAACAAATGACCATATACCTTATGCAAGTCTACATGTCACCGTTGAAGATCCATGTAATCATCTACAATCTTTAAACTCACTGATCCATAATTAGGAGGAGGCATCCTATGCCTATATGCATTTATAGCTATAATAACCTAATCAAATAAATGATTATACACACCAGTCATAATAGTCACTCTCTCTATCAAACTCGCATCCATAACATCATCATGAACATGCCATGTAAGCTCATATAGTGTAGACCTAATGATAGTCTCCTAAAACATGTCATCCCCACCACTCTATTAATAGGTTACAATGGAACACATCACTCCATAGCCCACCATGTAGTGTATCCCTTGGTACATCCCACATCATCCATATCAATAACATCTATAGCTACATCCTATGCATCTATAGGTACTGGTGCTAACTTAGATTTAATAGGTCTTACACATGCCCCTACTCTCACTAGTACTCATGCACTCCTCAACCATACCCATGTTATAAGATGAACATCCTATTGCACTCCAACATGCCTCATCATGTGCTTCTATTGAAAGTGTTCATAAACTCTAGACCAATGATCATGTAACCAATAGTGAACCCTAATATAGTGTAGCTTATCTCCATCCTCAAGCCATCCAAGGAATACTCTATATGGCCTCCAAATAATATTCTAAGACACCAACCTATCTAGTACCCTCTTATAGTGGTCTATCCCATAGGATTTGATAGCCAACTCACTCGTCCATCACTCACCAAATGGTTGTGGATATGCTTAGCTCACCCTCAGTAACATAATAGATTGTGTAACTATTATGTGCTCATATGCCCAATAATGTAACAATGTGGCCATACCCACACCACTACTAAATGAATCCTAAGTAAATCTATACAAATCCATATATAAATGGGCAAACATAATCCTACCCCACAAGAACATTATACCATACATCTCAATACTGCAAACTACCATGTGCATCCTATAGACAATAGACACTCCACTACTATCCACTACAATAAATGAGGCTAACAACACAGCTAACCATTTCCAAAATTGCAAAAAACTCAATTACACAATCACTATCAAAAGCACATAACTATCATTGCCTTGATGATGTACTCCTATAGGCACCCTAACAAAGTATATAGATGCTCAATCAATGGCATCTACACCCATGTCATCCTACAATATCACAAGCCACCCACTAATCAGTAAATGTAAGACCTGGTATACATCCTCAAAAGTAATAGTAATCTCCCCAATAGGAAGCTATAATGTACAAGTATCATCACTCCACCTCTCACATAAGGTGGTAATTAGATACCTATCCCACTGTATAGTACCCAAGTCACATACATGACCCAATCTAACCCTATCCATCATAGCATGTTCATTAGCTGATAATGGAAACATCCTTAGTGTATCTATAACCTAGCCTCTATGGAACTCCCTTATCCATACTTCACCCTATAAAATACACTATAAAGTAGTAGATACATTAGGTAACCATGCCAAATAAATATCCAAATTATACAACAACAAATAGCAAATCAAAAACTTTAAAAGTTATCAAAAATGGACATGAGCATTACGAAAGGACACTAGCACTAGACAAAAGTGCTAGAACTAATCAAGCATCCTTTGAATCACTCAAAATAGCTCAAAAATGACTAAAATAGGCTTTTAAATAGGTAAAAATCAAATGACCAGCTTACTCACCAAGCTAATCTCCTCACCAGACTCAATTTGGGATGCCAACTACTCAAAACATGTAACATAAGGTGCTCATCTCCTTGTCATCTTGAATTCCAAATATATAATATCTCAAACTTGTCATTGCACAAATGAGTTTAAAGTAAATCCAAATTCCTATATCAACCAACTATTCTATTCAAAAACAAAACACTATTTTTCTCATAACTAGAGCACCATAGCTCCATTTTATAAACAATTTTAATCCTCAAAATTGTAACAATGACACCTTCAACATCACATAATATCTACTCTTTCATTAATTCATCTACCTATTCTAGCATTCACACACATTTTTAATAGCCAAGCATACAAAGTAGTTCCCACCAATCAATACGCATTCAAAACATCCAAGCAACCCAACCTATTCAAACAATCAATCAAAGACACCTTTCGCTCCTAGTAATTCAATTCCACTAATTCAACACTAGACTCTGAATAAATTCAATACATATCAACCTAAGTTCCTATACATTCCACCATTAGTCATCACATTTAGCTTGACCTCATCCATCATAGATCTTGTCCCTTTCCCCAAAAAGGGGGCATAATTCCTACTATTCCTATTCCTACACTCATCTAGAACATCTATCTACTCTCATAGATGGATACACAATGGTTCTCACACCTCTGGCATTCAACTTATCAGATAAAACTTAGATTGGTTATAACATATAGTGATTTAGACTACATGGGTCATTCAACATGATTTTTACACCTCTAATATTTAGATTATTAGCATTACTTAGCTTAGATTGGTCAAGATTATATAGTGGTTCATATCACATTGGGTCACTTATCATTACTCAGCTCAGATTGGTCAAGATTATATAGTGATTTAGATTACATTGGGTCACTTAGCATTAATCAAGACATTTAGAGGGATGCACCTTCAATTTATAGATATAAAAAATATCTAGATACCAGATTTGGGGGCATGACATAGGTGTTCATGTCCTTCATCTTACAAGATTATATAGATTATGATGTTAAGACATACCATCTTCTTCTCACACATTTACCAATATTTTTAGTTTACATCCAAGTTTACTCAAATTGTCACCAGGGTGGACTGTATGATCATCTATAGTGATTGGCCTATAGTATTACTTAGAATCAAACCCAAAAGTTTATGCAAGATAGTGGATAGACATTAGTTTTAGACCTCTGAGCACTTCTCAAATCTAGTTTAGATTATTCAAATTTAGTATAGGGGGCATCTCTTATAAGGATTCCTTCTTTCTCTAGGCCTTATTCAGATCTAGTATATGGGGCATATATTATAGGGATTCCTTCTTTGTCTTATCATTATTTTAGTTCTTCATCCACTTCCCTAACTAGGAAGTTTGACCCTTTTCTTCTACACACTTATCTTCACTCAGCTAAGTTCAGGTGAGCATCTTCTTTCTTTATTTTACTTTATTACTTAATTTCATTACATCACTAAATTAAAAAAGGGGGTAAATGTATACAACCTATATTGGTCAATAAAACACATATATTATGTCTTTTCATAGGAGACTCTGATTAGAGAATATGATTTTTTATTCACATTTAGTCAGGTCCTTTTATCGAACTTGTCTTCATCTTACTACATTTTCTAGACATATTTTTGCTTATTCCCAAACATCCATATCATCCATACTTAACCCTTTCAAGCCCAAGAACATATTTTAGGTCTATACCCATCCCTCTAGGTCCCACATCCCCTAGAAAATAGCACCCAAATAAGACTATAGCACTAAAAACCTAAGGTGTACAATTTTTAACGTTTTTGTCCAAGTTTAATTTTAGCCCCAATAGTTAGCTTCATCCATAGGATAAGTCTTACCCTTTTTCTTTGATTCATGTCTAAGTTTCCCAATGGTGGCCAAATGTAATAAAATCTCCCAAATTCTAAATAATGAGTATCCTATATAAAGGACTACACAAGGCATTTTATAGATATCACTTACTATTTTGGCACATTAGACTTAATAAAATTAATCAATAATATAGCTCAGCTTCTCTGCATCACACATAGATTTCCATGATTGATCAAGGAAGGGCCTAGGTGAAATTCATTCTTTCATTAGTTGTGCATGTTGCTTATGCATGTTCCCTAAAGGAGAACTACATCAGATCTGAGACCTTGGCATGAGGATAATATAGGCAGTAATCAGAATAACAGTGGTTCTTGATTATTTGATCATTCTTCCCACAACCAAAATTTTTCCCTTTTACTTTGACTCTATTTTTTGTTTTCATGTATGTAGATTAATATAGGTATTAAAGATTAAAATAGACCTAAAATAAGATATAGTGACTTATAAGACCTAAAATTTGGTACATAAGATTATACTAAGTAGATGAATAGAAGCCAAAAAGATTTTAGCCTTAGGACAATAGCACCAAAAGTGGAGAATAATGTTGAAAGTAAACAATAGTACCATAAAGTGGACTACAATGCTAAGTAGTAGGGTGTCCTAAGTTTGGTGTTCCTGTCCAATCTAGAAATAGAGTTTTGGGTCCTATTTGTGATAGTCTGCCATCCCTACATAAAAATTTCAAGACCCTACATCATTTGTTTCAGCCTAAAATAAGCTAAGTTTTATTTCTTCACACTTCTTGCTATTTTTAGAAAAAGGTAAAAATACATATCTATTTGCACAAATCATTAGGATAATTGAGACACATTTACTTACTAATTTACATTTACTCAGACCTTTATTACTTAAGAATTAAACACCTAATTCCCTAAATTAATAAAAACACACCCTTACCATTATAAAATGTTAACTTAGGTAAATCTAAACCAATTGGCAAGGGGTGTAAAGATATCTCAAGTGAAAGAGGGTTATGTTACACCTCTTTTGAATCAATATCATAAAGTGAATTCATAGTTTCTTCTCAATATTAGTAACCTTATCTTACAATTTTTTTATAGTTTAGACAATATATAGAACATTATAATTACTAAGATTGGAATTTTTAGAAGCCACCAAAGGTGATGTACACATGGTTTTAGTTGATATAGGCATTGAAATTGGTAACTGAATTGAAGCAATTTTTAGCCTCATGGTAGATGTAGTAATAGGATTTTGACCCTTAGGGAACAATGACATAAATACATAACCTATTAGCCTTTAAAATTATGAATAAATGATGTTCTCAAGGGGATGGTCATCGAATTAGAATCAATTGTAGTACCTCCCAAGGATTTAATATCACTAAGTGAGGATGTCATAGCATTAGCATGCTTAATGATCCCATATCTTGTAACATATGAAAAAGGAATCCATTAAGGTCTTATTGGTATTGAGATGAGTGACTATTGATTTATTATCTTCCATTTGAAAATGATTTTTTTATTAACATTTTCCATTACTTATAACTTAAAAATTTAGATTATGAAATTATAATTTACAGTAATCAAAAGTTAGAAAATAGAAAACCCTGGGTCAATCTAGGGTTTTGAGACCAATGGTGGGGTTTAATAAATGTTTAACCCTAAATTGATATATGGGAGTAATATAGGGTTAATATTATATATTATTTTATGAAAATGGATGATGAACTACCTTTATAGTAGGCCAATTAATAAAAAACTCATGCAAACATTATTCTAAATTTATAAACTAAGATTTCTAAAAATAGTAAAGCACAAATATTGATAGATATTATAATAAATTGTAAATAATGATACTTGGATGTTTTAATTTTAAAATGAAATTTTAAGTAAGAATAAGTTGTAAGTGTAATAGATGAGGTCTTGTAACAATCATCAGTTTCTATAAATATCCTTTTTATGGCATTAAATGTTTGTGTTAGATTTAGAATTATATCAACATAGGTGTCTAACTCTTTCACATGTGTATTATATAGTATATTTACTAGATATGTATGTAACCAATTGGATCATTATGGGGTTTTTCACATTTTTATGATATATTCAAATCATGCACATATATTGTCACTCTTTATCAAATTATCAAACCCTAGCTCTTCACCCTTAGAGTGACTATGGGAAAAATGGGTTAGTGGGATCATGATGTTGAGCTAATTCTAAATACCCCTCTATTAATGGGAATTAACTAAATATACATTACTCCAAAGAGGGATTCATAATTTTGTAGATCTCCCATATGTGTTGTCTTGTGTGTGCACAAGGGTGAAATCTATAATAAGCAAAGACATGTAATAAACTATCTTGTAATTTGGAAAATATAGTTCATGGGCTACCTTTTGAATGCTTTATACCTATATAAAGACTAATCCTATGACTAATATGGAAATAATAAAAAATAGGGTAGATTTTCTCACTTATATGCTTGATTTAGTTCTTATTTTTATGTTGCCTTGTGACATATATGTGGTTTTTAGGTGAGGTATGAATGAAGGTTGATCTTGTATCTATACTAATCCATTTTTTAAATATCTTGCATTAAAACACTTAGGCTGATCTTTTGGACATGTTTCTTTTGAAAATTGGATGGATTTTGGGCACTGGACACTTTGTAGTAAAATGGATATTTATGTCGATGCATGTGTCCATCTAGGATACAAGTGTCTAAAGAGATAGAAAATAGGTATATGTCCAAAATTGGTAGTGAAGGATAAACATCATGTTTAGAGAATTTTTTAAAACATAGAAGGAATGTGTCATCATAATAATAATGGTTAGACTAAGATATAAGTAATTAGGCATAAAATATAGTGAATACAAGTCTTTTGGGAGTAGGAAGGTCTAGACTAGAAGTTACAACCATGATAGGTATTTTCCAATTGTGTAAGATAGAGGTAATCTATAAATTATAATCTAGTATCTATAATATCTACATTTATCTCCCATTCATCCACATAATCTAGAAATGCATAAGGATGAAATTACTATGTTAAATTAAATAAATGTGCATTTGGGTGTGTACAACACACCTTGCCTTTGCTTGATCCTACTTTGAGTGTTTTACTAGTGTATGACCTCTAACCAGGAATATATTACAATATAAATTAGTGCATATAATCTAAAATTTCAAATAATTGAAATACTTAAAAGGAAAGAGAGAAAAGATGGAGTACACATTCATGTTGATGCTACCATGTTTTCCATTTATAATTTGCTTGGTAAATATGCTTGATTATGAATCATTGGAGCTGAGAGTGGCTCAAAACATAAACTTGTATATTTTAGGGGGTATATTGGAAGGTATTATTCCCCTAATATGATGTAATGATGATTTTTGACATGGTTATTGAGATCACTAAATCTCAATTATAAAACTCAAGTGTGAATATATAATCTAATGCTCAAGTGAGTGACCTAATCAACTCATTCTAAAACTATGGTGAGGTTTCATGATTTAATCAACTAAAATTATACAGAGCACCAACTTCTATATATTAAAAAGGTTTTATAACAATATTTCCATGTTTAAAACAATGCTTCTTGATGATAATAATTTAGAGATATTATTGGTAAATTTGCAATTTTTGGTGCACTTGCATGGAATATTCACCTATAATGTGTCTCAAACTTAATTATATGTGTCAAAAATATGGAAAACATTATTTCAATTTTTTGTAAAAAATAGGTGTAATTTATTTTATTCTTACCCAAGTGTACATTTGAATCATGTAAATGTCCTATAGATTGTGCAAGTCTTGAGGTCATGTCTTTGTGACATGCTCTCCACTGAAATATAGAAAGACTGATAAGTGAGAAAGTGTAGATGTTATTTATTTATAACATGCCCCAACTAAAATATGGAAATTGTGTAAATGTGGAGGTCATGTCTTTATTACATGATCCCACTAATATGCCCCCACTTTGAGGTGAGGTAAATATAATATGGTACTTACATTAATCCAAAAGTGATAAGATAACCATACTATTTGTGTATTAATAATGTACCATATATAAGTAACATGTTGACATATATATATATATATATATATATATATATATATATATATATCAATGAAACACACAATATGTGATCACATCAAGCCTAAGATACATGATATAGATCATGGAAACATTTAGAAAGCAATAGAATAAGCTCAACAAGCAATCAATTACATACAAGAACACTTAATGTAATGCAACATAACAGTCCAAGGAGACCTTATACAAGAGGAATGTTCAAATTTCACACAATTAAAATGAAATGACATACTAAAATTTTTGATCGACATGGAATGACATACTCAAATGTCCAATCAACATGGATTGACATATTCAAATGTCCAAACAACATAAAATTGCATAGGGGATAGTAGACAAGGAACATATTCAAAGGTTACACAAGAAAGAAAATATCAAGTCAATAAATACACTAAATGAATTCACAATTCAAGTAATTTAAGTATGAGAAACCAACATAAGCATATCATACTAGTCTCGGCATATATGTGTTATCAAAAAACATCATGTAACATAGCATATCAAATACACTGTGAAAAATATGAGCATGGATATAGACATGTGTAAGTGATATTATATAAGCTCAAAGTTGATAATTTATAAATGAGCATAAAGTATATGTAACATGTATCAATTATGATCAATGAATTAAATGCCCTAAACATACTATATAACATAGGTAGAGGAGAGGTCCAACATCTATATGTGCATATATGATGTCTTGGTGGTATGTTTGTATAACACTCAAAGATGCATGAAACATGTATGTGTATATAAATGAAATTATATTATACCTATTAACATTAAGAAAAAACATAGGTTCCAAGGAACCTGAAAACATGGGAATGCTAAATATTTTTTATATTTTTTAATTATCTTATTTTTTTATATTTTCTTAATTTTTTTTTTATTTTTGAATTTTTTTAAATCAAGGAATAGCTTATTATCCCATCTAATGGATTCTCATAATTTTATCTATACTTATAATATGGTGAATTATACTGGTGATACTACCAAGGAGAATGTATAGGTGTCATAACTAAATATGGAGAGTCGGTAATACTCTATGTATGCCTCATAAGAGTATGTGGTAATGAATCAGAAGTAACATAAGTAGTGGTTTGTTCAACCCATTGTTGATTTTTATTTTCTTTCTTTTTATTATAAATAAATAGAACATGTTTAATTTCTCTATGTAATTAGGTTTGTAGTGTAGGAGTAGATGAGGATTATGTGGAATCTGCTATACATCTCTAATGTAAATATATCTCAATTATAGGACACTTTGGAAATGGGATAGCCTATTTCTTACCCTTTATTTGATGATTAATATCATTAGGTTTGATAATAATATATATGGGAATAATCATATCTTATTCAAGTGGATGTTTATATGGAATTATGTAAGTTGTGACTAAGATATTAGTATGAATGTATTTAAGAAACCCCTACACTATGGAAGGTACTATGTGGATTTTATGTATAAAAGGTCATCCTAATAAAATATCAAAGACTCACACATATGTTGTAACTAAAAACTTAACAACCACATGGGTTAAACCAACCTTTAAAGGCAATTCAATCATACCACTAACATGTTATGATCTCTAGGTAAATGATCTGACCATTTTGGTTGAAGTCTATAAATCATCATGTGTATATCCCAAATGTGTAAGTAAAATCATGGTACATACATTCTCACTAGAATTTTTATACATAATAACACTATATGTAGGATTATTATTAGGTATGCTCAAATAAATAATGAATGAGTATTTTGATTCATCATATAAAATTTCACTATCATCAAAGGAAATAGAGGGTATATGAACCATGGGAGGTCTTGTGAATTTATAAGTGAAAATAATAATTTATAATGGGTGACCATAATGTGGTTGAGGAGGACATACCTGATATTAATTTTTCACTTTCAGGTCATTATTATAATGATCTTGTAATGTATTGTTAAATATCTTCTAATTTTAATGGTCACTAGGTTGAGAACTAGAAACTTTTAGATGATCATCAAAGGTAATATGTCAGTTATCAATAAGTTATTTTATATTTTGTTTTAATTTATAACATATTTTTATGTAGATCCCATGGCCTTACTAATATTCATAATATACATTAACATCATATCCTTTTAGTAGAGGCTGAATTATATCAACCTATATAGGAGGAGGGAGAGATATGAGATGCCACTCCACAATATTCTTAAGTAGTTAATCTAGAGTTTTAGGTAATAATTTAAATTTTATCTTAGTTTAAATGTATAAAATGAGGTTATTAGGTTGTTTTGATATTTCATTAACCATTTTTGTTACTTCTTTTTTAGGTTTTGTAGGTTTTACCTAATATCTTGGTTTGATATGAAACTTGGCATAAGATGTAGTCGATGTATTTGTTACATACTTAATCTTGTTCAAGGATATAAGTTTCATTTATTTATCTCAAACAATATTAATAATTCATCAAAAGGTTTTATCTTCTTTAAAATAATATACTCATGTAATGGGAAAAAAATTTTACATATATATTTCTTGAAGTTCTTTATCTTCCATTAGATTTATCATTTTGTCTAGCATTATTTTATACCTCAAGACCTATTCATTAATAGGATCATTTTTTCCTTGTTTAATATTATAAATTTATGCATATGACATATTTTTAGTGATTTTGATGGATAAATGTGCTAGAAACTGATTTACTAGGGGTTTAAAGGCTTTTATTGATTGTATTAGTAAGTCATAAAACCATATTAAATCATAGTCCTTTAGAATCCTTAGAAATTAATTGGTCAAAATTTTATAATTTAAATCATATTCAAGGGATGTTGTATATAAATATCAGATATGTTGTTTAGGATCACTCTTTCCATCATTAAATGTGAACTCGAATGAAATAAAACTAGTTGGAAAAGAGTGAAAAGATATCTTAGGTGCTAGATGATTATGCAATATAACTTGAAATTTAATAACATGATTTTATTTCAAAGAATTTTGTTTAATTTTGGTAACCTTAGTTTCTAAATTTTTTATAACCTAGAGAAGAGTTTACATTATGACCCATTGGGATTGATATTTTATATTTGGGATGCCACCAAAGGGGATGAAAACACTAATTTTTGTTGTTTTAGGAATTGCAACTAATAATTGAGTTAAATTATTAATTATTACCATGGAATATTTGGGAATACTTTTTTCCATAGAAGGGTTCACCATTATTGGATGTGGATGCTCTAGATTTAACATGGTTATTAATTTTTTCTTGGGTAAATATTGACAATTTTGACCTCAAAGGTCATATTACCACCATTACTACTTGAAAATTTTCTTTTCATGACATGGTGTACTTTTTTAGGCATGAAAATCTCTAATGGATATATTTTACAAGAGTTTCATCGAGCTTCTTAAGTGATTTTGTTAGTTTTAGTGCCAAAATGCCTATTTTGAGGCCATACATATAGTTATTCAAAGTGGAATTAATATTAAAAATTCATAAATACCTTATTTATCCATGAAAATTTCAAAAAAAATATTTATAAGAGGTCTTAGGTCTTAAAATGAAGAAAACCAAATTATCTCTCATATTGACCTCCTTAGTAGCTCAACAAGTGCCATCAATTTTTTACTTGGTAAAGGTAGGGGAGAGAAATTCAGGTCCAAATATATTGGTAAATTATAAGGAAAGATAATTCCCTTAATATTATTTTAATTTTTTTCATATTCATCCCCCCATCTTTATGAACAATCACTAAGAGTGCAGGGAGGCCTAAATGGCCTATTCACCCAGACATGGTCTAGGTTAATCTCCATTTATTCACTTCAGATCTCAATGGATGAAAATGGTTTTAGTGGAAGGATTTTAGATATAAATATTACCTTTTCATTTTTTTAATAATTATTTACTTTGACTTTATATGGGTATTTTTTTATAGGAAACTGATTTTCAGTCTTGATTTGAGATTTGGTAGTTTTCAACAATTTTTGATATATTAGTTGAATGTATTAACTTTTAAAGGTTTATTAAGTAATATTTAAGTTAAAATTCACCTTCTTCATCCAAAAAAATTTTTTAGGTACCTTAATTTTGAATAAGGTCTTCCCTAAAGTAGTTTGACTAAGATTGGTTCTTCCATGAGGTATAGTTGTACGGTTGATGAACTTCTTAGTGTGTGAGAGAATATTAGTGAAGTTATCATGATCTTGAACAGATTATAAAATATGAGGAAATATTAATTTACCTTGGAAGGACATTATGTGTAAGGTTTTAAGACCATGCTCTCTTAAAATTTCAAAATCTCACTTATAAGCCTAATGAGCAGGCTAGAAGGACACCATGGTAGGTAATAAAGGTAAGGAAGACTCATGAAGATTAAGAGGTTAATTTTGAGGTCATGATATTTTTTTATAGCTTTAATAGAGTTTTCAATATGAATAGAGACACTCTTGGGTGTAATAGTTCTATTATAAGCCTTATATGCCTTGAGAACATAGTCAAGACTATGGATGACTATATTATCAAATTAAGAGACCTCCCTAAAGACTATATACCTTAATGGATGTGTTATAATTGTGATATATGATTTTTAATGAGTATTATAGAAATATATAAGGGATTATATAGTGATCTAGGTGTTATTAAGGTACAATAAAACCATGAACAAATCCTCCTTAGAACTCAATTTAGTAGAGTTTAAGGTAAGTTAGCATTTTTTAAGGTAATGGATGATTTCTTGTTTTCATTACTATTCAGACCTCCTTATCAAAAATTAATGTTTATTAAATATATTTATGAATATAATGGGTTATTATGGGTCTTAATATCATTTAATTCTCTTGTAACCAACCTCCCATCCCTCCTTAGTTTGTATAGTGGGCAGAAAAAGCTACCTATAGTAGTCAGTCATATCTAAAGGACTATTTCAAGGAACATCATGTTATAGTCATTATGGAGATTGGTGGTTTTCAAGTTATGAGTTATAAATTATATTTTAGGATAACTTGGAATATTTTCACCCTTAGGGTAGATGGAATGGATATATTCTTATAGTCTTGAATCAATATCCTTTTGTCTCCTTGTATTGCATTAAGTTCTTTGGCATTGGAAAAGTGGTGGGCCCATTTTGACAAGTAAAGAACCTTCCTTTCATGATGATACACAAAATTTTATTCCTTAAATAAAAACTAAATAATATTTTGAAGTATTTTAAATCCTTTATTTATATGATAACCAAAGATAAATGCATGATGTGGTTAATTAGTCAACTAAAGCTCAAGACTAGTTTACTTCACTAAGATCCACCTTGCATGAAATGGGATTTTAAGGATAAAGTGGATGATATTTCAACATGAATGGAATATAATAAATGTGATAAATCAATTTAGACTCATTTTATATCCATCTCAATTCGAAATTCAAACTTGACTATTTGACCAAATAGGCCTATATGTGCACTTGGACTCCATGGAACTTGTAACAAACAATGAAACCTTTTAGAGTCTTAAAATCAGAAAGAGATGGTAATTATCAATTTTTAAATCCTATAAATCACCACTAGAGACCTAAAAAACTCACACAAGTGTTACAAAAAACCATGATCTTGCATTTTGCTCTTGGTGCCTTCATCTTGCTCATGTTTATGGGCTTGTCCAGCATCTTGGGAGCAATGTTCACCATGATTATCCAAACTAAGACTTAATATACCTAAAAAACATCATATTATCTCTTAAAATATCCCTCAAACCCTCTAAAAATCATTTTCAAGCTTCTTATTTCATGAATTTCCTTGTTAATGCTTCATTTTGGCTTCTAGGCTCACTTCTGGGAAATCCATATAGGTGATGATATTAGTAAAAGGCATAAAAATGATCTATCATGAGTGTAAAATAATTTTAAATATATTTCATGGTCATTTGATTTAATTTTAAGACATTATAATTTTTTTTGGGAAAATAGCTCTTTTAGAAGATTTTGGCAAGGTTTTAGGCATATAAATTCTTAACCATGGTTCATAGAGTATAGATAGTATTAGCCTCTCATTCCTCTATTTATATAAATTATATTTATGAAAAATTTTACCCCTTATATAATTTTTCCCATCCAGCTTCTCTTGGTTGTACTAAGCATAAGAAGGTGCTAGTTACATAGCAAATAAGCCGTCTAGATAGGGATGTAGTCTTATTGATTGTTCATGGCTCTCAAGGCTTCAAATTTCAATCCAATTATACTAGAAGAATAATAACTTATCCCCTTACCTCCTCCCAAGATATTTTTTTCTCATTATTTTTCATATGGTATAACCAATGAGTTTTCCAAATAGTTTTTATGGCTTGCAAAAGGAGGTCGATAAGGGGTTTTTGATCAATACTAGAATTTCCTTGCATCCTCTACTTAAAATATTATCCAAAAGTTCTTAAAAATAGCTAAAAACCTTCTAAAATAGTTATTTTGATCTCATCTAGTGACTATACCTTCTTTTGGAGCTAAAACCTATAAAAAGGAATGATTTTATACTATTTTGTATAATACTTGTACAAACCAATAACATGATAATAATCTTGAGAGACTCTAAAACATGTTTTAATAAGTTATAGGGTCAATTTTGGGCATTTTTATGTACTATCTTTCAAATCTCTCATATTGAGCTTCTAGAAGGGTTTCCTTAGGGTTTTAGACTAGCTTGAGGTCTTAAGATTTGTTCATAGAGCTGGGTATATGGATTGACCCCATTCCAAATTTGATTCACTCTTAAAATACCCCTCTAAATATCCTAACCAACTTATCTTCCCATGTATATTTTCATGTATGATACAAACATATGAATTTATCTCTTTGTAGGCATTCTTGGGCTTGAGAAGGGTAATTAGAGGTTTTTAGTCATTAAAACATACTTCCAAACTTGATAAGGCCTCAAAATCCTTAGGAACAATTCATACCTAACTTAATATGTTTTCAATTTATCACCCACCTTCTAATAGGTTTTAAAAAGATAACTTCTCATTCTTGACCTATAGGTGAGTGTTATGACTAAGTGTGGGTCCTACCTGATGGATGTAGGTGTTCCTCATCCCTTATAAGACCTCCTTGAACCCTATTATGCCTCTTACCTTTGATACTCTTTATTAAAATGACAATAAATACTTGATGTCTCTTAAAACTGAAATCCCCTAAAAGAATCAAAGAACCTTTTGACTGTAGTGTGCTCCAAGGTATTTATAGGTCTCTTTTTAGCTCATTCCTCTAGGTGTATTAATTGTATTTTATCCCTTATTTCAAGAATCCATAAGTTTCACCTTTTTATTTCTATTTAGACCATATATTACACTATCCATTTATACATATATGTAACCAAACCTTAGAAGTCCATGATAAGAAACCTTAAAATGTCTGAATCCTCTTCAATGCACATGACAACATATGTCAGATTTGTACAAATTATATCTAAAATTGACCTTAGAAAGGTCATAAAACATGATTATTTATGATCATGGAGGATTTTTATCCTTATACCTTGATGAAGGTCTTTCTATTTGAATCATCATAGCACCTTCATGATTCCAAATTTAGACTATGTAACTACTTGTTGTAGATCATGATTTCTGACTGTATCATGATTTTTCCCTAATATATGTATCCTTTTCTCATGATCATGATGACCCTTGATCAACCATTGGATTATTTAATATAAAAATGGAATGTAGGTGAAGTTTTGGTGGTAAAATGAAGATGAAATATGTTTAAAAGGCATGAGTGAATATGGAAAAGAGGTGAAAACATAGTGGGCAAGACAATATATGGTAGTGGTATAAGGATGAAAGAGATGGAGGTGGAAAGAGGGTTAAGGAACATGACAAGAAAAATATAAGGATTTTATGAAAACATGTACACCTAATCATCATACCATCACAATTTGGAGGCCATTTGAGGGGGGGAAGAAGGGTAAACTCAAACCTATTTTTTGTAAAAACCTTGAAATTTCGAAAGAAACCTTAAAATATGCTAATCTAGGTATCTTTAGGTAATTTTAAAGGATATAGATGGGATTATTAATATAAATATTGGATAATTATTATTATAAATAATTATAAACATGATAGAGACCCTACAAGAAAATTTTCTTGAAAACTTGAAGTTTTCATCTCTCCTCTTGACTATACAATTCACCTTTGAAGCTCATAAATTGTAGAAATGGACTCCTCTTGTAAAATATCATTTTTTTACCATTAAAAATGTGAAAAATACCTAAATAAATCCATTATAAGGTATTTTTATTCCCTTATAAACTTTATCAACTATAATTTTCTCAAAATGATGCCCTGGTCAGGAGAAACTAAAGAAAATGGGTTACCCTTCTAGTTACAAGGCTATAGAAAATTATCTAATTTTAACTAGATAGTTCAAGACATTAGAGAATAAAATTTAATAACCACTTGATCCATTATTAATACCTATTAATCTATTTTCTTCACCCCAAAATTCATATTTTTACTCTCTTCTAGCAGTCTATACCATCAAAAACTTATAAATACGTCACTTTGTGCAAAGAAGGAAAGTGCCTATAAAAGACCAGTTTAGGGCATGTATTACATCCAAATACCATGAAAATCATGATGAATCTATTTCATGCCCTATTATTGATATTCCCTACTATAGGTGTATGTAATATGTATGAAATCCATACCTTTGCTTTAAAAATGAAGGAAAAGAGTCTAATTTTCCCCTTTAATAAATGACCAAGCCTTCCACCACCAAATTTATGAATGATGAAGATTTTCACTAGGATTTTACATGTTTATACATCAAAATTAGACTTTTACATGCTTTATTTATCCTAAATTGGCATGTGTGGGTTAACATAATCCTTTTCAGAACTTAAAACATGTCACAACATACTTTTGATTTTGGAACTTTGGACTTAATAAATATTAATGCTTTTGAATAGATTCAAAAGCCTTTTGAAATAATAATGCCTTTTTAAAACCATTTTTTACATTTTTGACCAAAATCCATCCTTTTAGGATATAATTCACCAGTTGGACCAATTGTAAAGGGCTATTGATTGGGGTTTTACTAAGTTTTGTATTATAGGCGTAGTAATTTGGCCTTGATAGGTCAAATTAATAAAAAAATTGGTGACTCTCAAGGGTTTACCAAATTGATAGTCAAAATAACTCATCAGGTTTCATATGACAATGATAGATTTAGACATAACAACTTTGACTAGATGGGATGACTTTATTGATTGAGAAAAACTCTTTTGGGATTTGTAATAAGTTTTTTGACTATGACATAACAAGACTGAAAGGAAACACAACTAAACTAAAAATCAAGGGAAACTAAACTAAGTAAAAAATGGAAATAATGAAAGGGAATTAGATTAGTGCTTATGCTACTCACTTATTGGATCAAAACAAATATATAACAACTAACATGAATTGACAAGTTTTCCTCTAGGATCAAATGGAAAGCTATTTGATGAACCATGGAACTTTGAAACATGATTGCTTCCTTTTTATGGCATCTTATTAAAGATATAACTTGGATATTCATGTCTTCTTGATGATGCAGTTAGACCTCCATATTTCATTCTCAAGTGCATGGATTGAAGATATGGATCTAAGATCCAATCATCTTACTCCATTCTTATTTTTTGCATCAAGAATGGTAACTCTACTTCATTCATAGGTTGATTATGATTTGACACATTCTCATTCAATGATTATATTGGAAATTCAACTAGTATAATTGGATTTATGTCTTCATTAAGCTCCATTTGAGGTAGTACTTTGTTATAGTCTTTAGATTCTTGATAAGTATTTAGACTTGGCTATAATTCTTTAATTTCTTCTTGATGAATAGATGCAATATTACTTATTATAGAACATTATTTAATCTCCATATGAAGTAGAGATAGACTATCAAACTTTTCACAAAAACTATCCAAGTCATCCCAAAAAGGTTCTTCATCATGAACAACTAAAAGGACATGAAATTCATCAGTATTATTACCTTTTGAAACATGTTGATCACATATTTTTACCTTTTAGATAGATTCATATGAAGGTTATTGATCTAATACACTTGCTTCATCTTTATATTTTGTAAATAATGGCATATCATCTTATTCATGGATCTCATCTTCTTCAATTATCTTCTCTTCATGATGGGTGGTAGCTATTTTTGGATCAATGAGTTCATGGAAAACACCTTCTACTTGAACAATTATAGTGTTTTCCTCTTGAATTTAATCTTCTACTTTTAGAATATTAGTAACAACTTCACCTTTTTGTAAAACTTGTGAGATTGAATCAATCCCTTCCTTGGTATTGAGTGTGTCAATGATGATTTCCTCCTTATGATCATGAAACACTCTTTCATCTTCATCTACCTCAACTACAACATCCTCTTTTTCTTTAGACAAGATAGGATACTTCTCTAAGTTTGGCATGGTAGATCTCTTGAAGTAATAAATAAGATGTGAAATTTCTACAGAAGTAACTATATATACTTGATTTTTCTCATAAGGTTCATCTTCTTGGATGACCTTCATCTCATCTCTCTTCACTTTTTCTTGAATGGCTTTCCATGAAGGAAAAGACTTTGGCTTTTGAGGAGAGAATTAGAGATTGAATGATCTCATGTTGGATTTTGAATTTAGCATCTTAGATTATGCTTGAACGTTCTTCTTTCTTTCTTGTCTACTATACCTAATTTTAAGTCATGAACTTAGCTTTAGAAACTTCTTGAATTGGACTTGTGGTAGCTATGGGTATAAAATAAGGAATTTGTTTTTGTGTTAGCTTCATAGATACCATTTAATTCTAGAGATGTTGATTTATAATCTCAATTTGTTTGGCTAAATTAGACTCAAAATAATGTATTATATCACTAGGGATCTCTTCCTGCAAACTTGAAAATGTAGGCTCCTATATGATCTTTGAAATCTAAAAATTAGACTCCTCTAAACAAATTTCTTAAACATTATGAAACCTCTCTTGGATAGACTTCCAAGTGGGAAAGTTAGGCAAGGTTCTGATTGAATATTTATGGTTGTGATAAACTTTTGTTTGATGATCATAAATGGAAAATGGTAGCTTTATGGGAACATACTATTTATTATGATGACCGTAGGGTTTCTCATAAACCACTAGCCTCTCTTCAATGCTTACTATTAGACCACCAATGCCTAAAATATTAGAACTAGACTTTGAGTGACCTTGCCTTATGAAATTTTCACATACCTCTTTCACCCACTACAAATTTTCTCTCATACACTGAATCTCATACTTGGAAATCTCCTCACTATAGCTCTTTCTACTGTCTATACTTATCATCTCTTTCTCATTTCCAAATAGAGTTTTCTTGAGGCTTTAGATGGGTTAATTTTAGACTTGATTGGGCTAATCATCAGGATAAAAAGACTCATGAGATTGGTTATTGGACTATTATGATCTCTCATACTATTGATAAAGCTTTATATATTCATCATATGGCTGATATGACTCATAAGGATCATATTGGACCCATTGAGAAGGAGAAGAATAATAAAATTCTTCTCTATAGGATACCATGGCCTAAAAAATCATGAAGATAATTGAAATTATGAATAATAATGTACCTTTTACCTTGAGATAAGGGCCTTAGGAGTACTATAAACTGGCTTTGAAGATAAATATACTACAAACTTGTACTCTAATAGCTAAATTTGTATCCCACTAAGCATGCCATAATTGTTAGCTTTCTAGATAACACCCTAATTGAAGGATTTATATATTTGGATATAAAACCATCACACTTAAACTAAAACTATAATGATCTAAGGTGTGGGACTCTTGAACTCAAATCAAACCTCTAGATTTTGGTGAGGTTAACTCCTCTGATGTATCACTTTGCACTGATTACTAAACTATTATTTTTTGGGATGAAAAGGGGGAGAAGGAAATTTAAATGTAAATACTACTTTACTATTGGTGATACACCTATATTTCTGGTTCATCCGCTCCATTTGAGCTGCTAAAACATTTATTAGACCAGTAACGACTGAAACTACAACTCTAAATATCACCTATGCCTTATTATTTCATGTAGAGGTTTTATATAATGATCAAATATTGAGGTAAATGATGGAAATAGGCCTGATTCAAGGCACTAACCAGCCACTTATATCCACTATAAGCTCATCCAAAAGACATCAAACACTGAACATGACATGTATAATCTAACAAACTAGTAGCTAGGTGAGAATCAAGACTTGTCAAGGGAGAAAATACTACCACATATGCAAATATAATTGATATTACACACTATACCAATATAATGGAATCTGAAATATTCATTTTATTTATCTAAAAAGGTTACAAAACTCAATCTTGGCAGAGTCTGGTCATGCCAAGAGAGGGATCCCCTTGTAAAAAATGGATTAAAAGTCTACAAACATAGCAAAAGCATAGAATTAGCTAAGGTTGAATTGGAAAAGGAAGAGGATATAAAATCCATATGAACTCTATGACAATTTTAATTACAAAATGATAACAAAGTCTTGAATCAATATCATTTTATCTCCTTGTCTTGCATGAAGCTCTTCTTTGGCATTGTAAAAATGGTGGGCCCATTTTGACAAGTTAAGAGCCTTCCTTACATGATCATACACCAACTTGGATGCCTTAACTCAAGCCTAAATCTGAGTTTTAAGTATTATAAATCCTTTATTTATGTGATAACCAAGGATAAATTCATGATGTGGTCAATTAGTCAATTGAAGCTCAAGACTAGTTTACTTCACTAAGCTCTACCTTACATCAAATGGGATTTGAAGGTTGAATTGGATGATATATCCACATGAATGGAAGATAATCATCATGATAAATCCATGTAAACTCATTTTATATCCATCTCAATGCCAAATTCAAACTTGACTATTTAACCAAATAGTCTTATCTATGCACTTAGACTCCATGAAACTTGTAACAAACCATGAAACCTCTTGGAGTCTTGAAATTAGAAAGAGATGGTACTTATTAGTTTATACATCCTAGACATCACCACTAGAAACTTTAAAACTCACATAAGGGTTAGAAACAACCATGATCTTACATTTTGCTCTTGGTGCCTTCATCTTACTCATGCTTATGGGCTTGTCTAACATCCTAGGATCAATTTTCAACATGATTGTCAACATGAGGACTTAATATACCTAAAAACCATTGTATTATCTCTAAAAATATCCCTCAAAACCTCTAAAAATCATCATCAATCTTATTATTTCATGAATTTCCTTGCTAATGCTTCATTTTGGATTTTAGGCTCACTTTTGAGAAATTTGTATAAGTGATGATGTCAAAAAAGGAATGAAAAGGAGCTATCAGGAGTGGAAAATAATTTTTAGGATGTTTCATGGGAATTTTATGGAATTTAAAGGCATTATAAAAAAAATTGGGCAAATATCTCTCTTAGAAGATTTTGGTAGGGTTTTAAGCGTGCAACTTCTTGACCATGGTTCATAAAGTACATCTAGTATTAGCCTCTCATTCCTCTATTTATCTCAAGTATATTCAAGCCTCATTTGGACCCTTAGATAATTTGTCCCTATATAGCTTATCCTAGTTATACTAAGCACAAGAAGGTGCTAGCTACTGAGTAAATAGGCCATCTAGATAGGGATATAGTTTTAGTGACTGGTCATGGCTCTCAGGGTCCCAAATGTCAAACCAATTAGAGTTAAATCAAGATGACTTGTCCCCTTACCTCCTCATAAGATAATTTTTTTCTCATTCTTTGTCATATGGGATAATCAAGGAGGTTTTAAAACACCTTTTTTGGCTTGCAAAAGAAGGTCAAGAAGGGGGTTTTTTATCAATATTAGCATTCCCTTGCATCCTATACCTAAAATCTTCTCCAAAAATTCTTATATACCTCTACAAACCTTCTCCAATAGTTATTTTTATATCATCTAGTGACTGTACCTTATTTTGGAGCTAAAACCTACAAAAATGAATGATTTTATATTATTTTGTGTAGTACCTATATAGACCAACAACATACTGAGAAGCTTGAGAGAGTCTTAAACATGTTTTAATAGGTTTTAGGGTTAATTATAAGCATTTGGATGTACTATCTATCAAATATCTCATATCAAGTTCTTAGAAATGTTTCCTTAGGGTTTTAGAGTAGCTTGAGGTATTAAGCTTTATTCATAGAGCTAGGAACATGGATTGAACCCATTCCAACTTTGATTCACTCTTAAAATACCCCTCTAATTATCTTGACTGAATCAAATACCCATGTATTTTTAATGTATGGTACAAGCATATGAAGTTGTCTCTTTGTAGGCATTCTTGGGCTTAAGAAGGGTAATTATATATTTTGGGTCATTAAAACTAGCTACCAAACCTAAGAAGGCCTCAACATTCTTATGAACACTTCATACCTAGATTAATATGCTTTTTAAGTGATCATCCACCTTCTAGTAGGTTTCAAAATGATAAATTCTCATTCTTGATCTATAAGTGAGTCCTATGACTGACTATGGGTCATGTTTGATGGTTGTAGGTGTTCTTCATACCTTATAAGACCTCCTTTAACCCTATTATTCCTCTTCCCTTTGATACTCTTTATTAAAATGACAATCAATACTTGATGTCTCTTGAAACTAAAAGCCCCCTAAAGAATCAAAGAACCTTTTGACTATAGTGTGCTCCAAGGTAGTTTTAGGTCTCTTTTTAGCTCATTCAAGTAGGTGTATTTAGTTTAATTTAGACGTTTCAATCATCTAAAAGTTTCCCATTTTTATTTTGATTTATACCATATATCACACTATCCATTTATGCATATATGTAACCAAACCTTGGAAGTCCATGACAAGAAACCTTATAATGTTTGAACCCTCTTCAATGCACATGACTATATATGTCATATTTGAATGGATTTTATCTAAAATTGACCTTATACATGTCATAAAGCATGATTCTTGATGATCATGGAGGATTTTTATCCTTATCCCTTGATGAAGGTCTTTCTAGTTGAATCATCATAGCACCTTCATGATTCCAGATTTAGACTGTGTAACTACTTGTTTTAGATCATGATTTTTTATTATATCATGATTTTTCCCTAATTTATGTATCCTTTTCTCATGCTTATGATAACCCTTGATCAACCATTGGCTTATTGAATTGAACCATGAAATGGAGGTGAGGTTTGGGTGGTAAAATGAAGATGAAATATGTTGAAAAGTCATGAATGAAGATGGAAAAGAAGTGAAAACACAATGGGAAAAATAGTATATGACAATGGTATGGGGATGAAAGAGATGGAGCTGGAAGGAGGGTTAAGGAGAATAAAAAGACAAATATAATGAGTGTATGAAAAAATAGACACCTAATCATCATACCATCATAATTTAGAGACCATTGGATGGGGGAAGAGGGTTAAATTCAAACATAGTTTTCTGTAAAAACCTTAACATTTTAAAGAAACCTTAAAATATGATAATCTAGGCATATTTAGGTACTTTGAAAGGATGGATATAGGATTATTTATATGAATGTTAAATAATTATGATTATAAATCATGATAAACATGATAGAGAGCCTACAAAAAAACTTTCTTGAAAACTTGAAGTTACCATCTCTCCTCTTGATCGTATAATTCACCTTTGAAGCTTATGAACTGTAGAAATGGAATATTATCAAAGTTACTTTTTTTTTACCATTAAACATGTGAAAAATACTTGAATCAATCCATTAGAAGATATTTTGGGTCCTTGATAAGCTTCACCAATTGGAATTTTGTCAAAATGATGCCTTGGTGAGGAGAAACTAAAGAAAACCAATTACCCTTTTGGTTGAAAGGTTAAAAGAAATTATCTAATTTCAACTAGATGGTTCATGATCCTATATAATCCAATTGAATAACTACTTAATCCACATGAATCCCTTTGGATCTAGTTTCTTCATCCCAAAATTTATATATGTACTCTCCTCAAGCAGTCCATAACATCAAGAAACCTGCAAATAGGTCACTTTGGGTAAAGAAGGAAAGTTCCTATAAAGGACTGGTTTAGGGAATGTCTTGCATCCAAACACCATGAAAATCATGATGAAGATATATCATTCCCTATTCTTGATATTCCTTACTATAGGTGTATGTAATATATATGAAATATGTACCTTTTGTTAGAAAATGAAGGAAAGAGTCTAATTTTTCCCTTTATAGATGACCAATCTTTCCACCACCAATTTTATTCATGATGAATATTTCCACTAGAATTTTACATTTTTATACATAAAAATTAGACTTTTCCATGCTTTAGTAACCCAAATTGGCATGTGTGGGTTAACATAAGCCTTCTTCACACTTGAAAACATGTCAAAACATACTTTTTATTTTGAAACTTTGGACGTAATAAATTTTAATGTTTTTGAATAGATTCAAAATCCTTTTGAAATAATAATGCCTTTTTAAAACCATTTTTGACCAAAATCCATCCTTTTAGGCTATAATTCATCGGTTTAACCATCTGTAAAGGGCTATTGACTAGAATTTTCTAAAGTTTTGTATTATAGGGGTAGTAATATGGCCTTGATAGGTCAAATTACTAATATTCATGAAGATACATAGAATCCAAATTGAAAACTTTTACAAAGCTATAAGGTACTCTTGTGATATTCATTAGCAATTCTTATTTTGAGGCTATATGTATGTTGTCTAAAATAATTGTTTTGGTCTTAAAATGGAAAAATTTAAGCTCAAAAGTCAATAAAATCATTAATAACATATTTAATCACCCTCATGGTCATTATATTTCTTTATTCAAATAGTTTTATGCTTTGAAATTGTCCCCTCTATGAGTTTAGAACATTCTTTTGCCATAAAGAGAGCTCACACATGTGAAAACATCCCACTTTTTACTTTCTAAAATGTTCTTATTATTTTATTATGCCTTTTGAATTGAATTTTCCATCATATTAATCTAAAATGGTGGTTTGAAACTAAAACATGAGGAAATAAAGGATAATTTTTAGGATTCAATAGTCTTTTTAGGTGGTACAGATCCATATAGTATGTATTTGCTCATGACAAATCATGGAGATGTAATAAGGTCTTCTTACAAGCATATTATAAAGAAATTATAATATTTCAGGGCTTTAAAAGCCAAAAAATAGTGTGTTTTCCCTACTTAGTTCATTGGTGGACATCAAGAGAAGTTCACATTTGTGCTCAGTCCATATAAGAGAGAGAAAAAAGATTCAATCTATTAGCTAGAGTAAGTATACCTTATAACCTTACAATCATGGGTATTAGTTATTTGTTTAGTCTTCCCAAATTTATGAAAAAATTCTAATAACTTAATGATTTTGGTCACCATTCACATCTGTACAAGGCAAAAGAGGCAGTATAATTTTGTAGAGTTTCTAAATATTTTGGTCAAACTAACAATTCTTCCTATTTATTTAGGTATTAAAGAGACCTTTCATGAATTCCTCATCATTTTTATTCACACATGTGATTTTATAGAGATTAATAACTCATAAAATTCCAAATATATGGTTTTTAGGTAAGTTTGAATGGTTATATGGTTCAATGATTGATTCAAGGTTGTCAAAGCATAATAAGATACTATATGAGATATTTCATCTATGACCATATGTCATTCTTTATGTTTCTCAAGGTTTCATCAAATTCTCTCATCCTAGAAACCTTCAATCTATCCTCAACACCCTTAAAGTCTCACTTAGTAGATGTTAAGGTCACTTAGCATATGTTAAACTAATTTAGATAATCCTATATTTCATTTTTCACTATGTATGCTTCTTGGAGAGCCTCCAAAATGTTGTATCTTGTTAGGAATATGCATATGATTTTATAAGATCCTATTAGGATATATTAACTATGGATTCATGAGTATTTCCATTCTCCCATGTTTCATTTCATTTTGATGACTTTATCACTATCATTTAACCATTGTTTTAAGCTTATCACTCCACTCTCAGTCTCCATATATACTCCATTATCACCACACATGTATTATCCCTCCTTATCCACATCCATATTATGAATCCAAGTATTTGGTGCTCATTAACATGGATAAAAATCATCATGGTCTTGAATATGTGTTGTATATCCTTAATCCATGATAAAATGGTAAATCTTCACCTACAACCAAGGTGAAACATAGTCAGGTATACTTAATGGAAAGTTATAGATAAAGGAGGATAAAATAATGTCTCAAGGAGTTTTATTGAACTACCCTTATGTTGTTTTTAATAGATTAGGGATTTCATAGATCATTTCATTAAATTTTTCAAGGTCTTATCCTATCTCAGTCCATACAAACAACATTAGATCATCACCTACAATCATATGCTAGAACACAATCAAGATACCTCTACAAAGTAAGTTTTGCTATGTATAATGTTTGGAAAGGATAAAAAACATGTTTTTAAATGTTTTTATCAAATTTTAAAAGGTCCTTATTGTGGACTAAGAATATATAACCTACAATCAATCATGAATAATGACTCACAGTCAATACCCCAGTTATGACCTACATGCCTTTTAGAGAATCAATAGGTTTGTTTCAAATGGAAGTTAGATTTTTTATGATCATAGAATTATGATTAAATATAGATTATAAACAAGTTAAATTATGTATTTATAATGTCATAGACCTAAATTAGATAGCTAATGTACATTTACAACCAACTTAGTGAAGTCATGTAGCTAGGTGAAACAAGCTTAATCTTGTGCATTGGACTGAACATGAACTTGTGATATATGAAAAATGAAGATATTATAAATCCTATAGAAAATATAATAAAATTAAAATCCATTTAATATGTTTAGATATTTTAATCCCAAGAAATAGTCCACAATTTCAAGAGACTTATAGGTATTGTACCATATACAATGGGTAAAGGTAAAAAGTTTGAGGCATTGGCATGACATATAAGTGATAGTTTAAATATTGTAATAACTTCAGTAAAATTCAAATTTTTTGAAGTTTTTTTAGCATAACATAGTCCTTAAACATAAAAACATAGTTAAAGAGTAAGTTATAATATGTTTGTTCTTAACAGCTCCTTTTTGGATTGAAGGAAAATAATGATTGTGGGTATGTTTGAGGGAATGAGGTACATTTGAGGATGTTTTATATAATTAATTAACACTTTATTAGTATATCATACCTTTATATGAATAATAAATGGTCAAAACACATCTTGGATAGTTGAAACCTGAGAAAACTTGTTGACACAGTCAACACCTACAACTAATGTTGGGAGAATTTATGGTTTTAAAACCTATACAAGTGTGATCATGACTTAAA
Organism: Torreya grandis; assembly: GCA_037957365.1. NCBI lineage: Eukaryota > Viridiplantae > Streptophyta > Pinopsida > Cupressales > Taxaceae > Torreya > Torreya grandis. The sequence continues at coordinate 946,431 of JARHVA010003099.1, read as the reverse complement.
ATTGGATAAAAATGATAATTGTAATTATATTAATCTATTAATTATATCCTAAATATTAGACAATTATTGGAAACATTCACTATTTTGTCTCAGAACTACTTCAATTAATTAGCAGTTAGTGATGAAACTATGTAAACTATTTAGAGGTTTGAACATAAGATAGGAGGATTAGGATTCAAGTATGTGTTTTTATAGATTAAAATATAAAATTATATGTATTCATATAGTTTATGGGATTTATAACACTCATATTTTAATTCAATATTCCCTTGAGGTCTAGTTTAAGGAGACAAACCTTAAACTTGATAAGAGACCTTGCACTTTACCATCATGTTGAGATAAATCCATGTCATTTTTTAACATTAATGGTAATAATAATGGTTTTTAGGGTAAATTTAAATATTTATATAAGTGTGTGGATGAGATTAATATAAAAAAATTATCATTTTTATTATTAAACCTTCCTTGTCTTACATAGTCTAGATAGTCAGTTCGAAGCACACTTCCCTACATTCATATCTTAACACACATTTTTCATGGTAACTCAAGTTACTCAAGAAATTATAAGGGGTTAATTTAATTAATATCCATAATAATAATTTTTGGTTTGGAGGTCCATAGTGTATGAACCATCGCTAAGATGGTGGACCTCCAAAACCCTTGTTGAAACCCAAAAAGGTACCCAATGAAGGAAAGATGCTTCAAAATGCATCTAAATGAATTATTTGATCCATGAAAGAATAATTTTTATTCATAACTCTTATAATAATCACAACCTATTTTTAGGCATGTGAAGAGGTTATGTTGTATGTACTAGGCTTTAAAAGGCTATTTTAAGCTTGTGATCAAGGAATTAAAGGGTACTTACACATAATGAATTTAAAGAGAGAGAATGGGTCATAAAGTCTCTAAATAAAATTGCAATAACCATTTTCATGGGTCTTCATGATTGTTTATACAAGTAGATAGACCTAGGTGTTTAGATAAGAGATTGTATGCATGCATATAAAGAGCAAATAGATTATTCAAGATAATATTATTACTTCCAGGGACTTCAAGGATGTTATTCATGTTAGAGATATTTCATAAGAGCCTTAAAACTTATTTTTAATCCAAAACTCTAAGAATTCTATAGTAGTACATGCTTATATATTATCATCATTAAATAGTGTCATCTAAAAGAGGGAGTAGAAGGTAAGATGAGGTCATAAGGGCACCTCCAATATTCATGAATAACATTATCAAGTTTTTTTAAGGGTGTATATATGATTTGAGCTGAATGAGAGATACTATAGTTGGTCATTGTGATCTTAAGACACTTAAACTCTACTCACAAATCATGTTCCTTATTTGAGAGGTGAATTCGCATGCTCACTAATATATGTAGCTTCTACATGGGAGGATAGTAACTTTAGGAGATGTGGAGGGATTACTATAATAGTGTTTATTGGAATTAGTTTAGAGATTTAGCCCCTAAACTCTATGAATCATTGTTAAGAGTCATGGGCACTCTTAAGCCTCTATAAAATCTTATTTAGGACCAATTGGAAATATTTGAGTGAAAAATAATTAAAAAAAATTAAATCACTTGAAAAATTCCTAATTCATGTTGTACACTCAAAATGGACTATGGGCATGGTACATTTTTGTATGGATGGTGTACAAACTTGTCAAAAAATAGTGTATTTTTAGGAAAAGGGTAGGAAAATATGTAAAATGTAGTTTAATAATTTCCTAATCATTGGAGGTGTTTTTATAATATTTTTTTCACATCCTAAAATCATAGGTTTCTCACCTATTTACTTTTAAATGTCTTTTCAACTCCCCTCTAGTTAGCCAATCTATGAACCTAATCAAGATGGCCTAATTATTCAAATAAGGGCAAGTCATATATGGAGGAACTTTTGGGCATATATATATATATATATATATATATATATATAGGGGTAATTATGGATGTTTCTATTTGTTTAATTTTAAAAAAACATGATATATATATATATATATATATATATATATATCATGTTTTTTTTTTAATTAAACAAATAGAAACATCCATAATTACCCCTTGAAGTAAGAATGTTCCATATTCATGAGCATTCATGAAGGTTTTATGGCAGTTTAATGGATATGGTCAACCCACAAGAAGAGGTAATCAATTGATGCTACATGGAAGTTCTTTGTTTATGTATATTCAATGTTTTTAATAGATAAAAGAGATTTCATTTCATGAATATGGTGTGCATAGACCTTTCATGGGTTAAATTTTACTAAAAATAGACTTTAACCATCATAAGAACACTATCTGAAAGTACTCCAATGCATGGAAGACTGTTGTAACTATCATGTGAAATATAGTTATGATCTTTTGAATTATTCAAAGACTTATAAATCACTCTAATTTTTATCTCCATTTAATTATATTTATTTAATTTTTAATGCCTAATTTTTTATCCCTCATGATGGTATATCAAAACTCTATTGAAATTATATCTTGCACCTTGAATTAATAAGAAAATATTGGCATAGACTTCTTCATTTGTATTAGTGTGTATCTTTATTTTTAACTTATATAAAATTATAAGATTCATCTTCATTTTCATGTCCTTTCCTTCACCTAATGTTATTTTTTCATCCTTTATAGCTCATATGAAGTGTTAAAAAGTAGTTGTGTTGAAGAGTGAGTTAGTTTGTAGTGTCTTATATAGACCTCCATTATTTTACCTTCAAGTTGCAACAATTTTATCTAACCTTCATATTAAATACTCATGTTTAAGACTATTTTAATAAATTTTACTTGATAAACTATTTCCATTTGATTCACAAGTGTGCTTAAGGATAGGTAAAGAGAGGATCATTGAAGAATTGGTACATCAATATCCCTAGTATAGTTTTTCATTTTAAGTTATCTTTCTATCTCTTTTCACCCCAAAATCAAATAGGTTTTAGAAGAATAATTCAAATTTAACATATTAGGGGAGTTATCCCCATAATTTAGAGGTCTGGTCTAGTGATAACCTCACCCACAACCTTTAGTCCATTCCTATGTTAGTCCAAGTTTGAATTAGAGTTGAAAAATATCTTTTAGAGGGTGAAACTTGGGTTGTTAATAGTTTTTGCATGCCTGATGGGCTATTCATTCAATATATTTGGATCACAAATTTTCATATTTGAGCATATCAACAAGCTTCAAGGTTTTTAGAGGTAGATTTCTAGACACATTTCATGCCAAGAGTGGTTACAAAATCTTCCTCAAAAGTTAAGGAGACTAAATTTTTTGAGTTGTATTCAGATACAGCTAAGAAAAATAAATATTCCAAGTCTAATACTAATCCTTCACCTCCTAATTCTACTAAATTTTCCCAAAAATTACTTTTGTCCAAACATATATTATCTGAACAAGTATTATTCCAAATTCTACACTTGAAATGGCAATTCATAAGAGATTAGTTTTGGTTCCTTTTAATGTTGGCGTCCCCTTAAACCTTAATTAATTTGATGACATACATGATAATCCCCCAAAAATACTTCCTTTTTTTCATATGAGAGAACTCAACTACCCCTTTTGAGCATATTGTAGACATAGTCAATCTAGGTTCAGTACATAATGTAACCTAGGAGAATGTGGATATGAGATTATTGGTAGCTTCCTTTAAGGGTAAGGAACTCCAATGGTATAGGGGTTTATAATATACATCCATTAACACCTAGGATGAGTTTGGATAACTCTTGTGTAAACATTTTGAAGATAAGAGTGATCATCTCTCCTTGTTGAAATAACTTACTATAATCAAAACAACCCCCCAAGATTTCATGGTAGACTTTAATTATAGGTTTTATAAAACATAGGATAAAATCCATACAATTATCAAACCCAACCTTAATTATTCATTCTTGTATTACTTTAAAGCTTTAACTTTTGATGTGGCAGTTATGATACAATCAATGGGGGGAAGAACCTTTCTAAGAGCTTATGAAGTAGCTATAAGGGCTGATAATTGCCTAATCCAAGTAGGTAAACTCATCCCTAGACCACCCATGCCTTTGTTCCCAGATATTCTCCCCATAAGCCTATCTTTACTCCATTACCAACTCTAATTAATCTTAATAAAATAGATGGTAACTAAGTGGATAGATTGGGTAATATAGAGGGGAATAATTAAGGCCCAAAATAACAAGCTAGTGGATTTGAAAAGGTAGAAAGTTCCACCTCATAGGCCTTATCAATAACCTTACAAATCCCCTAATAAATATTATTAGTATAAAAATCCTCTTTATCAAACCAATCAGTGGGATCAATGGTAGATTACACAATCAATAGCATATAATGCATACAATTCCAGTGATTTTAGCAGTTTTAGAGCTTTGGTTCCAACTCAAAATAATTATGCTCAAGATGTTCAATGGCCTAATCAATGGGAGAAATCAAATAGTATGGAAATGGATTCAAGTGGTGATTTTTGTTAATCATGTTTCATGAAATAAGGTCATACTCTTCTATCTCATGAAAATATACCATATCCACAACACAAGGAAACTCCTCTTCTACCATAAGGGGACACTCCTTTTATGACTCAAGCTGAGGTACCAAGTCCATAATGAGAAAATGGAAGCAAAATACATTATAAAACTACCTTTGACAATTTCCAAGAAGGTGAAAATCCTTTTGATCAAGTCAAAAATAATTAGGGATATAATATAGCAAATGTGGACAACTCAGTTATAGCTAACACAAGGGCCAAAAAAAGATTAGTTGGTGATGGTTTGGGTTTTGAAAAGGAAGATACTATACCTTCTCAACCACCTCAATATAATACCACTCAAGTTACAACTCATAATTAACCATTAACTCAGCAAATGCAAGATTGAAGGGGAAAAATCATAAAGTTCTTTTTATACCATAGTTTACTCAAGCATTAGGTAACATTTCTACTCCTAAGTTGTAGTCCAAGGTAGCCAATCATCCTCTTAGAATTTTTTATTAGATGAATAAGGTCCATGTCTATATTCCTACGTGGGATACATTGCTTATTCTGTTAAAAAATATCTCCTATAAAAAGATCTTTCTAGGCTTCATATTTTGGACAAACAAGAAAAAAAGGGAAGTGCAATCCTTACTAATTCTAGTCAACATCATGAGCCTCAAGCACCAAAGGTAGATAAACCACCCCTTTTTCATATTTTAGTCATCATAGATGATTTCATTATACATACTTTCATGATTGATAATGGGTCTAGTACCTCTATCATGCCTAAATCCATAGCTAATAAATTGGGACTTAAATATGAGCCTCATGAGAAAGGAGTTTTACAATTAGATGGGTATCCTACTAGGAATATAGGTATCCTTAAGGACCTTCCCCATTAAGTTCCTTGTCCTAATTTTACTATATCTACATATGTGGTGGTAGTTGATCTTCCCCCTACTTTTATTTATGTTTGTCTAGGGATTTCACTATAAAATAGGGGGTATCTCTCTTCTGATTGGTCCAACATGGTTTTTAGAATTAGGTATGTGACAAAGGTTACCATAAGGTCTGAAACTATATCTAGGTTCCATTTAGAACATTATATTCCCATATTATCAAATGTCAATTGCACTATCTCAAATGAGGATGAACACTTCAATGACCAAGAACCTCTTAACCACTTGAAGGTATACCAAAATTACTCTTTGATGAGTGGGTAGTAGATAATAATTGTTATTATCCTTATAAAATCATTTAAGAATGAAGTTTGGGTGTGTATTTCATGAATGAATAATGTGCTATAGTACCAATTCTCACTGGCACAACACAAGATCATGAAGGAGTTTGGAATTTATTCTTTGATGGGTCTAGATCAAAGAATGGGAGTGGGCATGTGTTATAATTTTATATCCTCTCAATAAAAGGTACTATTTTAATATAATATTCCTATTTAGTTTTAACTCTAATACATCAAAATATGAGGCCCTCATTCATGCTCTACAATGGGCAAAAAAGAGAGGTATTGAGATTTTGAAAGCTAAGGAAGATAATGAATTAGTAGTGCAGCAGATAAGAGGCCTAAGTGAAGCCAAGAATACACTATTTAAGGCTTATAAACATAGGGTTTGGGACCTCATGGATGAATTATAGGCTTTTAACATTCACTCCATTCCTAGAGGATCCAATCAACATGTAGAGTGGTTAGCTACTATTGGATCATAGTATGATATAGTTGATGGGATCAAGGACACTAAGGAAAAGTCTCAAATTAAAATGGTATGTAGGCCCTTAGTTATTGATAATGAGGTAAGTTGTAAAGTATTTTATAGTGATAAAAAAATTACGTGTTTCCTACAACATGAAGTATAATTATGCTCAAAGAACCAAGATAGGTTGTGACATCAATATGGGGACCATGTTATATAATTAATGTCAAATAATTTACATAATGGCTTGCTAACATTGGAGATAATATTTAATGATTATGACCATCTAATTAAAGATAACATAAGCATCTCCACTAAAAAGGAACATTATGAATAAATTATCATATTTGAAGATAAACTACTCAAATTAGGAAAAATGAATACCAAGGAGGAGGAGAAAGCCTTCATAGCATTATGAAAATTATTTATAGATGTTTTTACATGGTAATATCATGACTTGAAGGGATTTTATCCTAATTTATCTCAAATAGAGATAGAATAAAATGTTAAACTATGAGGCAAAATCGAAGACCAATCTACCCGAAGGTTGATATCCTTATGAGGAAAGAATTAAAAAATATTATTGATTACAAAATAATATTTCCCATAAAACATTCTATATGGGTGTAAAATATTGTACCTATGAGGAAAAAGAATGGGGAGATAAGGTTGTGTGTGGATTCCATACATCTTAACAGGATGTTATTAAGAGATCACTACCCTTTACCATATATGGATCAGATTTTATAAAAAAATAAGGTTCACAAATATTTTCCCTACTTGATGGATACTCTAAATATAATCAGATATTGGTGAAGGAGCAAGATCAATACAAGACTACCTTCACAACTAAGTGGGGTACCTATGCATACAAGAAAATTCATTTTGAAATGTCTAATGTTGGATATAACTTACAAAGGGAAATGGATGTGGATTTCCAAGGGCTTATAAATTATATGGTACTCATTTATATTGATGATATTACTATATCTTCTAAAGAGCCTAAGGATAATTTGACACATTTGAGATTGGTGTTTGATATGTGTAGATAGTTTGGGGTCTCTTTGAACCCTAAAAAGAGTATCTTTATAGTTCATAAAGGAAATCCTCTAGGACATGTTATATTAAAGGGTGGAATTTATATTGATCCTATAATAATAGAGGCAATTCTTGATTTGCCTTTTCCTAAAGACAAGAAGGTTTTAGTACCCAAAATTGTACTAGAGAAATTGAGCCCTTGTTAATAAAATTCCCATGTCTAAACTAAATAAATGTTAATGGTTTATCCACTTACCCAGGTCATTCAAAATATTGAAATACATGCTCATAATTAGTTGTTTACTTTATCCTACTTTTTTCTGAATTGGAGTGTTCCTCCACTCTTTGCAAAACTCCTAAGGGACACTTTCTAAAAATAGAAGACACTCTCAATAGCTTCAAAGGAATTTTAAAATGTTGATTAAATATCTCTTGGTAGGAAGATTCACAATGATAAGATACAATTATATCCAAGCCTTTCTCTATGCATGGGTTTGTTTCTTTATGTTCAAAGAGGAAAGTTCTTGGGCCCTAGATGAAATTACCGAGTTAATATTAATATGTTTTGATGATTAAGGTGAGAAATTGCCTAATGAACTGAATGAAAGACACGTGTTTATTTTAAGGGACATTTATGATAATTTTTGGGGGTTAGAGGGATATTTTACCCTTTCTCAAATGAATAGAGATAATGAAAAAAGTAAAATATAGCTAAAAGTCTGAGCTCACATCTAAATTAGACACATGGAAGTTTTTGGGGCTTTAGATATTTTAGGCCTTTCTTGAAAATTGACCCACTTACCTTTTGGTGGGTAAGGTTCTTAAATTACCTAAGGCCTAAATACCCAAAATTTTAATAAAAGGGATGCCACGTGGTAGCTCTTTAAGGTTTTCTCAGTTTTGGCCCTTTTTTGAAGATTGACCCACTTACCTCTTAGTGGGCATAGTCTAAAATGTCCCTGAAGGCTTGAATGCCCAAATTTGTAAATCAAAATTATGACATGTGGGATTCTTAGTCCCACAAGGAGCTCATGGTTTATTACACTACTACACCAATAGAAAATAATAAGTGATAAAGTACATAAGTCCCCAAGGACCTGAACACCTAGGTGGCCATGTAGAAACATGACACATGGCATTTATGTACTCCATAACAAGCTCAAAACATATTGTACCATTGCACCAAAATAAAATTATAAGTAAAAATGTGAAAAAATTTGTGAGGACCTAAAAAGTGCCAAAATGTGAATCTTGCTTATATATGTCCACGTGTTGCAAAAAGAAGCATTCAACATAAGAGTAACATTAATTTTTATCCCCCATTTATTTTTTCAAAAAAGAAACTTAAGTAATTAATGGGGTAGTTGGTGATTAGCCATTATGATTCAAAGAATTAATGGAAACCCTAATCTAAAAATGTAAATGATTATAATTAAGAATTTATCCTCATTATGCATTCACCTTTTGCATTAAGAGATATTACTTCTACCTTTGAGTTATTTATTTTCCATAGCTAAGTGCAGATTGAAAATAATTATTATGGTAAATTCTTCATAGATTTTCTAGCTTTAATTGCATATAGCCCTCATAATTTCTAGTAAGTTTTCTTCTACTCTCTCATATTGTGTTTTTTGAGGGAGTTAGAAGGTATTTGGAGGGTGATTAGGGTGAAAAATTCACTCCATTTTAGATTATTACACTAATAAGTTTGGAAAAAATGGAAATATCTTCAATATATATAAAGGAAAGCATTATTTCTATTCTTTATGGGATTAGAGACACAGATGTTCAAGGGTTAGATTTTATAGCTCTATTTAATGTTTTGCAGCATACAAACCCTCTCCCAGTTATATCCAACTTTGGTATGAGCTACATGGTCTATGTGGTAACATTCCCTTTGGCTGCCCTATACCTTGAGTCAGTTATTACATGTGCCAAAGTTTATCACCTAGACACTAGGACCATTATTAATCAAAATCAATTGATTGTTTATTCATTTACCCCCATGGCCCTCAGTACCATGCTTGGAATTCCTCCCCAACTAGAGAGTATCACACTTACTTTAGAGGATTTCAAGCAATATGAAGAAGAAAATGACAAGGTGGTATGGGATATTATGAATTCTTGTTGGCTCACTAAAAAGAGGTAAAAGGTTTCTTAGATGTCAAAAAACCTAAATTTGGTAGAGTTCAATGAGTTTCCCTAGTACATGATCACCATGGCTGCTTGAATATATGGAATGCCCACTATAGAGAAATTTGAACTATGGATGTTCTTAATCCTGATCTATGTGTTGAAGGGAAAGAAGAGGCTAGACTGGGTCATTATCCTGAGTGATAATTTACATATTCAAATAATGTAGTTTTGTAGTGTAATTATTTCAAGAGAATCATTCACGGTTACTTTTTGTATGTCCTCCTATTTAATGTATAGCTTGGTGCACAATAGGACTTTCCAAGGGCTCACCAAGAACCCTTTAGGAATGAGAATATATGAAGTATACCTAGAAGTTACTTTTGAAGGGTTCAAGAATAGTTTTTGTAGAGTTCATAAATGCATCTTCAACACTATGATGTGTGTCTTCTTCCCCTTGATAAGATTTAATAGAATGACTAAAGGTGGACAATAACATGATTGATAAATATGTTACCTCATACACTTAATTCAAAATGTTCCCATACTTCGAGGTGAATGTTTACTCAGGATCTTCATACAAGTTGCTGAGGTACTTAGATGATAAAGTTACAGTAATGGAATTGAGTAGGAAAATGGTGCATCTGCATGAGTTGATTACTACCAAGAAGATAAATAATCCTTTCAAGTTTCTAGTGGAGATAGGATACTACTCATGTAATTATCTTACAAAAGTGAAGGATTGGGATAGGAAATGGGTCATTATAATATTGAAAAGATGCCACCTGGGCCAAATTATGATATTAAGTGGTTAGTAACTATATAAACAAGTGTGATCTTGTACCAGTCACACTATGAAGTTATATGGTCTGATTTCACCACTGAAGAAGATGTTAGGAAATTGAATTTCATGAGATTAATAATACAAGAGATTATTGGCTACAACATTTCCCCCATCCCTAAAGACATAGTGGATGACAAGATGACACTATCCAGTGTGTACAATGAATCCAATATTGAGGCTCAACCCATATCATAGGTGGATTTCAGTGTCAAAGAGAATGATTTCATTAAATGTAGGTATTTTTTTTATTATTAGGAGAACCTTCAGGTTGTTGAAGGAATAGGGGGTTGACTTGGGTGCCTATGATACCCCTACCCTTTGAGAGTTTAGATAGCTTAACAAGTTGAAAGGTTTTCTTCTAGCATACATTGGTGATCCTTTAGTTCCAAAATCACCAGTGAAGGGTAGGGGTAAGTGCAAGGTTGCTGATATCAATCTTACTAGAATAATTGATATAAAATCGATAATGACATCACAATTCAAAGTAGGGATATCATTTTCTAAGTTAATGATCCTTGTAGAGAACTGGGATAAAATTACCATAGGGGAAGTTCAACTGGCCAGTGTTACCCCTATATCCATTACAACTGAGAGAGCCCTAGCAATGCCAACCATTCTGGTAGTTGCCCCATTAATTAATCTTATTTTTATGCCACATGAATAATAACTAGTGGTTGATATTCCCCTAAGGATCTATATAAGAAAGAGAGTAGGATAAGGAGATCTAGAGAAGCTTAAGAAAAATAGACCCAAGAAAATATTGTAACCTCCAGTTGGGAGTCCCAAAAAGAGGAAAGAGTTTGTATTTAGATAAATTCCCTCCAAATAAGCCTCCTTAAAAAGAATAGAGGAGTAGATTCATTCACCCAGACATTGAGGGATATGAGAGATGACGTATAGTTAGATGAAATGATGCATATTTATAAACTAATGAATAAGTATCATACATTCACTCCCCCTCAAGTGAAGACTAGGCAAAGAAATCCAAGGGAAAGACCATAGACCCTGGTGAAGGCCCCGATGGTAGGATTGTTTGTTAAATAGGATCCTTTAAGAGTAAAGGATGGAGGTAATGAGGAGGATGTTTTGACCTCAAATGATCTTTTTTACTTTGATGATATAGTATATGTTGGAGATAAGGCAGATACCTAGGCTCAAGCCTCTCATGAGAAGGAGACAATTTCCTCATATGTAGAGGTATTTATTAAAGATGTCATCACTCAACCACCAAGCCAAGACAAGGTTGATAAAGTTAAGGATGCTCAAAAATCTAATGGAAATAATGGGATAGATATGAAGCATGATGATCAAGTACATACCCATTTAGAGACAAATAAAGATTTAGATTGATCAAATAAAGATGATGAGGAAGGTGTCTCAGGAAATATTACTTCAATTGAAGTATCATAGGGTCTCCTTCCCCTCATCAAGGTTTATGATCTAAACCACAATAAAGGTCCCAAGGCCATGATTGGTGAAGAGTTGCCTAAAGTAAACAAGGAAGTTACCATATCCCCTTCCAATCTAGGGACTCAACTGAATAAGAAAGGCAAAGTGGTTGCAAGACCTTCCATCTAACCCATGGAATAGGGGAGCTCCATCAATAAATTTCTCATGGAGTCCCATCAGCCTAAGTCAGATTTTGAGGTTTTGAAGCAAGTAGAGCCAGACCTAGGAGGGGAACATGGAGCTAAAAATAAAGATGAAAAAGATTTAGAGGGTAACAAAGATATCAAGAAATTCATGCTAATTTCATAGCCCATTATCGTGACACTCCTTTTATCAAATGCTTCAACAATGCCACCATTTTCTATATAAAAGCATGCATCAATGTCCACCACATGAATGGGATTTTAAACTAGACCCCTTCTTTGGGTAAAAGAGCAAGTCAAGGAGAAAAAGATCATTTTGAGTAAAGTAGGGGATATTGATGTAATAAATATTTCCTAGGCATATAAGGCCAAACCACAAAATAAGGACAAAGCATATTTGAGGACCATTTATACTGATGCAAGTGAAAGGAATGTAGAAATACCAATTCCCCCACTAGGTACCATGAATAAGGATGCTCTCCTTGAAAGTTACATAGTTTACAAATATGATCTAGGGGAACCTTCCAGTAATGAGATAAAACATATCTCACAAGTTTTGGTGAGTATGGTATCCCATAAAATGAAAAAAGATAAAACTTCTATGGAGGAATTAAAAGGATAAAATTAAGCTATGATTTAGTGCTTGAAAAATTTACTGAGTGAGCCTAAAGTAGTAACTCTAACTACCATTAAGGCTTCAAACCTTCCTCTCTTCTCTATAGGATTGATAGATTTCAGCTGAGGTGATGATCTAAAAGCTATAAGATAGGCCATAGAAGATTGGAAAAAGGATTTGAGCACCAGAGATAAAGAAATAATCCTCTCGACATTAGAATTATTAGATGACATAGTGGATAAAAAGGAGTCTATAAAGCCTAGATGCTCATTTATGACATAGACATAAAGAATTGGGAAAAGATCTAGCCCAAGGTTGATGAAATTTGTAATATGGGCATGGATGTCTTAGTGGCAGAGAAGATCATCTATTCCAATGATCATAAAAGGCCTATGGAATATTAGTTGGAAATCAAGCATTTATTGATGATGCTCAAGGATGTCATCTTTGATTTGAAAGGAGAAGATCAATCTCTCAAGATTGTAAAAAAGGAAATAGATGCCACCCTTTGAAAAATGGTGAACCTTGATGGTGCAGATGACTTGATGGAAGAGGCAACAAGTGTTTCCCTAAAAAGCCTCATCAATTCACCATAAGGGACCTTTGATGCCAAAAGAATAAGGTAGTTGGTATCACTTGAGAAATCTTGTGACCAACTCAAGGCACTAGTTAGGTCTAAACATTCCATGATTCAAAAGGTCACCACTTGGCTTGATAATTATAATACCATGTTCAAATACCAAGTAGGTCTAAACCAAAAGAATCTCACCTTCATGGTCAATGAATATACCAATTATAATAATAGGTTGGTGAAGGATTAAGTTATCAACATCGATTCTAGAGCATGACTAGGTATTTTGGTTCCTTCTAAGATGACACCACTCTTTCCTCTTATTCTCTCTTCTTTCATCTCTTTTCTTCTCATTTCCTATTAGGAAACCATTTTAATCCACCTGTTAGTGGCATATCCCTTTCAAAGTAAGTTTGAATAATCATTTGTATAGGAAAGGGAAATTTTTATTTGTTGTAAAAAGAGACAAAGGTTGTTTTGTCCCTTGTATAATTGTCTTCCATGTATATAACTAAAAATATTACATCATAGTGGAGTATCAAGTTTGTCATCATCACAAAAGCATGAGCACAAATCAAAGGAATCATGTTTTTTACAATGGTAAATAGACTCTAGGCCCAAAAAAGAATTTTCCAACTAGAGCATCTTTAGGAATATGCTAAGCTTAGCTAAAACTTTATAATTAAAGGGGATTTTTCCCTTTTTAGAGATTGGTTAATTTTTTAGTCTGAAGCTATAGCTTAGGAAAGTTCTCCCTATGTGATTTTTTGGTGCCAAATTGATTTCTATTGTAAAATAATTGGCAAGATTTGAGAACATTCAAAATATTTCCCTTGTTATAGAATTGTTTCACAGTGTTATGTTATGGAATTTTCAAGACATGTATTAATATATGATTCAGTTGATAAATAAAATCTATTCATGGTTTACTATTCCTTCCTATTGTTGGAGTACAATGTTTTATTTTACATGCTTGGTAGATTGGTTATCTAATGTATTTTTATTTATGGTAGTCATTTAGGGTATATACCTAGAGTATAAAATCTTTTATATTTTAAGATTTTGGAATAGGGTATTTATAACCTTTTTAAGGGTAGTCCTAGGCTCATAAATTCAGTTGGAGGGAATTCTTGAAGGGTGATTTGTAGAATTGCTTGTAAAATTTTGAGGATAATTTGTGCATGATTTGATTTTATCTATTTCTAAATTTAAAATAACTTGTTAATGAAGATAATATAGCTATTTTTTTAACTTCTTCATGCTCATTACTAAATTCCCATGCCTTTATCCATAATTTGAATAAATTTGGTTTTACCCTATCTCACCTTGTAGATAACACATTGTTTGTATATTATAAGTGTTATTTGCCTTATAGATGTATAAAACCTTGCATATTTGAAATGTATTCATTTTATGTGATTTAAGTCCTAGTGATGTAACTCTCATTTACTCCCTATTGTTTGAAATATTTTTCAAAATGAAGATTGCAACCACACTTTTATATGTCTTTAGTAACTCGTATATTATGTAGAACATTTGTGCATTTTGCATGACAACCCTTCATGGGTGAAGTGTACAAGTTTGGTTGTGCTTTTTTCATATTTCCATTTTCATACCAATAATCCTCATAGATATTGAAGTGCAAAAACTCCTTCATGTGAACAAGCTACCTCAGTAGGTCCTCTCACCTTGGTTCAGGTAGAGCCAAAAGTAGTAGGGAGTTAACCATAACCTTTGTAGGTACCTCCCAATCATTTTCTCTATTTATTCCACTTTAGATACTAAACCCTTCATTGACTATAATGACATATTAGTGGTTTTTTGTCTTAGCTTTCCATCCTCTTCAAGTGTGCAAGGTTAAACAATAGAGGTATCCAACTGGGAACCAACACTTTTCTAGTATCAGTGCCAAGGAAATATTTTGTTACCCTTGTTACAAGGGATGATTATAGAAGAGTTAAAAGTGTTTTATTTATTTCTCTCTCTATTTTTACTACAATGAGTTATTCATCTTTGGTTCATTGACATCCTTTTAGCTTTTCTTAGTGACTCCACTAGGGATGTTCACCCCTATGTTGTGAGAAGTTATTCAACATTCTTAAAGTTGTTTTTAGTATCTAAGAGTTTGTATCTCATCATTTATTGTGTTTCTATTTTTTTATTCTTGTCTATAAGTCTTAATTCTAGTGGTAACTCTATTATATTGAGGTTTAAATGTCAATGCTTGATATATATACTCTTCTCTATTTCAAAGAGTTTTCTTTAGATCAACAAATTTGGAGGGTACTAGGTCTTTATTTTGTACTAGGTATTCCTTTCAAAATATTCCATCAAAGGAGCCTGCCCTTGAGTTAAAAGTTTCATCCAAAAGGAGACAATTTTAGAAGCCTATTATAGGCCAAAGTTCAAGAAATCAAGTAAGACTTGATCAGTTTATCCCCCACTATATTTACCCTCTTTTCTCTAATATCCCTTTGGTTGAAGGATACTAGAGCATGTTAGAGAAATCTAAGCTCCCTGTGAGTCAATCTCCTTATCTAAAAATATGTCTTTATCCTCCCACTAGGCCATTAAGGATTCACTCTATCTCTCCTCCTTCAAGTCATCCACATAGTATTCATTCTCAATTATCCCCTGGTTCAGCTTCATCTTTAGATTCAAAAATGGGAGACCATGACTTGAGAAGGAGGATGTTTAACATGGAAAATGACAATGATGGAAAAGATGATCAAGGTTTGGCTAATAGACATAGACCATTTATGATCCCAAGGTTTAGACCTATTAACAAATGGTATGCCTAGTTTTCCCAATGAGGTCCATATAAAGATTAGAAATGTATTACCTAAGTTTCAAGGTAACAATGTAGTATCTAGGGAACAACATTTGAAAGCCTTCTTAAACATCATTGAATATTATGAAATAGATGTAGAAGATGTGTGTATAAAAATATTTGTAAACACACTTGAAGATGATGCTTAGGAATGGTTCAAATCCATCCCCAATGGATCTATAGACACATGAAAATCTATGATTGATGCATTTAAGATGTAATATGGTGATATCATTTACCCTAGATTCTTCCTTGTTGAGTTTGAGAGATTCAAAAACAATCATAATGAATGTGTGAAGGATTTCAATTCTAGATTCATTAAGGTGTTGAGAAGGATACTGGAAGATATCAGACCTAATGGTGATACTTATTTGATTAAGTATTTTGATGAATTTGATAAGAAAGTAGCCCATTATCTCAGAGATAAGGCTCCCACAAATCTGAAGATGGATTTCAATTTGGCTATCCAAATAGAAAATAATATCAAAGCTATGGGTAAGCCTTAAATAAGAGGGTTAATGTCAAGATAGTGAATCTTTAAAAGCCTAAATCCTCCCATAAGAGCATGTACCTAGAGGAAATGGTGAAGACTTTGTCCACTATTGTGAAAGATATCTCTTATAAATTGGCTAGAGCCAAAAAGGGGTTGTCTCAGGGTCCTTCTAACTATGATGATAGGAGAGATCATAAGAAAGATGAGAGGAATCATCCCCAACATCAGGTTCAAGGGAGGCCACATTTCCAAGCAAAAAATAATGATAAGGGAAAAGGCTTGGAAAGGGATGACAAACATGAAATAAACTAGAACTGAGGAGGTTATAAATAAGTACCAGATCCTTTACCTATGAAGATCAACGTAGTCAATTACAACATAGACTAGTATGATAAATGTTTCTTCCCTCATCCTCCTTGTAGAATAGTTGATGATGGTGTTCAAGATGTAGATGGATTTGAAATTACATTTGATGAAGATGATATCTACATTATTGACTTCTAAGAAATGGAGAGTTACACTTTCAAAGAGGAAGTTGTGAGTGCCTTAATTGTCCTTGATTATGAAGGTAACCCAACATACGAATGTTTTAATTTCCAATTTGGTGAACCAGATGTGATGGTTTCTTCTCCATAAATAGATATAATGGGTGCTACCATTTCTTGAGCATTCTGGAGAGCATGTGAAAAGGTAAGGGTCCCAGCCCCAAATTCTTTCTGTGAAATAAACATGATGCATGAATATGAGTTACCTATTCATGACTTTGATTCTCTAAGATCAATGATGAAATAAAAATATGGATACTCTCATCCATTGGTTGAGGATCTATACTTGATGATCCACATAGAAATTTCCCAAGAAAAGGAGTACACTCTAAGAAGTAAGGACCAAAATACTCCTCCAAAAGGCAAAGACTCTTCTACTCCTAAAGTAGAAACTAAATAAAAAGAGACCAAAGGGATTAACAAGGTCCAAGGTTATATTAAGCCTAGTTAAACACCCTATAATGTCAAACCAATAAGTACCAAGGAAAGGAATTAAACTCCCTTTTTTTATAGCATTCCCAAGATGGATGAACCTAGGAAGCCTCCCTTGAAAAGTGAAGTTAATAATGCTAGTTCTGTTCCCATGAATCTTGAAAAATGTATCCCAAATGAGAATTTTACAAGTTTACTTACTAAAACTCCTCTTCCCAAATACAATATTTGTGATGAGGCCCATGTATTAATTAAACTAAAGGTCACAATACCCTTTATGGAATTTCTTAGAATTTTGGAGCATAGGAAAAGAAATTGAGTATTTAGGATTCATAGAGAAAGTCACTGCCAATGAAATTGTTGAAGTTAATCCTCCTCTCACTCTCCTTATGGAAGGTGAAAACACATTAAGATCTCCTGAGCATCACCTATAGGTATATTTAGGGACAAAATTAGTAGAGATTCAAATGGATGTTGACCGGTTCTATACTACCCTATTAATCAATGGATTAATTGTCCATAACTATATGTTTGACTCTGGTACATCTTATAATATCATGCCACTAGCTGTGCTAAATAAACTTTTTATAAGGATAAATATAGCATACGGATGAGGCCTCACTATGGATTCTAAATAAGTACCTATTGTTGGCATGGTCAATGGATTGACGGTGTAGCTCAAGCAATACCCTGATAAATTCTTGAGTATGGACATTATTGTTGTAGATTATCCATCAAAATAGGGTATGTTGCTATCCAAAAAATGGGCTACTAATATTAGGGGTAGTTTTTAGATGGATTTATCCTTTGCCACCATACCTCTATATGGGAGAATGGTTTGACTAAATTAGGAGCTACAAATGTTTCATATCTTAGAAGATCCTAAGTACCAATTGAATGGAGTGTTGTATGTGGATATAGACATTGGGAATTTTGTGGGAAGTGTTGAGTACATATAAATGCCTCCTAAATTTGGTAATGATTATGAATACTCCATCTAGACCATGAATTTTGATGTAGCACATTCAAACATTGGGAATGGGGTTAGTGTTGTCTTCTATAACCCTAATGGCTAAGTTTATAGGTACTCTTTCCAATTTTCTTTTGAGTGCACAAAAAATATTATGGAATATGAAGCACTCCTGATTGGCCTTTGGATATCCCATGAATATGGATTAAAAATATTATTGTTTAAGGGATTTTATAACTAGTGGTTAAACATGTCTAGGCTATTTACACCATGAAGTAGAAAATGGTGAAGTAATATCGAAACGTTATATGGGACTACTTGGAATGGTTTAACACCTTCAATATTAAATACCATGATTAATAGTTTATTCATTTGGTAGATATGCTTGTGAAGAGGGATATATAATTTAAGGTCAAACATGGAAATCCTTCTTTTGAGTATGAGGTTGAGGTACTAGTAAGATCTTCTATCCCAAACAACATCGATCATTGGTAGGTTTTTGATAATGATGATCAAATAAGAATATTTTTTCACTATGTAGATGAGTTTAAAGGAACCATTATAGATTAGGACTCTATGGTAAAGATATATGATGGAAAAGAAACATTATATGGAAATTAAATGATCTAGTTAAAGACTAATATTGTCCCTAGAGTATTGGTTAGTTTGGAATCATCCTTTGATAGAGATGATAGAGTCAAATCTAGAAACATTTCTATATCAAAGGATGTGACTGAGATTAATATTGGGATAAAATAAAATCCAAGGAGGATTTGGTTTGGTACCCACCTAATCAAGAAGGAAAAGGAAGCCTTCATCATGCTATTAAAAAAGTACCAAGACTACCTATCATGGTCATAGTCAGAGTTAGTCAGAGTTGAAGGTTTATAGGGAAGACTTGTTCCAACATGTTATTCCCCTCCACCTTGATGCAAAACCATTCTTCAAAAAATAACAACCCATCAATCCCATATTATCCACTAAAATGAAGGAAAAAATAAAAAATTTAAGGGATGGTAGGATCATTAAACCCATCAAGTATTCATTATGGGTGCAAAGCTTAGTCCCTATCATAAAGAAGAATAGAGACATCTGGCTTTGTGTTTATTTTTAGAACTTAAACAAGGCATCATTGAAGAACAATTATCCATTGCCTAACATGGATAACATTCTCCAAGATGTCACTAGATCTAAACTATTGTCAACTCCAGATGGATTTTTTGGTTATAACTAGGTAGTAGTAAAGGAGTCTGAAAGGTCCAAGACTACTTTCACTACCTTATGGGGTACCTATGTATATGTCTAAATGCCTTTCAATTTGATGAATGTAAGTGCCACTTTCAATACATTAATTGATGTATCTTTCACTATATTAATAAAATAATTCATTTTTGTATACTATAATGATGTTACATTGTACTCCAATAAAATAAATGACCACTTGGAACATTTAGAACAAATTCTTATCAGATGCAATGAGTTTGGAATCTCTCTCAATCCTAGAAAATTCCACTTTGGAGTACTGAAGGCAAAGCTATTGGGACACATTATATCTTAATGAGGTGTCATGATAGACCTTAAAAGGGTGGAGTCCATTGATAAAGTACCCATCCCATAGACCAAGAAAGGTATTCAATCCTTCTTTGGCCAGATTAGTTTTGCTAGGTAGTTTGTTTCCAACTTTATAGAGATTACTTTACCTATCACTTTAATTTTGAAGAAGGATTAAACTATAAAGTTGGATGAGAAGGCCACCCAATAATTTTATGATATCAAGGTAGCTTTGAAAACTACCATAGTGCTTGTTATTCTAGATTATAGAAAATATTTCCAATCTTTTCATTTGCCTCCACACATACTATTACTATAGTACTATTACAAAAGAATGATGAAGATCATGAGTAGCCAATTTCCTTTTTCATTAAGGCACTAAAAGGATCTAAACCAAGATATACCATAATGGAAAAGCAAGCCTTTACTCTTTTAAAGGCTATCAAGTAGTTTAGGCCTACATTTTGAGTTCAAAGATTATATTATATGTTGCTCACACTATGGTGAAGGACATATTAACTCAAATTGAATATAATAACAAAAGGTGTTGATGGATTAACAAACTTAATTAATATGACCTAGAGATATAGACTAATAAGTTGGTCAGATGCATGGGTCTTGCCAAACTGATGACTAAAGTAAATTTATAGGCTGTGAAAGTGAATAATGTAGAATGGGTGGTTAATAACCCTGAATCTAAATACAACCAATATCTATGATACAAATATATAGTATATTATCTAAATACTTTGAACTATCCCTCCCATTTAGATAAAAATCAAAGGAGGGCATTGAAGTTAGTATCCAAAAAGTATATTATGTTACAAGATGACCTAGCTTAGAGGAACCTGGATGGTGTTCTCTTAAAATGTTTAGTGGGAAGTGAGATTCCTTTAATGATTATAGAGTTCGATAGTGGTGTGTGTGGTGCTCACTTTTATCCTAAAGTCACTACATGCAAGATTCTAAGGGATGGGTATTGGTGGTATACATTATTCAAGGATGTTGATGCCATGGTAAGAAGATGTGAATAGTGCCAATGATTCTCTAAAAGAATGAAGGCATCTAAATCACTTCCCTTATAATTGGACTCTATTGAGGGACCTTTTAGGAAATGGGGGATGGAATTCATGGGTAAAATATTAGATGTGTCATGTTGGTCATAAATGGATCCCAGTGGATATTGATTACTTCAAAAAATGGGTCAAATAAATTAGCACTAAAAGATCAACCCACCAGGTAGTCATCAATTTCCTATTGAATAATGTGATTTGTTGATTTGGGGTACCTATTAAAATCATATGTGCCAATGTTATGTGATTTAACACTAAAAAATTAGTGGCATTATGTGAAGATTATGGGATTGATTTAGCATATGCCTTTAATCACAATCCATAAGGAAATGGGTAGGCCAAGTCTAGTAATAAGAATTTGTAGAAGATCATAAAAAGCACTTTGGATACTAACAAAAGAAAATAGGGTGAGTAGTTGAAGTTTGCTATCTAGGCAAATAGGTTGACTCCAAAGAGATTTATTGGGAAAATCCCCTTTGATCTTGTTTATGGAACTCAATCTATTTTACGTATGAATCTATAGTTTCCCACTTACCAATTCATACAAAAAATAGAAGAGAATGAAGAAGAAATGAACCACTATGAATAAAAGATTGACTAAATCATTGAGCTTGATGAGTCTCATAGACAATCTCATTAGAGGAATATAAATTTCAAGGAGTGGCTCGAAAGGATATTTGACAAGAAAGTCACCCCAAGAGAAGGTCAATGATCTAGTTCCACTCTGGGATAGTAGGTATGAGGACAAGAGAAAGCATGGTAAATTTGATTTCATATGGATGGGTCCCTAAACTATTGATTATCAGATAGGGAACCATACATTATATCTCAATGATATTGATGGATAATTTTTTGAACTACTACTTAATGGTAGACACCTCAAGCATTTCTTGGATTGAGTCCATGTTTTCCTTTATAAATGTGTATATGGTGTGTTGTCCTTTTTTCTTTGTGGTCTTGTTGTGGTTCATGTTTGTATAATTTATGTCTCTCCTTTTCCTTTGATGTGATTTTTTTCCTTGTTATAACCATGATTACCCATGGTACATTATTTATCCTTGCCTCTATGATGAAATACTTTGACTATATGGCCCAATAGATAGGTGACTGATTTGGTGTTCTTTATGTACCTTCTGGGGGTACCTTTCCCAAAGCAAGAGCCTATGTTAGTACCCAAAATAACACTAGAGAAATTGAGTCCTTGTTAGTAAAATTCCCAGTCCAAACTAAATGAATGTCAATGTTTTAGCTACTTTCCCCAGTCCTTCAAAATATTGAAATACATGTTCGTAATTAGTTATGTCCTTTATCCTACTTTTTATAAATGGGAGTGTTCCTCCACTCTTTACAAAACTCCCAAGGCAATTTTTTTAAAAATATAAGACATTCTTGATAGCTTTGATGGAATTATAAAATGTTGATTAAATATCTCATGGTTGAAATATTTATAGTGATAAGATAAAAGTATAGCCAATCCTTTCTCTATGCATGGATTTGTTGCTTTATGTTTGAAGAGAAAAGTTTTGGGGCCCTAGATGAAATTGTCGAGTTATACTTAATATGTTTTGATGATTAAGGTGAGAAATTACCTATTGAACCAAATGAAATACATGTGTTTATCTCAAGGGACTTATATGAGAATTGTCGAGGCTCAGAGGGATCTTTCACCCTTACTCAAATGAAGAAAGCTAGTGAAAAAAGTAAAATATAGTAGAAAGTATAAGCTCACATCTAAGTTGGACACATGTTAGGTTCTCGAGACTTTAGACATTTTAGGACATTCTTGAAAATTGCCCCACTTACTTTTTGGTGAGCAAGGTGATTAAAGTCCCTAGGGATAAAATATTTAAACTTTTAAGAAAAGTGATGCCACATGGTAGTGCCTTGGGGTTTTCTCAGTTTTAGCCCTTTTTTTGAAGATTGTCCCACTTAGCTCTTAGTGGGCATAGTCCAAAATGTCCTAAAAATCTCAAACATATAGATTTGTAATGCAAAATTATGACACATGGCATTATTAGTCCCATAAGGAGATTAGGGCTTATTGCACACTACACCACTACACCAATGTAAAATAACAAGTGAGAAAGTATAGAAGTCCCCAACAACCTGACCACCTAGGTGGCCATGTAGAAACATGACAATTGGAATTTATGTATTCCATGGGAAGATCAAAACATCTTACACCATTGCACCAAAATAAAATGATAAGTAAAAAGGTATGAAAGTCTCTAAGGACCCAAAAAGTGCCAAAATATGAATCTTGCTTATATAGGTCTATGTGTTGCAAAAGGGAGCACTTGGCATAAGGGTTACATTGGTATTTCTCCCTCCATTTATTTTTTCAAAAATGGAACTTAAGTAATTAATGGGGTAGTTGGTGATTATCCATTATGATTCAAAACATTAATGGCAACCCTAATCTCAAAATGAAAAGGATTAAAGTTAAAAGTTTGTCCTCATTTTGTATTCACCTTTTGCATTTAGAGATAATACTTCTACCTTAAAGTTATTTACGTGCCATAGCTAAGTACAGATTGGAAATAGTGATTATAATGAATTCTTCATTGATTTTTTAGCTTCAATTGTGTACATCCCTCAAAATTGCTAAGTGTTCTTCTACTCTCTCATATTATGTTCTTTGAGGGAGTTGGAAGGTATTTAGAGGGTGTTTAGGGTGAATAATTTACTCTAGTTTAGATTATTACACTAGTAAGTTATGGAGAAATGGAAACATCTTCAAAATCAATAAAGGGCAACATTATTTCTATTCTTAATCAGATTAGAGACACAGATGTTCAAGGATTAGATTTTGTAGCTCTGTTGAATGTCTTGTAGTGGCCAAACCCTCTCTTAATTATCTCTAACCTTGTCATGAGCTACATGGTACCTATGGTAGTGTTCCCTTTGGCTTCCCAATATCTTGAGTTAGTTATTGCATGTGACAAAGTTTATCACCCATACATTAGGACTATTATTAATGAAATTCAATCAATTATTATTTTGTTTACCCCCATGGCCCTTAGTGCCATGATTGGAATTCCTTCCCCAATAAAAGAGTATTCAACTTACTTTGGAGTAGTTCCAGAAATATGTGGAGGGAAATGACAAGGTTGTATGGATTATTATGAATTCTTGTTGGCTCATTAAGAAGAGGCAAAAGGTTTTCTAGATGTTAAAAAACCTAAAGCTGATAGAGTTTAGTGAGTTACCCATATACATGATATCCATAGCTACTTGAATTTATAAAATTCCCATTGTAAATAAATTTTAACCATGGATGTTCTTAATCCTAATTTGTACGTTAGAGGGAAAGAAGAAGCTAGACTAGGCCGTTGTCCTGAGCAAAAAATTGCATAGTCAAATGATGTAACTTCACTATGAAATTATTTCAAGATAAGTATTCATAGGTACCTTTTATATTTCCTCTTATTTAATGTATAGCCTAGTGCATAACAGGACTTTCCAAGGACTCACCAAGAACCCTTTAGGAATGAGAATATATGAAGTATACCTAGAAGTTAATTTAGAAGGGTTCAATAATAATTTATACAAATTTTATAACTACTTCAACACTATGATGAGTGTCTTCTTCCCCTCGAGAAGCCTCAATAGAATGAATAAGGTGGCAATAATATGATTGATAAATATGGTGCCTCGTCTATTCAATTTAGGAATTTCACATACATTAAGGTCAGTGGTTACTCAGGATCTCCATACAAGTTGTCGAGGTACTTGGATGATAAAGTTACAATAATGGAATTGATTAGGCAAATGGTGTATCCACATGAGATGATTTCTACCAAGAAGATAAATAATCCTTTCAAATTTTTAGTAGAAATAGGATACTACTCATGTCCTTTTCTTTCCAAAGTGAAAGGATTGGAATAGGAAATGAGTCATTATATTATTGACAAGATGCCACCCAAGACAAATTATGATATTAAGTGGATAGTAAATGTAAAAATTTTGATCTTACACTAGTCACACTATGAAGATATATGGTCTACTTGCACCATCGAAGAAGATGTTAAGAAATCTAATTTCATGAGATTCATGATACAAGAGGTTCTTACCTACAACATTTCCCCCATCCTTAAAGACATGGTGGATGATGAGATGACATTATCTAGTGTGTACAATGATTCTAATGTTGAGGTTTAGCCCATATCACAGGTGGATTTTAGTGTCAAGAAAACCTTGCATGGAGGGATTTTCCAATTATGAAGAAAACCTTTAGGTGGTTAAAGGAATAGGGAGTTGACCTAGGTGCCTATGATACCCATACCTTTAAGAGTTTAGATAGGTTAATGAGTTGA
Organism: Torreya grandis; assembly: GCA_037957365.1. Classification (NCBI taxonomy): domain Eukaryota; kingdom Viridiplantae; phylum Streptophyta; class Pinopsida; order Cupressales; family Taxaceae; genus Torreya; species Torreya grandis. The sequence goes on along the minus strand of JARHVA010003099.1, from coordinate 921,252 downwards.
AAGGTTTTCTTCTAGCATACAGTAGTGATCCTTTAATTCTAATAGCAATAGTGAAGGGTAGAGGTAAGCACAAGGTTAGTGATATCAATTTAACTAAAATAATTGATATAGAATCCATTAAAACGTCACAATCCAAAGTGGGGATATGATTTTATAAGTTAATGAGCCTGGTAGAGAACTGGGATAAAATTACAATAGGGGAGGTGCAACTAACCAATGTTACCCATATATGCATTGCAACTAAGGGAGTCCCAACAATACCATCCATTATGGTAGTTACCATAGTAATTGATCTAGATATTGCCCCACATGCACAAAAACTAGTAGTTGATCCTCCCCCAAGGACCTACACAAGGAAGAGGGTAGGAGAAGGAGATATATATCATCCTAAGCAAAAGATTACCAAGAAAATGGTGCAACCTCTATTTATTAGTCAAAAAAAGAGGAAAGAGGTTGCATTTAGATACATGCCCTCCAAAGAAGCCTCCTTGAAAAGAATAGAAGAACAATATTCATTCACCTAGAGATTGAGGGATATGAGTGATGATGAATAATTGGATGAAAGGATGCCTATTTACAAACTAATGTAGAATCAATGTGCATTCACTCCCCCTCAAGCGAAGACTAGGAAAATAACTCTAAGGGAAAGACTGTAGACCCTAGTGAAGGCCCTGATGGTAAGATTATTTGTCTAATAGGATCCTTTAGGAGTAAAGGATGGAGGTAATGAGGAATATATTTTGAACTCAAATTATCTTTTATCCTTTGATGATATAGTACAGGTTTGAGTTGAGGTGGCTACCTAGGCTCAAGGCCCTCATGAGGAGACAATTTCCTCAAATACAAAGGCATTTGTTGAAGATTTATCACTCAACCACCAAGATAGGAAAAGGTTGATGAAGATGAGGACACTCAAAAATATAATATAAAGAATGGGATATAGCCAGAGCATGATGATCGAGTCCCACTAGTAATATAGAGGTGGAGGAACAAAAGGAAGAACAAGCAACTATCGAAATGATGTTGGATGTTCCTTCCTTTCCAAAGGTGTCAAAGTCAACACCAGAAGAGAAGGTATAAGTAGAGGAAAGTGGGGGAGTAAACCTAAAAATAGGTACCCCTACCCATTTAGAGACAAATAAAGAGTTGAATTAGTTAAACAAAGATGCTAAGGAAGGTGTCTCAGGAAATATTACTTCAATTGAATTACCCTAGGGTCTCCTTCCTGTCATCAAGGTTCTTGATCCAACCCACAATAAAGTTCCTAAGGTTATGATTGGTGAAGATTCTCCTAAAGGAAATAAGGAAGTTACCATAGCCCCCTCTAACCTAGGGAATCTACCAAATAAGGAAGGCAAAGTGGTTGGAAGACCTTCAAACCAACCCATGGAATAGGGAAGCTTCATCAATAATTTGCTCATGGAGTCCCATCAGCTTGGGTCAAATTTTTAGGTATTAGAGTAAATAGGGATAGACCAAAGAGGGGAATATGAAACTAACAAGGAAGATGAAAAGGATTTAGAGAGTGACAAAGATGTCAAGTAGTTCACGCTAAGTTCATAGCCCACTCCTGTGACACTCCCTTTATCAAATGTTATAGTAATGCCACCATTTTCTATCTCAAAGATTGTATCAGTGTCCACCATGCCAATGGGATTTTAGACTAGACCCCTTCTCTGGCTTGAAGAGTAGGTCTAGGAGAAAAAGATAATTTTGATTAAAGTAAGGGATATTGATGTAATGAAAATTGCCCAAGCATACAAGGCAAAACCACCAAAGAAGGCTAAAACACACTCAAGGACCACATATACTGATGCAAGGGAAAGGTATATGGATATAGCAATTCCCCCATTAGGTGATATGAATAAGGATGATCCCCTTGAAATTTACATGGTTTACCAATATGATCTATGGGAGCCTTCTAGGAATGAGATAAAACATAGCTCAAAACTTTTGGTGAGCATGGTAGCCCATAAAATGGATAAATATAAAGCTTTTATGGAGGAATTAAAAGCACAAAACCAAGTTATGATCTAGTACTTTCAAATTTTAATAAGTGAGCCTAAAGTAGTAACTCCAACTACCATTAAGGCTCCATACCTTCCTCTCTTCTCCATAGGATTGCTATATTTTGGCCGAGGTGATGATACACAAGCCATAGGATAGGCCACAAAGGATTAGAAAAAAATTCAAGCACTAGAGGAAAATAAATAATCCACTTGGAATTAGAATGCTTAGATGACATAGTGGGTAAAAAAGGAGACTATGAAGCCTAGATGTTCATTTATGATGTAGACATAAAGAATTGGGAAAAGATGTAGCCTAAGGTGGATGAAATTTACAATATGGGCATGGATGTCTTAGTGGTAGAGAATATCATCTCTTATGATGATCACAAAAGGCCCAAGGAATATTAGTTGGCAATTAAGCATTGGTTGATGATGCTCAAGGATGACATCTTTGATTTTAAAGGAGGAGAGTAGTCTCTCTAGACTGTGATGAAGGAAATATATGCCACCCTTAGAAAAATGGTAAACCTTGATGTACATGTGACTTGAAAAAAGAGGAAATAAGTTTTTCCCTAAAAATCCTCATTGATGCACTGCAAGGGTCCTTTGATGCCAACAAAATAAGGTAGTTGGTATCACTTAAGAAATCTTGTGACTAACTCAATACACTAGTTGGTAGAAATAGGACATGCTCTAAAAGGTCACCAATTGGCTTGAGGAGTATAGTGCCAAGTTCAAATACAAAGAAGGCCTAGACCAAAATAATCTGACCTCTATGATAGATGAATATATAATTATAATAATAGGTTTGTGAGGGATTTAGTTATCAACATCAATTTTGGAGCATTACTAGGTATTTCAGTTCCTTCTAATCTAGCACCACTCTTTCCTCTTGTTCTCTCTTATTTCATATATTTTATTCTCATTTCTAGGAAACCATTGTACTCCACCCATTAGTGGCATGTCCCTTAAAAAGTTAGCTTGAATAATCATTTGTATAATAAAGGGACATTTTTTTTGTTGTGCAAAGAGACAAAGGTTATTTTGTCCCTTGAAAAATTGTCCTCCACATGTATAACTAAAAATATTCTACCATAGTGTAGTATAAAGTTTGTCATCATCACAAAAGCACGAGCACAAATATGAGGAATCATGTTTGTTACAATTTTAAATAGACTCAAGGCTTATGAAATAATTTTCTAGCTAGAGCATCTTTAGGAATATGCTAAGCTTAGCTAAAATTGTATAAGTAAAGGGGGTCTATCCCTTTACAGAGGTTCGTTAATTTTTGAGTCTAAAGTTATAGCTTAGGATAGTTCTCTATGTGTGATTTTATGGTGACAAATTGATTTCTATTGTAAAATCATTAGCAAGCTTTGAGAACATTCAAAATGTTTCCCTTGTTACAGAATTGTTTTGTATAGTGTTATGTTATTTAATTTTCAAGACATGTTGTATTCATCTTTGATTTAGTTGATAAATAAAATATATTTATGGTTTACTATTCCTTCCTATTGTTGAAGTAAAATACTCTTTTTTACATGCTTGGTAGATGAGTTATTTGATGTATTCTTCTTTATGGTAGTTATTTAGGGTATATAACTAGAGTATAAAATATTTTATATTTTGAGATTTGGGAATAGGGTATTGATAGCCTTTTAAGGGTAGTCCTAGGCTCATGAATTCAGTTGGAGGGAATTCTTGAAGGGTGATTTGTATAATTTATTGTAAAATTTTGAGGATCATTTGTGCATGATTTCATTTTATCTATTTTTAAATTAAAAATCACTTGTTAATGAAGATAATATAGTTGTTTTGTGAACTTCTTTGTGCTCATTTACTAGCCACCACACCTGTATCCATAATTCAAATAAATTTAGTTTTACCTTATCTCACCCTGAATATAACACATTTTTTGCATATTATAAGTGTTGTTTGCCTTACAGATGCATAAAACATTACATGTTTGAAATGTATTCATTGTATGTTCTTAAATTCCTAGTGGTGTAACTCTCATTTACTCCCTATTATATGAAATAGTTATCAAAATGAAGATTGCAACCACACTTTCATCTATCTTTAATAGCTTTCATATGATGTAAAGCATTTGTGCATTTTGTGTGACAACCCTTTATGGGTGAAGTGTAAAATTTTGGTTGTGTTTTGGTCATATTTCCCTTTTCATACTAATAATCCTCATGGAGATTGAAGTGCAAAAAATCCTTCATGTGAGCAAGCTACCTCAATAGGTCTTCTCACTTTGGTTTAGGTAGACCCAAAAGTAGTAGGGAGTTAACCATATCCTCTGTAGGTGCCTCCCAATCATTTTATCCATTTAGTTTAGTTTAGATGTTAAACCCATCCCCAGTTATAATGACATATTAGTGGTTTCTCATCTTAGATTGACATCCTCTTCAAGTGTGCAAGGTTGAATGATAGAGGTGTACAACTAGGAACCAATAAAAGGGATTTCAAAGTTTCTTAGGTAAATTTAAATTTATTAGGAGATTCATACTTTGATTTCTTTAATTGGTGAGACCACTAACTCACATGCTTAATAAACATCAAGAGTTTTCATGGAACAAAGAAGGTAAAAGTAGTTTTGAGGCCATTCAATAGGACATTATCTAGGATCCCACCCTCCCTAACCCTAATTTTACAAAATATTTCTTCATGTATGCATTCTCCACATGTGATACTATTGCTACCTTGCTCATGCAACAATACAATGAAGAATTGGAGCAACCTATTACCTTTTTCAATCAAGAGTTATAAGGGTATGAGGATAAATATACATTTATTGAAAAGAAATTCATTACTATCATAAGGGGTCTAAAGAATATACATATGGTCTCTAATAAAATGATCTTTGTGATGGTAGTTCACCCTAACATAAAAGATTATATCCTTAATAGAGACCTAAGTGAAAATAGGGCTTGTTGGGTGACCAAATGCATAGAATATGATATATAAGTGAAAGTTACAAAGTTTATCATAGTTAGGGGAATTTTATAACACATTTTAGTATATTTTAAATGGGATAAAGAGGTGGTTTTGACAATCCAAGATACTCAACATGGAGTTACAACTATCTCTTTTTTTATCTAGACATAAGACAGAAAAATTATTCCAAATGGGAGAATGTCCTATGGGATTAAATGGGGTAAATATGAGACATTTTAGGATTAAATATATCCCTTACATATTTATTTATGGGTTATTCTTCAATAAAGACATTTTTGGTATGTTTTTGAGATGTGTAGAAACTAGTCAAGTGGACAAGTTGTTAGAGCAATTCCATGATGAGCATCCAAAAGGAAATTTTGTAGCCAAGACCATATCATCAAAGATAATATGAGAAGGATATTTTTGGCCCAATTTTTTCAAAGACTCACATTCTAGGATTAGAATATGTTGTAAATGTGTAATGCTTACTACTAAGTAGAGACTATCTGTCATGCTTCTAAAAGATATTCAAGTTGAGCAACCCTTCATGAAATGGGGCTTAGACTTCATAGGCATGATTCATCCCCCATAAATTTTTGGTAATAAATTTTTTTAATAAAAAACAATTAATTTACCATTTTGGTGGAGTAAATTTCACTTAAAGAAGAAACTGAGAACTCAATTTTGGAGTTTTATGATAGCTGACTAGGTTTAGGGTCCCCTCAACCATTATATTAGATAATGATTTGGATTTTAATATTGAAAAAAAAATTGAGTGGGACATTAATTATGGAATTTATCTCAAATATTCATCCAATTACTATCCTTAAGTAAATGGACTAGAAGATTCCACTAATAAGAACTTGATTAGGATCATTAAGAGGATAATAGAGGGTAGTTAAAGAGGATGGCATACCAAGTTAAAGATTGCTTTGTAGGCAAATAGAATGAATACAAATAAGGATATTGGTCACTATCCTTACCTATTAGTTTATGGTATATAATCAAATAATCCCATTTCACTAGAAATACTAGTATTGGAACTTGCACATCAGTTGAAGCTCATGGAAAATGATTCAATGAAAGTAATAATGAATGAGTTGAGATAGTTCAAAGAAATAAGGGATAACACTATGCATTTTATATGATCTAACCAATATCAATTCAAAATATTTTTTGACAAGATAGATTCATACAAAACCTTTCATCAATGTGATATTATAATCAATAGGGATTAAAATTGTTGCAAGCCATGTAAACATTCAAAATTTGATAGTATTTTGAGTGGTCCATATGTCATTACTAGTTGTAAGGAGAGTAGTGCTTTCTAATTGTCTAATTTTAGTAGTAAATATCTCCCTATTAATATCAATTGGATGTTCCTCAAGTATTTATATTAATAGAACTAACCCTCTTGTACATAGTAGTAGTTTCCTTCCTCTAAGTGCTACTGCACATGTTAGTTAGTTGTTATTTTATTTTAGTTATTTTTTACTATTTCCTGCTTTGTGTCTTTTTTTTGTTCAAGTATACAATTTTGGATAGTTTCAAAGTGTGTTCAAGGGATTTTATTTAAATATGATTCATAATCAAGAGATTATCAATAATTTTAATGAATAGGTTGGTCAAACCAGTTGAATCACCAACAATGTTAACCACTTTCTATCCTCAAGCTCAGAAAGGTGTCAAATTGAGTATTGGGATATTTGGTCCATCATTAAAACCTTATCATTGTCATTTCTCTTGAGGAATCAAAAAAATTCAAAATAATGTTCCTTGACTGTCAAGTGAAGGGAGTAGGTTTCAATGTCTTGTCATTTTCATGCCTCTTTTACAACTTGTGTTAAGTATCCTCATGATGTTCTATTATGTTTGGATATCTTTGATAAAGGATTTAAGTGGTATTATGATCTATAGTGCCTTAGTGAAGATATTTGAAGATGGTAGATGATGACTCACCATGATATTTTTTGAATGTATTCAACATATGTAAGGTATGGTGGGCTATAAGTTTTTAAAGTGTGATGAAGAGACGTAGAATCTAAATTGAAACCTTTTAGGAAGCTATAATATACTCTATGATATTCATTAGCAATTATTTTTTTGAGGCTATATGTATGTTGTCTAAAAGAAAGGTTTTGGTCTTAAAATAGATAAATTTGACCTCAAAATGCCACTAAATCATCAATAACATATTTAATCACCCTTGTGGTCATTATATTACTTTAATAAAATGGTTTTATGCTTTTAAATTGTCCTCTATACAAGTCTAGAATGTTTTTTTTTCCATCAAGAGAGCTCACACATCTGAAAATATACCCCTTTTTGCTCTCCAAAACATTTTTCTTGTTTTAGGATGACTTTTGACTCACATAATTCACCTTTCCATGGTATTCATCAGTTATTTTTCACACATGTGATGGTTATGTAGATCTCAAAAACACATGATAATGCAAATCTATAGTTTACAAGCATGTAAAAGAGAGTTATTTGGTCCAAGAGAGAGAAGGAACATCAAATGTTTCTTGGATTCTTGTTTCAAGGGGTTTCATTCATGTTTTATCTACCTCATTAAATATTTTCAAAGGTTTAATCAAGGATACATGGTAATAATTCCATCCATGTGCTCTCAACATCTCTAATGGAGTCCCTATTTAGCAATTTTTAAGGTTTCTTAGTGTTTGTTAAGGATCTTAATAGACTCCTAGGTTTCATTTTAACACCATATACCTAGTTTAAAGGTATCCAAACTAATATGCCTTATTGAACATGTTCATATGCCTACTTAAAACCATTAATATGGTGCCAACATACACTTATCATCCTCTTATTCACCTCCATCTTGTTAAATTCCATCTTATAGTCTTTCAATACCATTTTTCACTATAGTAAAGCTCCATTTACATCCTTAGTTTTATATGTACCCATCATCCTTCACATTTTTACCACTTTATTTCATCTCCATATCATCAATAAATTATCAAGAGGATTCAAGGATTATGAAATCATCATGGTCATTAAAGGATTGTATGCAAACCATATAATCGTACTAAGATTGAGTTAATCTCCACATAAAGTCAACAAAAAACATAGTCATGAGTTTGCATTAAAGTACAAATGACGGGTAGACAAGGAAGATATCTCTTTCAAGTTCTTATTTCATTTCTATCTTATTGAGTTGAATTAATTGAAATATAAATATCATTTTCATGTTTGGTTACCTCCCTAAGGCCTGATTCCATCCTAGTCCATGCAAAGAGACCTTGCATAGTCACCTATAGTTGCACTACATAGTCATTTAAAGGATTGATCATGACATCAATGTATGAGGGAAAGTTGGAAATCAATTAAGGTTTATTTACCTATGATTTAATTCATTCATGATATAATCCCAAGGAGGTATTCATAATAAAAAATTCAAGTGTATCATAGGACACCTATAGGCCTTTATTTAAGTCAAAAACTAGAATAAGTGTCTTGTTAGTCTTAAGGTCTATCTAAGTTCTTGGAGGCTAATTGGGATAAACAAGTGAATGATTAGTAAGATATTAGTAAAATAAATAAGGTAGCTCAATAAAAATACATTTTAAAGATAAATAACCATCATGAGACACTTAGAAGAGAGAAACCACAGTCTGAAATTTTAAGGATAGTCATAAGCCCAAGAAGTGGGAAATACAATGAAGAGACTTTTAAGGATGTTGACCTTAAAGAGAGGTTATTTAATTTATAATAGTTAATTATAAAATTTAATGACTCTTTAACCTATTTTTACCTATTTTAAAACTCCATAATCATAATAAAACCCTACTATAGTTTGTGTAAGGGCCTAAACATCAATCACAATCAAGCTAAGAGTGAAAGAGAAGTATATTTTCAAGAAAATGGAATGATGGTATGAAGGAGATACTATTGAAAGGAAGTGTCTATAATATTTTTATCAAAATAATACTATAAAGGAAAAATAAACTTATTTTTGGTCATTTTCTCATATGGATCACCACCTACAATAGTGTGTCTTAAGATATATAAGCTTGAATCATATTCATAGTTCAAGAATTATTGCTATGATTTCAAACTCAATGAGATTGCTACCCAAGTTTTAATAATCAATTAAAATGGTCTAAAGATTTTTTTTTAGATATAAAATTCAATTTATATTGAAAATCAATCAATATATCATCAAATGACTACTTACAGCCATGAAAACATAGACTTTTCTTTAAGTTGGTAAAGAGGATGAGGGCAAAGTGGTCCATGATGGAGTTTCATCATCAAATGGTGGAGTATCATTATCATGTAAGGTTAATAATATAAATAATGATGGAATGAGTTTAAATTATGAATAGTATCACCCCAAAAAATGACACAATCAAGGTCAAATAGTGAAAAACACCCACCCACAACCATACTAGGTGGTAAAGGGCATTTATATACTCATATGTCCTATGGATGAATTTCAAGATACTTTCCATTCAAGGGTAAACATATGAATTTAATTATGAAATAAAATATAAAATGGATGTATCTAAACCTTCTTAAATATCATGACAAGTTTTGTCAACTCAACAAAGTGAGAACACATGCCTATGTACGGATATGACTATGTTAGAGACTAAAAGCAACCTTGAAGAGTAAATACACCAAAGGAAGAGGTGAGAGGAAGTTTCAAACCACTTAGGGGAGGATAATAAATGTTATAAATAATGGTGAATTTATCTTAAACACTTCCATTTCCCATGAAATCACCTATAACATTATTACCAAGGTAGTCAATGAGATTTCTTAAAGAAGCATGGCATGGTGATGGGTAGTATGATCCAAGAAGTGACCAATAAATGATGAAAACATTATAATATGGATTTTTATAGCCTAAAAAAATCCTATCCAGCATCCCTTAATGAAAATACAATATAAAAATAATAAAAACTCAATCTTAGGACTTAAGGCATAGGCAGCCTACTTGTAAGTTTTGGTAAAAACCATCTACAGGCCACTATATGAATTATCCAACTATGAAAATTGGTGTATATCATCATCATGAGTTGATATAACTACCTATAATATTTTTAAGGTCATTTGAGGAGTGTAACTACTCACTATTTTGACATATTCATCCACATATCTATTAATAGTCAAAAAAGAAGCAGGCAAACTTCTTGAAGTGGTATAAGTGTTGTACCCTACATCCCCTTCCTCCCATAGGAAATGGGGACCCACTTTTTTCATATTATTGTCTTGATTTTGAGCACCTTATTCTATGTGTTTATTCAAATTTTGAGAAAATGTCATGATTTGGCCTTTTATGCTTTGTAAATAATGCATTGATATTATGTTTTCATAGACTAAATCTTTTATTCTATCAATTTTGTTACTTCAAGATAATTATTGTGGATTTATTTTTTCATGCCCTAAGCTTCTTCAAGATTCTTTATTGGGTTTTATGTTTTCAAGCTTACATTTTTGGTCTTTTCTCTTTGTAACTTTTGTTACACATAAATTGGTCTTCAATTTTATTATTGATCCATAAATCCAAGTTATAAAATCCTTTATAGTCTGTTTGGATCAAATTTATAATAAAATGGAATATTTTAATTTCCAATTTCCCTTTTTAAATAAATCCAAAAATTAAATTATAAAAATTTCATAATTTTAATAAAGGAAATTGAAAGGATTTATGATCATAGAGAGGAAATTAAAAAAAAATAAAACACAAAAAAAATATTTATGGGGTTCACCAAATGGCTACATCCTCGAGTCCATTCTATGAGTGTTATGATCTTATTAAAACTCTTTGAGACTAATTACAAAACATATCTCTAAGTAAATAATTATTTTTGTACCAGATATCTATTTGTGCAATAAAATAAACCTCTCAAAGGTTATACTACCTTTGTATTTAGATATCTCTATCTGGAATTTCCTCTATACAGATCCACTACTTCTCTATCAAAATCTTGTTATCACCTATATAAAATAACATTGACATTATATCTATATTTCTCAACAATAATTTTGGTTGGGAAATAAAAAATTTCCCTGGGGTACTAATAATTTCCCCAAATTAATATTTTTCCTATTTTTCAAAATGGCATTAGCTCTCTAAGATTTCCTACTACCTATATTCAATTTTGCTCTGCAACTGATTAAAACCAAAAGTCTCAAAATAGAATTCAACATCATTATTGTATATTTGAGTGTGGATAATGACATAGAATTAGTGTTAAAACTGATCCATGCTATCATAAATAGCAACTAATTATATTTCCCCACATAATATGTTGAATAATCTCTGCCAACTATAAGCCCTTTGTTATCAATGTTTCCATGTACATCTGTCAAGAATCTTCAATAAGCTTTAAAGAATTAAATTACCACATATTTTACAATGTAATAATAATAATAATAATAATAATAATAATAATAATAATAATAATAATAATAATAATAATAATAATAATAATAATAATAATAATTCCCACTTGAATGTAGAAATGATTCTTTAAAAATATTTCATGCCATGATTAAATGTATGCCAAGACTCCTTAAGCCAAGATCAAGATTTGCACTTTCTTGGTAAATAAAGATTACCTTACAATAAACTATTCCAAATCAAATACCATGTTGTATTTTAATAATTTTAGAGTTAAAGACTTGGGATAATCTTTTTAAAAAAAATATTAATATGCATATAAATCTCCACCAAAATTTTAAAAAAAAATCTCCCCACTAAAATAAATCAAGAACCAAATATCTTTCCACCAACCGTATGATTCTTTGCAAGTGGGGAAAATAAAGTGGAGTTTAACTTATGAGATTAAAGAATTAAAATATTTCCATGACTTTCTTTCAAACCTCCAAGAAGTCAACACCACATTTCTTTGATGGAATAAAGACTTTGATTTAAAAGAAAACATGTAACCATGTTTATCTTAAATAACCCATGATTAAACTACCACATTAATTATTTAAAAGAATCTTTATATCTTTTTGATAATATAAGAGTGATAAGATTCTTGATTTATGGGATAAAGAATTAAAAATATATCCCATGACTATTTTAAATAGCTATCCACATGGGAGTGGGATTAGTATATTTTTGGGAATAAAATATCCAATGGTAGATTAAAAACCATTAAAGAAGATATTTAATTAATTAAATATATCCCATGGTAAAATAAAAAAATAACATTAAATAGGATATTAATTAATTAAATAGATACCCCGTGGTAAAATAAAAATACCATTAAATGGGATATTAATTAAATGAATAAATCCCATGGTAAAATTAAAAAAATACCATTAAATATGATATTAATTAATTAAATATATCTCATGGAAAAATAAAAATACCATTAAATAAGATATTAATTAATTAAATATATATCCCATGGTAAAATAAAAATACCATTAAATAGGATATTAATTAATTATCTTGAACCATATAAAAAGTTAAAATCCTCTAGATCAAACCTCCCTAATAAGACCCTTTTAGTCTCCAAAAGGTCAAATCACTCTCTGAAGCTTAAAACAATTATTTTGCAAAATATTATGGTAACGATTCAAAAATTAAACTAAATCTCTGAAATGCCACTGAAATAAATATCTACCCAATACCAAATTGTAGAGAGAAGTAAACTGCCTACTCAATATATATACTAAAATGCAAATTTTTCCAAAATAGACATACTGAGCATGCCCCATATAATCTACATAAACTACTATCAAGGTTTGAAAATGAATTTTTTTTAAAAAAAAAAACCCAAATGTGAGAAAAATATTTCAAGTATGATAAACCTGTCCCTTGGCTTTTCTCTACAGGTTACTCCAATAAACCAAATTCAAAACATAAATCATTTGGGAATATCTCCAAGTTTAAATATGATTTAATTCATTTTTAAATGCATTAGGAAATCAAAAACTTATCAGGAGATTAAAATAGAGCTTAGCATAACCACAAATATGAGAAAATAATCCAAGTATGATAATCCTATCACTCAGATTTCCTCATAGTTGGTAGCTCCAAAAATTGTGTACAAAACCAAACTGTATTCTTTTTAATGGAATCCCAAAAACTTATTTGAACATATGCATGCTAATTAATACCATAGCTATGAAAAATTACCACTAGAAAATAAATTATCATTACCATCCAAATCAAAAATGAATGGATTCATTTGTGGATAATCAGTAGAAAAGTGGTCTTCCTCTAATTTTGTTTCCAAAACTAGTGGGTTTAAAATGACTTTATTTTTTTTTACAAATGCATCATTCTTCATGGATTTATTCCTAAAATACTTAGGACATAGTTGTGGATGAAATACACAACATTTATCATTTTTATGACCACTCAAATTACAATGAGTGCAATAATTATTACCCTTTTATTTCTCTTTAAAAAACATAGATATCCTACTAACTGATTTTCTTTTCCAACATAAGGTAACATAGTGATTATCTAATCCACAAAAACTACATGGATATTTAGACCAAAAATCCTATGATAATAAATCCTTATTTTCACAATTGAAATATATGTTAGAATATTTACCATGTTTAGGATAGAGTGATGGTTGAAGTTTCCAACATTTCTCAACTCTGTGTCCACTCTTGTGACAATGAGTTCAAAAGTTCCTCTTATCCTTTTTCTTGGATGAGGAAACATGTTTACCATTTCTCATTGCCTTATCTTTCACAAAAGGAAACAACTTATTTAGAAAATATTTTCTCTACCAATAATAAGCAATAGAATTATTACTTAACCCCAAAAAAGTGCAAGGATAAGCATACAACATTTTTTTTATATCATAGCCATATTTTTCAAACTAAAAGAGTGCATTGTAAGTTTTAGAATTTACCAAATTCTTAGTGCTATGTTTTTTTAAAAAGAGGAGGTGGAATCTCAATACCTCTTCTTCCAATTCTCTTACACCTCTCATCCACCTATGATGGTTTATTATAAAAAATTAGGGGCTTATATTCTTGATAGTTATAAGTTTGTCTTCCTCCTACAGATTTAAAACTTTTTCCAATTTCCATTTACTCACCAGTATACCCCAAACCTACAAAATGAGGCCTATCCTCTACCTTTATGGGGTTAGTTATGCCTTTTCCATTTTTAGCAAGGCCTCTTCCTTAAAATCCCATTTTATTCAATAGTTTAGACCCAATACCTTTAGTGTGTTTTTCAAAAACACCAAAGCAATATCTAAAACTGAATGAGAGGAAGTAATACATGATGACTTACTTATAGTGAATACATCTATCATTGTTTCCACATCTGATGTAGAATGGAATTATTTCATTCATTCACCATTATAAAACTTTTCCAAGAGCTCATCCTTGTTCTGTAAATCATATTTCAAATTTTCAATCTCCTAATGATTTAATGTATGCCAATACTCCTTAATCCAAGATCAAGATTTACACTTTTTTGGTAAATAAATATTACCATGCAATAAAATTGTCCAAATCAAATACCACATTGTATTTGAATAATCTTGAGTTAAAGACTTGGGATAATATTTTAACAAAAGATTATTATGCATGTAAATCTATACCAAAAAAAAAAAAAAAAATCTCCCCACTAAAATAAATCAAGAACCAAATATCTTTCCACCAACCATATGATTCTTTACAAGTAGGGAAAATAAAGTGGAGTTTAAATTATGAGATTAAAGAATTGAAATATTTTGATGACTTTATTTTAAAAACCTCCAAGAAGTCAACACCATATTTTCTTGATGGAATAAAGACTTGGATTAAAAAGAAAACATGTAACCATGCTTATCTTAAATAACCCTTGATTAAGCTACCACATCAACTATTTAAAAGAATATTTATATCATTTTGATAATATAAGAGTGGTAGGATTCTTGATTTATGGGATAAAGAATTAAAAATATATCCCATAACTACTTTAAATAACTATCCACATGGGAGTGGGATTAGTATATTTTTGGGAATAAAATATCTAAAGGTAGATTAAAAACTATTAAATAGGATATTTAATTAATTAGATATATCCCATGATAAAATAAACAATACCATTAAATAGGATATTAATTAATTAAATATATACCTCATGGTAAAATAAAAAATGACATTAAATAGGATATTAATTAATTAAATATATCCCATCGTAAAATAAAAAATACTATTAAATAAGATATTATTTAATTATCTTGAACCATATGAAGAGTGAAAATCCTCTAGATCAATTATTGCGGATATATTTTCTAAAAAAAATTGGTCTTTATAGCATTTTCTCCACAATAATTTTTTAAAAATAATTTTCCCAAATCAAACTTATTATTGCAGATAATCTTACCGATATACTTTTCTTGATAGAATTTCCCTTTGGCCTTTATGAATTAGATCCTTCAAGATAATTTTCATGGAAAAATACCCTACAAATTAGACCCTTGGAATTGTTGCCTAAGTACCCTTTGACATTTTGAAATTGCCCTTCAAATGTTTTGAAAAGCCCTTGCAAACCTACCCTTCATGATTTGTGTAATATGTCCATCATTTTGTTATGACCATTTTTCCTGACAAAATTCCTTTAGGAATTCTAAAATTATCCTTTAGCCCCTCCACACCTATCCTTTAGGACTTTTAACCCACACCTTTTCCTTTTTGAACCTTTCCTTTGGACATTTTATTTGAGACACTTTTTCCAAGACAATTGAATTCTTTAAAATATTTTGTCTAAGAGAATTGGGTTTTCAGGAGAATTGTTTCAGAAATTTTGTCTAAAATAATTCCCTCAATGGAATTCATTCAAGACTTTTGAAAAGACCGTTTGCCTTCAACTTAGCCTTTATAAGTTTTTTCAAGGACATAATTCCTTTAGAATTTTTAAACATAACCTTAGACCTTTTGAAAATACCCTTCTAAAATTTTGTGGTTACCCTTTGAGACTTTTGTAAGGGCCCTTTACCATCTAAATGTACCCTATAAAGTAGACATTTTAGGCATTTTTTCCATGAATTAAACCCTTTGGCCATTTTGACCATGTCCTTTGGGACTTTTGTCTTGATCATTTTTTCCCCTAAAAGCCTATCCTTCGTGACCTTTTGCCCCAGGACATTTATTTTTGATTTTGTGTCTCAAACATTTTTCCTAACGTAAAAGGCCCAAAATAATTCCCCTAAGGGCACATACCCTTTAGAATTTTTGAAGTACCCTTTGGACATTTTTATAAAGACCCTTAGAGCTTTTTGAAGTGGTCATTCAACCTTCAGGATTTTTTCCTAGTCCCTTTTCCCTAAGAGACTTATCCTTTGGGACTTTATCTGGGGCCTTTTGCCCTTTAGCCAATTCCTTTAGACGTTTTGTCTAAAACATTATATGCTTTAACCCTTTTGAGACCATCCCTTCAAGTATTCTTTCAGACATTTTTTTTGATTAAAATGACCCTTTGGGATAATTTTTGTGGACATTTTGTTCAAAACAATTCCCCCAAAATAATTCTCCTATAATAATTTCCCCAAAACAAATGCTAGACTACCAAGTATCACCTTTGCTTAGAGAGAATTCCATTATGTTTTGATCTTAATTTAATATTTTATCCTAGTCCCAAATTGCATTTTATTAATACTAAAAGATTAGTCTTCAATATTCATGTAGGGTCCTTTATACATATTTTCCAAAAGTATTTTACTAAGTCAATTTTTGCTTATGTTTGCAGGAATAGGGAATCCTAAAAAAATGACACATGTCAAATTGATGAGATTAAATTTGGAAATCATGTAGACATCATTTAATGGTCATGAGGATGTCAATTGATGGTCACATGAATGTCAAACTTATGAGATTAAATTTGACAGTTGTGCGGATGTCAATTGATGGTCTCATGAACATTAAATTTAACCTCAACAATAAATAATTTATGGAATTAAATTTGACAGTCACACATAAATCATTTTATGGTCATGAGGACATAATTTTATGGTCACACAAATGTAAAATTTAACCCTGTAAAGTAACTATTTGAATTCAAATAAAGATATTGTAGTGCACATCTATTCAGGCCCATTTGATCAAATGATGTGAGAGTGAGTTGAAATGTCAAAGATCTATGAGAGTGATAAGTGTCACTAGCATGGGATCCTAGTATATAGATCTAATGAACCATGTTAATATAGTACATAAGGATTAATGGTGTGAGTTCAACATAGACTTTTCAAAGATCCTAGACTCAATCAAGTATTGACACGCATCACATTTCAAAAGCTAGAAATAGATAGAACATGAAGATATTTGGACTATGATATATTTATCAAAAAACATTGGGAATCATAGTTAAGACTAAAAATATGAATTTTCATGTATTAATCTAAATGGAAAATATAAAAGTAAAGATCTATATTTTATAAAAGGCATGGGCAAGCATGCAACACATAGTTTAGATTAGTTTTAAAACATTGGTAAAGTGATTTTTGTTATTCATACATATGTAAGAGTTTTATTTGAAGATAGATAATCTAAAAGATCAAAGAAATATTCTCATAAACTATGAAAGGATTCGTGTACAATTTTGATGAATGATGCATGTTTTTATAGTTTGCATATAGTTTAAGATATAATTGTAAAATTTACCTCAATATTTTATGTACATGCACATGTTGCATAACTTTGGTAAAGGTTATTTTAAATGAATAACTATAAGTAGACTCTTGTATAGTTATATACCATAGTTAGAACTACATGTTATGACTATCACATATAATGACCTTGCATGAACTTGGAGGATGAGACAACCCCTTCCCCAAGTCTATATAAATAATTATAATCCAACATGGATTTTTGTTAGAGAATTTTTTAATACAAGAACAACATCAGTTTTTATCATCAGTGAATGTGTTTGTGTATTTTCTTTCTAATTTTTATGTAATTAGTTGTTACTCTATTTAGTTGTATATTTCAATAATACTTACCATGTAAAAGATGTGAATGGATTCTTGATTATTTTGATTGATATACTAATTTGTATGTGTATAATAGCTACTAAAAGATTGGTAAATATATTAGTTAATATAGTTAGGTTCAAATTGATTCATAATTCTTATTATGCATGAGTGTTTTCTTAGATGTAGTTTTATTTATGTGTATAATAAATGCCTCATATAATTCATTAGCCCAATCCATAATCTCTAGATTAAGGGTGTGAAACAACTACCCTAAAAAAAACAACCTTTGTCTGAGGCTTGTGAATTTCTTACATCTTTATCTCTTTAGACGTCTTAGTTGTATATGACGATATGTGTGAAATTATTGTTAGCAACAAGAATAGGTTCTAAGAGCACTCATCCTTTTACAAACCAACCAGGGAAGTAGTTCCCAAAAACCATAGAATATTTCTTTTTTACCTTGCCATTCCCTCCTTTTTGAGTTTGTTTTGAGATCTACCCACTCTAGATTAGAAACTAGCCACCCATCCAACTCACATAGAGATTCACTACACTTATTAGGAACCACAACTCCATCCAAAAACTTCATTAATAAACTACATGCCCTATTTGTTATTCCATCAATAGGTTGAAATAAACCACATACCTATAACTCATTCTTTGGATTGGATTTTACCTCTATTGAGATTCTAAAATGTTAGAGGCTACTTCACTATGGATTTGGTGTGTATAAAACCCACACCAAAAATAAGGATTGGTAGAAGGTTCAAAGTTTATTTGAATGTTTTATGAGCATGAGAGGATGAAATTAGATCTTCAAACACCTTTCTATAAGTGATAAAACTTCAAGTTCAATGAAAACCATGCCCTTGAGGGCTAAAATAGGCAAGCAAACACCATACACTTAAGAGACATAGCCACCATTTTGATCTCTTTCATGGGCTAATTCTTCATTTTTTGGGCATAGAGATAGTTGGAAGGATCATTTAAACCTTTGAGGAGCTATTAGAGTGGATAAAATTCATAAATATTATTTTTTATACCCCTCAACTTCCTTTCTTACACACACAATTCATGACTACCATTCAAAGCACATTTTCACCACGTAGAGATCTTGATGCACCTTTTTCATGGGATATCATGCTTATCATGGTTGATGATGGGGATAATATACTCCATTTTCATGTCAATTGGTTTATCATCAAAGGTCTGTATGTTATGAAGAATAATTAAGAAGTTATGGACCTCTTAAACCATTACAAAACCCTCATAACCACCCAATGGAGGAAATAATATAAATTAAATATCTAGATGGTATTTTTAGCTATGAATTGAACTTTAATGTCTTATAAACTCCCTTGAGTACCATCATTACCTATTGGTTGACACGTTCAGTACTCATACTATATAAACTAGGCCAAATAAGGCAATTTTGAGCTTAAAATCAAAGGAATGAAGGGTAATTACACATTCAATGAGTTTGAGAATCAATATGGGGTGCTAAAATCCATTGAAAACACCTACAAAACCATCAATAGGGTCATTTGGGTTACTTCCATATGTAGATAGGTTTGTATGTCAAGGCAAGGAGTTGTTTATATGTAGAGTAAATAAGAATGGCTTGATCAAGCTCGTATCATGACTCCAAATAATCCTATATAGTTTTTTAGGTTGAATACATTGTATAAGATCCTTTTAACTCATCATAAAGTCAAGATATTAAATAAACTATGCACAAACCTATTTTTATCCTTGACGTCACTATGCAAGGCCATCAAAAGTGGGTAGCAAGAGCTAAAGCAAGGTCATGAGGGAATTTTAAATCACCATGAGCATCACCATAATGTCCTAAGAAAGATGTATTCTATGTTTGAGCCACAATTTTTAAGAATCATAAAATGTTAGGATCTTAGAGTGTAATTGATTACTTTTGTATAAACAACTAAACATGGAATTGAAACCAAAAGTAATAAGTAACTAGAAATTAAAAACAACAAATAATAGGAGATACAAGAAACAACCAATCTTGTATTAAACTCTTCCAGAAGGAAATATAATGAATAAATCTCTTTCTCCTCACATCTCTTAGATGTACAGTAATTCTCCCTCAAGAGTTCTCTCTCTCTCTCTCTATCAATTACAACCAACTCAATTACTAAATTGTATTCTAGTAGATCTTCTTGATCTTGCTCCCTTGCAGATCAACTTGATCTTCACCCTTATTACAATACTGCCCCATGGGTCTCTTAAATAGAATTGAGAAGTAAACAATAATTAGAAAAACAAACTCAAGACTAATTTTAGTCTTTACATGCAAACTAGGTGTTCTCCTAAAATTAGAAATGTTGTCTAATTCTAGAAACACATAGAATTCTGATGTCAGTCTGAAGATGACCGATGTCGGCTGACCCCTAACTGATGTCGGTTGGTTCTAATGGATGCTGACCGATGCTGGTCGACCCCTAACTAATGTCAATTTTTTCTAACTAATTCCACTGATGTTGATTAATGTGTAGCTCATTGGTGAAGCTTTTAGCTCCACAACTCAACAATCTCCCACTTGGAGATAAAAAGTTGCACCTGTACCTATACAACAACATCCTCTAGCTTGTTTCTCTAGCTTATTTCTCCATCTTCAAGTTCAATCTTGAAGACCAACAAAAGTTGAATGAAGATTCAACTTCTCCTTTGTTACCAGCTTTGTTAACATATCAGTAGGGTTCTTATCTGTATGGATCTTTTCTAGCTTCAACTATCCATCCTCCAATACCTATCTAGTGAAGTGGTACCTAAGCTGTATATGTTTGGTTCTTGAATGAAAGGCTGAATTCTTTTCCAAATTAATTGCAATTTGACTATCACTGTATAATCTACAACTCTCTTGCTCCTTTCCCAACTCTTCCATGAACCAAGTCATCTAAATCATTTCCTTGCTAGCCTCTATGACTGCAATGTATTCTACCTCTATAGTAGACAAGGCAACAACCTTTTGCAACTTTGAAATCCAGCTAACTGCCATTCTACCAATAGTGAACACATATCCTGTGGTGCTTCTCTTGCCATCCAAGTCACTTGCCATATCCGAATCTACATACCCATGTAGAGAAGTGTTTGACCCTCCATAGCATAAATGCCTACTACTGGTCCCTCTCAGATATCTGAGAATCCACTGAACCACTTTCTAGTGTTCTTTTCCTAGATTGGCCATAAACTTGTTGACAACTCCCACTACTTGGGTAATATCTAGTCTAGTGCATACCATTGCATACATCAAGCTCCCAACTGCTAAAGCATATGAAACTCTACTCATGTAGTCAACCTCATCATGTGATTTAAGACACTGTTCTTTGCTCAACTTGAAGTGTCCAGCCATAGGTGTGCTTACCAGTTTTGCATCCTGCATATTAAACCTTTCCAACACCTTATTCACATAATCCTCTTGAGACAAAATCAAATTGTTATTTTTCTTGTCTCTCTTAATACTCATGCCAAGGATTTTATTTGCTGCTCATAAATCCTTCATGGAAAATGTGTGAGCTAATTTTACCTTAAGCTCAGTAATTCCCTACATGTGTGAACCTACAACAAGCATATCATCTACATATAGTAACAAGATAATATAACTACCACTATCCAATCTGGCCTTATGTCTCATTTGTCCATTCTCTCCTTCCTTTAACCTGTATACCCATTTGTTTTTTAGTGCTTTCTTTTGGGTTGGAAACTCAACCAAATCCCATGTATGGTTCTCTTCCAAGGAATCAATTTCCTCATTCATGCCATGCTCCCATTGTTTCCTAGATTCTACCTACATTACCTCATCAAAAAATTTTGGTTCTCCACCATCAGTGAGCAATGAGTAGTATAAAGAAGGGGAATAATGAATTGGAGGTTTACTTACCCTTTCAGACCTCTTTATGGGCATTTGAGACTCATTTACAGCTTGTTGTCTACCCAAATTTTCTTTTGATAGTGACCGATCCCAGTCATCTCTGATTGATGTCAGTCTGCACCTGACCTTTATCAATTCCACCTGATCAATGTCAATTTCCACCTAACCGATGTCAATTTCCACCTGACTAATGTCAGTTTTCACCTAACTAATGTCGGCCTCTATGTTTTTTTGTGAGTGATGAGTTTTACCTGCGAGCTCATTTTGGATCATAACCTCTTCCAAATCAAGATTGCCCTACTCAGTAGCCTCTTGAGCTAATCATTGTACATCACCTTCTCATTGAAAACTACATCACAACTTCTAATAGTTTTGTTAGTTTCTAAATTCCACAACTGCAATCCAAAATCTCCAAAACCATAACCAATGAAAGTGCACTGCATAGATTTAGCATCCAGCTTCTTTATATTTTCTTTATCAATGTGCACAAAAGCTTTAGAACCAAAAAATATGAGAAATGAAAGATATACCTTTTTACCTATCCAAAACTCTTCTAGAATTCCACCATCTAGTGTAGTAGAAGGTCCTTTGTTAATCAGGTACACCATAGTATCTATAGCTTCTATCAAAAATTGTAAGGGCAAATGAGCATGCAACCTCATACTCTGTGCATGCTCCATTATTTTTCTATTCATCTTTTCAGCAACTCCATTTTGCTGAGGTGTCCTTGGAACCATCCTTTCCCTACATATTCCACTCATAGAACAGTAACTATTGAATTTATTACTGTAGTACTCACCACCATTGTCAGATCTAAGGCACTTCAATCTCAACCCTGTTTCATTCTCAACCAAAGCTTTCCATTTCTTAAATGTGTCAAAAACATCAGATTTCCTCTTTGTGCAATAAACCCATACCTTTTTTGTAACATCATCAATGAAAGAAACATAATACTATAATCCTCCAATAGAAGCTACCTAAGCTGGTCCCCACATGTTTGTGTGAACAAGATCCAACTTGTGATTCTTCTTTGTTGACCTAGTTTTGAGAAACCTCACTTTCT
Organism: Torreya grandis; assembly: GCA_037957365.1. Taxonomy (NCBI): domain Eukaryota; kingdom Viridiplantae; phylum Streptophyta; class Pinopsida; order Cupressales; family Taxaceae; genus Torreya; species Torreya grandis. The sequence continues at coordinate 898,428 of JARHVA010003099.1, read as the reverse complement.
TCTATTTACCAAAAATACAATGCTCATAGAAATCTAGATCCATGCTTTTCAAATATGAAAGCTTACCTTTTGACTTAAGAACATTCATTCCCTTGTCACTCATGTGACCAAGCCTACAGTACCACAACTTTGCATCTACATCTAAAGTAGATAAAATAGAAGGAGAGTAATCAGTAATACAAGTAGCTGGATAAAGTGTACCTACTCTCTTACCTTTTGCTAATACAAGTTCACCCTTGGAAACTTTCCAAGATTCAGCTGTGAGAGTTAATTTGCAACCCTTATCACGTAACTTTCCTATAGAAATCAGATTCCTCTTCAGGATGGGTACATGCATGACATCCTTCAACACCCATGTGTTGCCATTCTAAAATTTCAGCTGAACTTTTCCTTTGCCAACAATTTTACAAGGCTCATCATCCCACTAAATAAACTTTTCCAAAATCTCCATGGACATAATCATTGAAAAATTCTCTATTTGGGGTTGCATGGAAAGAGGCACCAGAATCTAAAACCCATGATTCTACTTTATTATCCAAAGAAAATATAAGAGCATCATGTGTAACAATACCTACAACTTTTGCTTCTTTATTACATTCATGCTGATTTTCTTTGTTATCCTTCAACCAACAATCTTTCTTTGCATGCCCTTTCTTTCCACAATTATAGTAGGTTATTCTTCCATTTTTGGATTTGGATATACTTTCCATCTTTGACCTTGATTTCTCTTGCTTTCCCTTCTCTCTTTTCCTTCCCCTACTTTCAACACTTAAAGCATTACCTGATGTTTCCCTTATGCTTTTCTTATGAATTTATTCATTCAAGATTACACTAACAACATCATCAACTTTCAAGATATTTGAAGTAGATGCAGTATTACTAACTGCCATTACCAAACTATGCCAACTTTTAGGTAAAGAGCATAAGATTAAGAGAGCCTTAATTTCATCATCAAAAACCATTTTGATTGAAATTAACTGATTTACAATTGTATGGAAATCATTAAGATGACTAGATACCGATCCACCTTCCTGCATTTGCAAATTAAATAATTGCTTCATAAGACATACCTTATTCGAAGCTAAGGGTTTCTCATATAAATTTTCCAAAGTATCCATTAACTCTACCGTTGTCTTTGCCTATGATAAGTTGGAAATCATAGAAGATGCTAAGCTCAACCTTATAGATCCAAGAGCCTTTCTATCAAGAACATTCAATTATTCATCTTCCATATCTGTGGGCTTCCTTGAAACCCCACCCAATGGTAAATACAGATCTTTCTGATATAGATAATCTTCAATTTTCATCCTCCATAATTGATAATTCTTGCCATTGAATTTCTCCATTCTTAGTTTACTTTCTTTTGCCATTGTTATGCTCCCACTTAATCAGAAACCCTTATGAGTGAATTCTATAATAAACAAACACTAACACGCTCTGAAACCTATGCTCTGATACCAATTTTTAGGATCTTAGAGTGCAATTGATTACTTTTGTATAAACAACTAAACATGGAATTGAAACCAGAAGAAATAAGTAACTAGAAATCAGAAATAACAAATAATAGGAGATACAAGAAACAACCAATCTTGTATTAAACTCTTCAAAAAGGAAATACAATGAAGAAATATCTTTCTCCTGACACCTCTTAAATGTACAGTAATTCTCCCTCAAGATTTCTCTCTCTCTATCAATTACAACCAACTCAATTACTGAATTGTATTCTAGTAGATCTTCTTGATCTTGCTCCCTGCAGATCTTCTTGATCTTGCTCCCTTGCAGATCAACTTGATCTTTCACTCTTATTACAATACTACCCCATGGGTATCTTAAATAGAATTGAGAAGCAAACAATAATTATAAAAACAAACTTAAGACTAATTTTAGTCTTTACATGCAAACTATTTGTTCTCCTAAAATTAGAAATTATGTCTAATTTTGGAAATGCACAAAAGTCTGATGTCGATCTGAAGATGACCGATGCCAGCCGACCCCTAATCGATGTTAGTTGGTTCTAACCAATTATGACTAATGCCGATCAACCCCTAATTGATGTCGATTTGTTTTGACTGATTTTGTTGATGCCGGTTACTGTGTAGCTCATTGGTGAAGCTTTTAGCTACACAACTCAACATAAAATTGATCATCCTGGCCAAAGAACACTAGACACTACTAAGAAAGCATATTTTCCACTCTTATATGTGACTTCACATGCTCACCATGGTACACACATTTTATATTGAAAGTTTAGGACTCTGGGGGAGTTATATGGCATAATAAAATAATGTTTTGTGGCATAATTTCAAGCATTCACGGCTCAAGATTTATGAATCATTATTATGAACCCAAAGCACTCTAAAACCCTTGTAAAACCTTACTATAGACCTATTTGTGAAGAACTAAATAATTATGCATACAATTTGATTGAAACCTCTTGACTACCACATTTATCATCAAGTAAACTCTAAGAGATTCAAGTCAATAACCATTTTTTGTATGGATGTTGTATGGACATGGCATAAAATAGGGTTTTTGAGGAAAAAGTGCAAAAAATAGAGGAACAAGGTATTTTAATGGATCCAAGTCAATGGAGAGTGAATATTGAAACTTTTTATTCCTAATAAATAAATTAGTGGCTCAAAAATATGCCTATAAATTCATTAGTGAGTTCATTTAAAATAGCTAGTCTTTAGAAATTCAAGATAAATTGACCTAGTCAAATAATTTTACCAAGTTGCAGGTGTTTTTTCCTCAAGAGGACATATTTAATGATATGTAAGGTTGATTCAAGTATAATATTCACTCTTTAATATTTTTTCAAGGTTTTGTGAAAGTTTTTATAGTCATCAAATACAATAAGTTAGGCTATTAGGCCTATTTGGCCTAGTAGGCCTATTTTATCAATCAAGTGAAGATGAAATTGGCATTGAAGAGATATCAAATGAGCTTATGTGGATTTATCACACCACATATCTATTATTAAAGTGATAATTCATGCAAAGGAAGGCTAAAGGAGTTAATTTATCTTATGTGCGAATCATGAGTTAACTAATCCTTGACTAGTAATCAATGGATAATCCATAGTCTTTATGCAAGAAGGAAATTCACTTAACCTAATTTAAAGTGGAGATGTTTGAAAAATATTGGTTTATCATGATTCTAAAATATTTTTAACAAGTTAAAAAGGGCCCACCAATTTGTTTTCAATGCCAAAAGGAGCTCATACAAGGCATCAAGTATGAAGAGCTATCTTAAGGACTATTTGCATTAGTTGTAACTAAAAATTATACTTTATTTGAGGATTAGATAACCTCTTCATCTCTCTTCTACATCACTCTCTTGGATTATTCTCTTCTCATATCTATATATTTAGGATTTTAGGCCTATTTTCAATATCCCTCTCTTGGGCATGATGAAACTCTACCAAGATTGAGCTTCGTAAACCACTTGAGTGAATAAAATGACTATTTTCAAATTCCTTTATATAGTTTTAATGTGACTATGTCAGTTTGATTTACACATGTGGCATTATTTTCTCCCTTGGTAGGTCTTAATCTCACTTAGTTACTAGTATTCCATATTATGTAGGTCATATACAATGATTAATGTTGAGTAACTAAGCTAATAGTGGATATATTAACTAGTTAGTACCTTGAATCATGCCTTCCATCATTTCCCTCATGCTTTGATCATTTGATGAAATGTCTATGTGAAATATTGTTTCATAAGAATCCTTTCAAGTTATAGAATTTACTGATTTACATTTCTTTTTAGTGTTGTATGAGTTAAAATTGAGTGGATGAACTAGAAATATAGGTATATTACTATCATTAGAATAGGATTTCCAATTTTAGTTATTCTTTTAACCCTTTTCATCCCAAAAATCAAGTAGGTTTTAGTAAAGTAAACAAAGTTGATAAATCAAAGGATCTAGCCTCATAAATCTAGAGGTTTTGTATAAGATATAGGTGTCCCACAACCTTATACCATTCTAATGTTAGTCTAGATTTGAAGGAGATCTGAAAAATCTACTTTAGTAGGGTATAACTTAGGTTGCTAACAGTTTTGGCATGATAGGTGGGACATAGATTCATCCATGGAGTACTCATTTTAAACATCTTAATCTTTAGAATCAGTTTCAAGCACTCATATGGTCCTCATCTCTAAGGTAAAGTGCATCTTTTATTTATAAATTCATTTATTTTCATGTGTTTTCTAAGCTATGGTAGCCTATAGATCATATTTTGGTCATTCATCTCATTATCAATAGCCCTATGATCCATCCCAATTCCAGTATGATACATATACATCTTGTTATGATCCCTATCAACCTAATTATCAATATAATGAATCATGAAAATATCATGACATTCTTGATCAATTCAATGAAATTCCAAGACAATCCATATCAAGCTTCAAACAAACCTTGTTTGGCTATGAGAAACAAATGGTGAGCATAGACACTCAAAAGAGATATGGATAAGAGGCCCCCAAGCATGAGATTGAAATCATGAGAGATTCATTGTAGCAAGCTAAAGAAGTGTGTGCATATTTCAAAAGGTAATTCCATTCAAAATTCAATAGTGATATCCTTGTCATAAGTGGTCTAATTGTAAACATTGAAGAGAAGTTGGTAGTCCATAAGAGACACCAAGGTCATCACAACTAGCAACATGTTCCCATTAAACTCCCTTTTTCTCTTTATGAACATCAAACAAATGTATATCATAACCCTCAAGATTCCATCCAAGCCTTACCAATCTTTCCTTGTTGGAATTATATCTAAGGGAGACCTCAAAAGGTGCAATAAGTGTATTTTAAAGAGGCTGATTTACATATTTCACAACATATTATAAAATATCCTTAATTTTTTAATCAATGGGGAGAGATATCCAATTATTTAGTTCATGAATTTGAGGCTCACCTAGCCAAATAAGTTGATCTCATGAATCAACATCTTTAGTAGTCAATAGTAGCTAAAAAATCAACATAATCTTAGTAGCAATATCCTTCATTCATTCCCATAGATAGAATAAGAGCAAAATAAAAGGTTGTTGAACCCAATTTCATGACTTAGAAATAAATACAATAGTCAAGGGATAAAGATAAGCATTCAATTTTAATCCCAAGTGTTGTTCTGTAAATCAAGCATAAGATCATTTAGTCTCCACTCCTCCCTCTTTAATATCCCAAGGTATTTCCTTCATGGAAAGTTATTCAAAATAAATTATAGTTAAGAGAAAAGGTGATAAAATTTGAATAACCTAATGAGTAGATTCAAGCATCCATGGAAATGCCTTTAGACCTTTCTCATCTTCTTAAGTATTTTTATGGGTCTACCATGTGAATTCTTAAGAAGGAGCCTCTCCTTTATGAGGTAGGTGAAGAAGTTTCATCTAAGGTATATGAATATGGAAATCATTTGGGTGAGAAAAATGAGGACATCATCATTGGGACTGATTTAATCACTCATAATGTAAAATAAGATGAGTTAGAAGAGGTTTCTAAGATGCATGATAAGCTTTCAATACAAGAACAAGTATAAGAATAAGAGGTTTCTGAGATATGAGAGAAAGAAGTGTCAATTGACTTAGAACTCTTTGATCACACAATAGCTACCATTTATTGTGATACTTCACAAGAGATTGTAGTAGTGGAAGAAGACAAGTACCAATCATCAATGAATATGAAGAACATGTTGACTTTGAAAGCATGCTAAGTTAGCAAGTGGATCTTGAAAATGAAATAAAAGATGATTTACATCTTCATAATCATGGCTAATAAATTGATATGATTGTTCTTATACCTTATACTATTCAAACTAAAGAAACTCTAATCATACTTAGTGAAAATCAATCATTATATTTAGTTGATGTCTACAATTTAGGCTATTCTCTAATTTCATCAATACAAGAGGAGTCACTTCTCCAAACACACCATTCTAGGAGGTTGTCTTCTTAGAAAATGACTTGTTTGATTCTTTCAAGTAAGGTTATCAACTTATAACTTCATCTTCAGATGTTTGTCTACTCTTGGAGGTTGTAAATAAGCTCAAATGGCCTCAAGAAGTCATGACATTATATGTTGCAATAATAACACAAGATTCACTTCAAGTTATTCAATATGACCATAATCAGTAGCTCATGACTCATGAAGAATTGATATTTTTCTTGTAAAGTACATAAATATGGGAGGATTATGACTATGTCTTGGACTCATGCACTTGAAATTGGCACTAAAAAAACTAGTTACTTCTTCAAGAGACTATGAATATACAAATGCTCTTAGCTATAATAAAGATCTATCAAGAGGTAGTAATCATGATTCAAGGTTCTATGGTGGACAATACATTTTTATATTTGACCTTGGAGGAAATTTTTTGGCTTCAAGTTAATTTTTTTAGGTTGTTTATCACGTTTCAATAAGTGATTAACACAAGAATTAGTCTATTGCCTTGTTGTTGTGTTTGTCTTATTTTCTTATTTCCTTAGGTTAGTTATGTTTGCTTCTTAGTTTAGTTGATTTTCCTTGTGTTATTTATGTTACGTCTTATTTTTTTTGTAATCAAAAGAGGTGTTGTAAAGTCCAAAAGTATATTTGGCACATAACAGAGTCATCAAACCATGTTCTCATGATTTAGATTGTTATTGTCATATGAAAATTAGTAGGTTATTTTTTACCAATAGGCTGTCAATCCCTTTTGAGTTGCTAAAAATGTTGGTAATTTGGCCTATAAAGGCCAAATAAAAACACATATAATTCAAAACTTTTCATAGTATTGTTATAAGGCTCTTTAGTGTTAAATTTCCTTGTAAAATTATGTTTTTTTCTTAAAATAGGGAGTTTTGGTCATTTAATGTTAAAATTGGAATCAAAAAATCAATTAAAACATCCAAAATACATTTAAATACATTCGTATTCATGAATTTACCTTAGTAATAAGGTTTCATGGATTTAAAATATCATTTTATGCAAGTTTAAGAGTTGAAAAGGCCTCCAAAGGACTCACACATGGAAAATTTACTAATATAAATATGCCAAAAGGTTAAATATTTTTATAACATACTCATGACTCATTTTTATCCTATTTATAATCTAAAATTGGTGATTCAAGGCTTTAAGTTTGAATAACATGCAAAGAAAGTTCATTTCAATGTAATTACATGTGAAAGTGCAGACTTGTACAAATCATTGCATATAATAGAGGCCTTAATCATGAATATGAGGATATGATAGGGGTTAAAAAATATTTTTAGTAAAAAATGATCCAATACATGCACAAAACTAGTTCCTTCTAATCATCTAGCTCCTTTCCACATAGTGAGAGCCCTTCAAGTTTACAAGGGGTACGATCATGAGAGAGAAAACCAAGGTCTAAAATTTTGGTTAGATAAAGTATTCTTAGATGGATTATATCCATGGAAATTGGTTCTCAATTTTTTCCTTTCAACTTCATGAACCATCTCTTTGAATTCAAGGCACTCAATATCTCTCCATCATCTAAGGCAGCAGTCAGTTTTTTGCATTTTCTCCTCATCATGGTATAATGGTAGAAAATTTCAAGATTGTGGAGATTATTAGGAAATAATTCACCTTTTAATGGAAATAATCAGTTATTTTTCACACATGTAAGTGTAGTATAGATATCAATAACACATAACAGTGCAAATCTATAGTTTACAAGCATGTAAAAGAGAGTTGTATTGTCTAGGAGAGAGAAGGAACATCAAAGATTTCTAGGATTCTTGTTTTAAGGGGTTTCATTCATCTTTTATCTACCTCATTAATTATTCTCAAATGTTTATTCAAGGATCCATGGTAATAAATCCATCCATGTATTCTCAACATCTCTAATGGAGTCCCTATTTAACATTTTTAAGGTTTCTTAGTGTTTGTTAATGATTTTAGTAGACTCCTAAGTTTCATTTTAACACCATATACCTTTTTCAAAGGTCTCCAACTGATATGTATTGTTGAAAATATGATTATTCCCAATTAAAACCATAAATATGGTGCCAATATACACTTCTCCTACTCTTAATCACCTCCATCTTGTTCACTTCCATCTCACAATCTTTCACTACCATTTTTTACTATAGGAAAGCTCCATTTCCATCCTCAATTACATATGTTCCCATCATTCTTCAAATTCATAACACTTTATTCAATCTCCATATCATAAATCCATTACCAATAAGATTCAAGGATTTTGGAATCATCATGGTCATTCAAGGATAGTATGCAAACCATAAAACCCTAAAAAGACTAAGTGAATCTCCACCTACAATTAACAAAGAGCATAGTCATGAGTTTGCATGAAAGTACAAAAGAAGGATAGATAAGGAAGATATATATTTGAACATCTTGTTTCATTCCTATATTATCAATTTATACTAATTAAAGGACAAGGATCATGTTCATGTTTGGTGACATCCCTAAGGATTAATTCTATCTTAGTCTATATAAAGAGACCTTGCATAGTCACCTATAATTATACTATAGAGTCATTTTAAAGGATTGGTCATGACATTAGTGTATGAGTTAAACTTGGAAATAAATGAATGGTTATTGACATATTATTGAATTAATTAATGGCATAAGCCCAAGGAGGTAGTCATAAGTAAATAGTCAAGTGTATCATGGGACACCTACAGGCTTGTATTTAGGTCAAAACCTAAAGTAAGTGTCTTGGTAGTCTTAAGGCCTATCTAGGTTCTTGGAGGCTAATTGGGATAAACAAATGCATGATCAGTAGGCTATTGGTAACATAAATAATTAAATAAAATTTAAATATCAATAACCATCAAGAAATGCTTTGAAGGGATAAACCACAATCTAAACTTTCAAGGATAGTCATAAGCCCAAGGAGTGGATAATATATTGAAGATACTTTCAAGGATGTTGGCATTAAAGAGAGGTTATTATATTTTTAATGTATCATTATAAAATTGAATGATTATTTAACCTCTTTTTACCTATTGTAAAACTCCCTAATCATCCTAAAACCCTGTTATAGTCTGTGCAAGGGCTTAAACATCAAACATAGTCAAGCTAAGAGTGAGAGAGAAGTATGTTTTTAATAAAATGGAATGATGGTATGAATGAGATATTGTTACAAGGAAGTGGATATAATATTTGTATCAAAATAATACTATAAATTAGAACCAGACTTAGTTTTGGTCATTTTTTCATATGGATCACCACCTACAATAGGGTCTCTTATGACATACAAGCTTAAATCATATTCATAGTTCAAGAATTATTGTTATGATTTATAACTCATGAGATTGATACCCAAGTTTTAATAATAACTTAAAATGGTGTAAAGAGTTATTTTTATCTATGAAATTCATGTTATATTGAGACTTGATCAAGATCTCATGAAATGACTATCTATAGCCAAGAAAACACAAGTTTTTCTTCAAGTTGGTAAAGAGGATGAGGGCAAAGTGGTCCATGATGGAGTTTCATGATCAAACCTTCCATTATAATATTAATGGATTGTTCATAATAGAAATAATGATGGAATGAGGTTATAGGATGAAGAGGGGGACCCCAAAAAATGACACAGTCAAGGTCAAATAATTAAAAACACCCACTTATAGCCATATTGGGTGATAAATGACATTGATATACTCAAATGCCCTAAAGATGTAGTTAAAGATAATTTTAACTCAAGGGTAAAATTATTAATTTAATTTATGAAATAAAATATAAAATGGACACCTCCAAACCTTCATAAAATCATGAATAGGTTTGCAAACTTAGTAATGTGAGTATATAGGCCTATGCATGGATAATACTGTGTTAGAGCTGAAAAGCACCCTTGAAGATCAAATACATAAAAAGAAGAGGTGATATGAAGTTTAAAATCACTTTTGGCATAATCAAGGTGATAAATTATGGTGAATTTATCTTAAACACTTCCATTTCTCATGAAATCACCTACAACAGTATTACCAAGGTAGTTAATGAGGTTTCTTGAAGAAGCATGGCATGGTGATGGGTAGTATGATCCAAGAAGTGACAAAAAAAGGATGATAAAATTGTAAGAGGGATTTTAATACCATAAACAAGGCATATTAATCATCCCCTAATACAAATACAGGGTGAAAAGAATAAAAACTCAATCTTAAGACTTAAAACATAGGTAGTGTATTGGTAAGTTTAGGTAAAAAGCACCTACAAGCCACTATATGCATGATCCAGCTATGAAAATTGGTGGAAATGATCATAATTAGTTTATATACCTACCTATAATATTGGTAATGCCATTTTAGGACTGTAACATTACTCACTATTTTGACACAATCAACCCCTTATCTATTGGCAGTCATAAAGCAAGTAGGTCAACTTCTTGAAGTGGTATAAGGATTGGTAAAATGTTTGACCTTAATTGGAGTGTTTGATGTTCAAAATAGGGTTATTTTAAATCTTAAAACACAGTTTTAGAGGTTATCACACTCCAATTTCAATGTAAACCATGCCCTTGAGGGTTAAAATAGGTAGGTACACACCATACCCTTGAGAGACAGATTCACCATGTTGATTTATTTTATGGGATAGTTATTAATTTGATGAGCATGGAGATAGTGGGGAGGATAATTATAATATTTTATGAGATATTAGAGTGGATAAAATGTAGAAATCTTATTTTGTTAGACCCCTCAAGCTCATTTTCACCGTGTAGAGATCTTGTTGCACCTTTTTCATGGGTGGTCATGCTTATCATCATTTATGAGGGAGTCAATATAATCCATTTTCATGGAAAGTAGTTTACCATTAGAGGTATTTACATTATGAATAGTCATTAAGAAGCTATGAACCTCTTAAACCCTTGCAAACCCATCATAACCACTTGAAGGAGGAAAGAAGATAAATTATGCATCTAGATGGTATGTTTGAGATATGAAATGAACTTAAAATTCTTATTAACTCCATTGAGAACCTTTATGATCTATTGGTTAACACGTTCAGTACTCATATTGTACAGACTAAGATAAATAAAGTAATTTTGAGCTTGAAATCAAAGGAATGAAGTCTAATTATGCATTTAATGAGTTTGAGAAGAAATATTGGGTCCTAAAATCCATAAATGACACTTAAAAAACCATAAAAAAAGGTCTTTTAGGTCACTTCGATAGGAAAATAGGTTTGTAGGTCAAGGTAATGAACTATTTTCATGAAAAGTGAAGAATAATGGCTTGATCAATCCCATATCATGACTCTAGATCATCCTATATAGGTTTTTAAGGTCCAATAAATTATATAAGAGCATTTTACTCATCATAAAGTCAAGATATTGAATAAACTATGCACACACCTATGATTTTCCTTGACATCACTAGGTAAAGCCATCAAAAGGGGGGTAGTAGGAGCCAAAGTAAGGTCATGAGGGCACTTTAAATCACCATGAAGATCACTATCAGGTCCTATTTTCTCCACATCTTACACCCTACAAGAGGGTTATTCAGGCCTCCTCCAAATTTTAGAAATGTTGGGACATTTCTAGGCCTATGGGTGTGCCTATAAGTGGAAATGAATCTCTAGGTTGAAAGGGCTAGCTCCCTATATTAGCCTTTTATGCAATAAAACTTTTGAACCATCTTGTATGAATGAAAAGAGTCAGAAGTTTGCATAAATGAAAAGCCTAGTCTGAAATGGTAATACACTAAGAATTAGTATCTGCATGTATGCCCTATACTTATGCACAATATAGCAAAATATAGTCTATACCTCAATCTCTAGAAGATTCCAACATAAGTATTTCAATGTAGAGATAAATTTGAATGAGATTAAATAAGGTAAATGACTGAAACAACAACCTATATATTCCAAAAAAAGGTTACACATGCAAGGTCTCATACAAATAAAATACACTCTACATGACCTATTGCATTGACTCTTTACTCAAAAACATAAAAGATAAAAGATAGAAAGATAAAACATCACTTGATATCACTCTATATCTCTTGCATACCTAGGAAAATATACAAAAATAAAAAGGGGATAAAATAATGCTTCTTTGCTCAAAGGCAAGAAAATGGCAAAACAAAATAGTAGGGCTTCACTATACTATCTCTAGGTGATTTAATAATAGCCCAATTTGTTTATAACAGAGAGAGAGAGGGGGGGGGAGGGAGGCTTTTGGCACCAAAATAAGGAAATTAGTTATATTAAAGGTCACCATCCTTGGATACAACTGACCCTACCAAAGATGCTTATTTTGGAATTTTATTTGATCCATGTCACTCTCTCAAATGCCCTTTGCTTGACCCCAAAGATGATTCCCAACAACTACAAATAGAAATGAGATACTTGGGGAAAGCACCAAAAATGGTCATTGTCAATGGAACCACTTGTTAGAAATCTCTTTTAGTGCCCAACTACTCCTCCTTGGCTTGTTGATTTGTATAATGGCATGAAAAAGTCACTTTCATTTAGTTTGGCTTTGTCCTTCCCTTTTTATTGGTCCTCAAGGAATGACTTGAATCATGGTTCTAAATCATTGATTTACTTGGCATGGATACCTATGGATCATCCTCCATCTATCTTTGACAAGTCAAATGGTAGCTTATAATTTACTTGATCATTCATTGTGAACCATGTCATTGGGCTAATCTTGTTGAGCTAAGCAGCCTTGAAAGTCTAACCTGCACTTCTAAATCCATTCAAGATCTATGATTACTCTAACTTGCTTGCTTCAAGGTTTTTAATGCTCATAACTTATGAAGCTTCATAAGCAAAGTCTTTGATAAATATTGATTTTCACTATAGACCCATTCAAGTTTTTTGAATGGCTTTACTTATAAAAATTATAAGTCAAGCATGTTGAGAAACCCAGTTTGCACTATCAAGATTACTTACTCTTTTAAGCTTTTTTATTTCTTCTACTTATAAAATTTTATAAGAAAATCTCTTTTGAAAACTACATTTTGCTTTGCTTAAGACCCTTTCAAGTTTTCTGAGTCCTTATACTCCTTGCTTGCTCCTTCATATTCTTAAGGATCTTTACTTATAAAATTTATAATTCAAACCTTTGACAAATCCTAATTTATATTTCAGAGTTGTTTGGGTTTTACAAGTGACTTCACTTCTTGCTTGACAAATTTGGGCATGAACTTTACATCTTGCAGCACATCACCAAGTTTCACCCCAATGGATAGTTCCTTACATTAAATTTGACATCTTGTGACACATCACCAAGTGAATCCAATGACCAGTTGGTCACCCCAAATTTGACATCCTATGGTACATCATGTCTTTAAACCCCAATAACTAGTTGGCTGCATCAAAATTGACATTTTGTGACACATCATGGGAATCCATTTGGGTTGGGCTTATTGTTTTGGGGCTTTATTTATGGTAATTTTCTTGAAGTAATTCCTTTAGATAATTTTTCTGAATGAATTCATTTAGGAATTTTGGCTTTTCATTTTCCTCAAAGGATAAGGACATGATTCAAAAATCCTGAAGGAATTCCCTAAAGGAATTCCTTTGGGATTTTTGCTTTAATAAAAATACATGAGTAAATGGTTAGGTTGCTTTAGGAACTTTTCCTGAAGGACAATTGAGAAAGTGTCCTTCAAAAAAGTTCTGAAGGACACCTGGGTAGGGGCACAAGGTCACTTCAAAAAAATTCAAAGGGCATTTCCAATGGAAATGGCCCTTCAAAACTTTTTTGAAGGGAAGGATATGGACAAAGGGCCCTTCAATAAAAATCCTGAAGGGTAACCTTGGAGAAAATGGTCAAAAGTGACTCTTCAAGAAAAATCTTGAAGGGCACTTAGACAAAATGTCCCTTCAAATAAAATCTGAAGGGGCATTCAGGAAAGACCAAGGTAAAAGTGCCCTTCAAAAAAATCTAAAGGGACACTTGGGTAAAAATTTCCCTTTAGAACTTTTTTGAAGGGTCACTTGGACAAAAAGTGCCCTTAAAATTTTTTTTGAAGGGTCACTTGGATGAAAAGTGCCCTTCAAAAAAAATATGAAGGGTCACTTGGTGGAAGAAACAAGGTGAACTACCCTTCAAATTTTTCTTAAGGGTCACTTAGACAAAACGTGCCCTTCAAAAAAAAATTTGAAGGGACACTTGGGGGGAAAATAAGGCAAGGAAAAGGGTACTTCGAAGGGAAGTGGCCCTTTGGAACATTTTAAGGGCACTTTGGGAAAACCTTAAGGCAAATAAAAACCTAGGAAATACAAATACAAAGGACATTATTCAGACCTAAGTCTAAACAAAAATTCCAAGGAAAACAAGTCTGAAGGGAAAAGACAAATGAGCCTAAAGGGAAGAAATAAGGGAAAGGAAAAAATAAAAGGAAAACTGAGCTTGAAGGGAAAGAAACAACCTGAGGGGAAAAGAACAAAGGCAAAATAGAAAAAATAAAGGGGATGAGTTAAAACACGAGAAGCCCAACATGAAGAAGCCAAACCGGCTAAGGACAAAACCAAAAAAAGGGGGGCAAAAATTGGTCAACATTTTGGTGATTTCTAGGGGAGACATTCCTATAATGTTAGTAGACAAGCTGCCTAAATCCTTCCATTGGGCATGAAGTCATGCAAGGCAACAAGAGTTAAAAGAATAAGCCATGGTTTAGGGTACATACAGGGAAAAAAAAACAAAGCAAACTTAGTGAAGGGAAAACACTTGTGTTATAAGGCACTTAGGGAAAAATCAAAACAACAAGGGAAACACTTAAAACAAAGTATCTATAAGACATGGACAGTAAGACCTTTGAAGTCTTATTCTAGACCTTGATAGCCATGTCTTATAAATAATTTTTTTTGTGTGTTTCCCTTGTTGTTTTGGTTTTTGCCTAAGTGCCTTATAGCACCAGTGTTTTCCCTTCCTTACTTTTGCTTTGTTGTGTTTTCCTTGTATGTGCCCTTAGCCATGACTTGTTCTTTTAACTCTTGTTACCTTGCATGACTCCATCCCAATGGAAGGATCTAGGTAGTTGGTCTAATGACATAGTAGGCATGTCTCCCCTTGAATTTGCCAAAATGTTGACCAATTCTTGTCCCCCCTTTTTTGGTTTTGTCCTTGGTTGGTTTTGCTTCTTCATGTTGGGCTTCCTATGTTTTGCCTCATCCCCTTTATTTTTTATGTTTTAACTTTGTTCTTTTCCCATCGAGTCATTTCTTTACCTTCGGTCTCATCTTTCCCTTTTTTTTTTCCTTCCCCTTCTTTATTCCTTTTTATCTCATTTATCTTTGCCCTTTAGACTTGTTTTCCTCAAAAATTTCCTCCAAACTTAGGTCTAAAGGATGTCATTTGTATTTATCTTTCCTGGGTTTTTTTGCTTTATTTTTTTCCTGAAGTACCCTTCATAAAAGTTTCAAAGGGCCACTTCCCTTTGAAGTTCCCTTCAGAATTTTCTGAAGGCACTTTTTCTTGCCTTGTGTTCCCCCCAAGTGTCCCTTCAAATTTTTTTTTGAAGGGTACTTTTTGTCTAAGTGACCCTTCCCAAAGGGAACTTCACCTTGTTTCTTCCTCCAGGTGACCCTTCAGATTTTTTTTGACAGGAACTTTTCATCCAAGTGATACTTTAGAAAAAATTTAAAGGGAACTTTTTGTCTAAATGACCCTTCAAGATTTTTTAACCTTGTCCTTATCCTTTGAGGAAGCTGAAAAACCAACATTCTTAAAGGGATTCTTTTAGACAAATTATCTAAAGGAACTACTTTAGGAATTTTCTATGATCAAAGACCCAAAATAATAATCCCAACCCAAATGGATTCCCATTACATGATGCAAAATTTCAATTTTGATGTAGCCAACTAGCTATTGGGGTTCAAAGACATGATGTGCTATAGGACATCAAATTTAGGGTGACCAACTATTTATTGGGTTCACATTGGTGATGTGCCACAGGACCTCAAATTTAATGTAAGGAACTAGCCATTGGGGTGCAACTTGGTGATGTGCCGCAAGATGTCAAGTTCATGCCCAAAGTCTTCAAGCAAGAATTGAAGTCACTTGGAAAACTTGAATGACTCTACAGTGCAAATCAGTATTTTTCAAAGGCTTGACTTATAAATTTTATAAGGATCCTTAAAGAACCTAAAGGAGTAAGTAAGGAGTAGAAGGATGCAAAAGACCTAAAAGGGCCTTAAGCAAAGAAAAATTATGTTTTCAAAATAGCTTTGCTCATAAAATTTTATAAGTATAAGTAATCCAAAAACCTGAAAGAGCAAATAACCTTGATAGTGAAAATCAAGTTTCCCAACATGCTTGACTTATAATTTTTATAAGTAAAGCCATTAAAAAAACCTAAATGGGTCTATAGTGCAAATCAAGATTTGTCAAAGACTTTGGTTATGAAGTTTCATAATTCATGAGCATTGGAAACCCAAAACAAGCAAGTTAAAGCAATCCCAGAGCTTAGATGGATCTGCAAGTGTAGGTTAGACTTTCAAGGATACTTAGTCAACAAGTTTGGCCTAATGACATGGTTCACATTAAATGATCAAGCAAATCAGAAGCTGCCACATGACTTGTCAAATATAGATGGAGGATGATCCATAGGTATCCATGCCAAGTAAATAAATGACTCATAACCATGATCAGAGTCATTCCTTAAGGACCAATCAAAAGGGAAGGACAAATCCAAACTAAATGAAAGTAACTTTTTAATGCCATTGTGTAATTTGACAAGCCAAGGAGGAGTGGTTGGGTCATGAAAGATATTTTTAATAGGTGGATCCATTGATAATGACCATTTTTTGGTGTCTTCCCCAAGTATCTCATTTCTATTGGTAGATGTTGGGAAGCATCTTTGGGGGGCAAGCAAAAGGCATTAAAGAGAGTGACATGGATCAAACAGAATGCCAAAATAAGCATCTTTGGCAAGGTTAGTTTTAGCCAAGGATGGTGACCTCTAATAGAAATTATTTCCTTATTTTGGTGCCAAAGACCTCCCTCCTCTTTTTCTCTTTATTATAAATAAGACCCTTGGGATATTGTTAAATCATCCAGAGATAGTACAATGAAGCCCTACTATTTTATTTTGCCATTTTATTTCCTTTAAGCAAATAAACATTAGTCTATCCCTTTTTTAAGTTTTAGATATTTGTCTAGGTATGCAAGAGATATAGAGTGATATCAAGTGATGTTTTATCCTTATGTACTTTGTCCTTCGTGCTTTTGAGCAAAGATTCAATCTAATAGGTCATGCAGAGTGTATTTTATTTGTATGAGACCTTGCATGTGTAACCCTTTTCTAGAATATATAGGCTATTGTTCCAATCATTTACCTTGTTTAATCTCATTTAAATTTATCTCTACATTGAAATACTTATGTTATAATCTTAGAGAGCTTGAGGTATAGACTATATTCTATTGTATTGTGCATAAGTTTAAGGCATACATGTGGATACTAATTCTTGGTGTATCACCATTTTAGAATAGGATTTCCATTTATGTAAAATTCTGACTATTTTCATTCATATGATCTGGTTCAATATTTTTATTGCATAAAAAGCTAATACATAGAGTTATCCCTTTCAACTTAGAGGTTCATTTCCACTTATAGACACACCCACAAGTGTGGAAATGTCCCAATGTTGCCCAAATTTGGAAGAGGCCTAAATATCCCTCTTCTAGGGTGAAAGATTTGGAGACAATAAGTCCTAGGAATGATATATGCTAGGCTTGAGACATAAGTTTTAATAAGCATAAAAAATGATCATTTTGGCCAAATAACACCATACACTACCTAGAAAGCTTATTTTCTAATTTGAGAGGTGACTTCACATGCTCACCATGGTATAGACCTTTTTAGTGAGAAGCTAAGGACTTTAGGGGAGTTAGAGGGGTTAATGCACTAATGTTTTGTGGCATTGGTTTAGGCATTCAAGGCCTAGGATTTATGAATCATCATTAAGAACCAAGAGTACTCTAAAACCCTTACAAAACACTATTACATACTTTCTTATGAATAACTAAATAATTATGCATCCAATCTGATTGAAACCTATTGAATACCACCTATATCATCAAGTATACTCTAAGGGCTTCATGTACATGACCAATTTTTGTATGGATGTTGTATGGACATGGGGAAAATAGGGTTTTTAAAGGAAAAAGAGCATAAAATAGAGGTGAAAGATAGTTTAATGGATTCCAATCAATGGAGAGTGAATATTGACAATTTTTATTCATCCTCAAGACATCATATGCTCAAAATAATGCCTAAAAATGCCTTTGTGAGTTCATTCAAAATAACCAGTCTGTATAAATTCAAGATAAATTAACCTAGTCAATTAATTTAACCAAGTTGTAGGTGTTTCTTCCTTAAAAGGACTTATTTCATGATATGAAAGGTTAATTCAGGTTTAATACTAACTCTTTCATATGTTTTCAATGTTTCATGTAGGGTTTTATAGTCATCAAATATAAGAAGTTAGGCTACTAGGCCTATTTTTCTTAGTAATCTTATTTGATCAATCAAGTGAAGATGAAATTGGCATTGAAGGGATATAAAATGAGATTATGTGGAGTTATCACACCAAATATATAGCATTCAAGTGTAAATTACATGCATATCTAGTCTTCAATTGATAATTCATCTAAAGGAGGGATAAAGGAGTTAATTGATCTTAAGTGACAATCATGAGTTAACTAATCCTTGACTAGCAATAATGGATAATCCATAGTATTCATGCAAGGAAATTAACTTAAATTTACCTCATTTAAATTGGATATATTTGACAAATATTGGCATAGCATTCTTCTCAAAGAGTTTCAACAAGTTAAAAAGGGCCCACCACCTTGTTTTTTAAGCCAAAAAGAGATCATGCAAGGCATTAATCATGAAGAGATATCCTAAGGACTATTTATATTTGTAACTAAAAAATTTACTTGAGTTAAGGATTAGATAGCCTATTATTCTCACTTATATGCCACTCTCTTAGCTTCTTGTCTTATCATATTTATATATTCAAGTTTTTAGGCCTATTTTCAAGATCCTTCTCTTGGGCATTATGAAACTCTACCAAGATTTAGATTTGTAAACCTATAGAGTGAATAAAATGACCATTTTCAAAGTCATTTATATAGGTTTAATGTGATTATTCTAGTTTTATTTTCATAAGTGGTAGTAGTTTCTCACTTGGCAGGTCCTAATCTCACCTAGTTACTAGTATGTCATATTATGCAGGTCATATACAATGTTTGATGTTGAGTAATTGAGATAATAATGGATATATTAATTGGTTAGTGCCTTAAATTAGGTCTTCCATCATGATTTTATCACTTTATGAAACCTCTATGTGAAATATTGTTGCATAAGAATCCTTTAGAGTTATATAATTTAGTGATTTGCATTGCTTTATAGTGTTGTATGAGTTCAAATTGAGTGGATGAACCATAAATATAGGTTTATCACCATTATTAGAATAGAATTTCACCTTTAAATTATACTTCTAACCCTTTTCATCCCAAAAATCAAGTAGGTTTTAGTAAATTGAGAAAAGTTGATACATTAGAGGAGCTAGTGATCTAGGAGGATCTATGTTTCACTCCAAAACAAAAAATCATTAAATTTTATATTGATCAATGGCACAGTATAGAGCTCATCAAGATATTTTTGGCACAATTTGAATAAGTTGATTTCAAGCCCATATGCATAAGATATCATACATTGAATTTCTAAATTAAACAAGGCAAAAAGGTGACATAGGGTGATGTGGTGTGATCCTAGCACTCCAAGTGGACTAATCTTGTGATGGACACGTGGTAATGAGTTAGTGAAAAACATTGGGTTTAGTTTTTATACTTTATCTTTGATCAACATAAAAATACAACTATGGGGACCATAGCTAGTGGAGTCCACTTTTGTCTCAGAGGGGGACCCTGCCATTGATAGAGCTATGGAGCATCTAATTGGACATCAATAATTGTTAGATTGGGAGTGGTCAATGTGGTGGGTCTTCAATCTACCATGTGGATTTCCACCATTATATTATTCCATGGTTGAATTTTATTAATAGTCACCTAATGACTATATTTTTATGTAATTATTTATCATGCTCAAAGACCATAAAAATTTCCATGCCAACCAAACATCGTGATTTACCATGATCAAGGCATTTGTTACATGCCAAGTTTTCCACAAAGTATGCCCACCACAAAATTACCATGGGTTTAACCAACATTCCACTTCCATGTCAATGCCTATGAATAGGCATCATCAACCATGAAGCTCATGGGATTTTAATACTAAAGAAAGTTCCCACTTTACCAGTGTGTGACTAAAATATTACCCTTAGGCACAAACACAGCACTGAAGGATTCAAACCCTACCATTTTGGGTAAAAGGATAACACTCCAACCACTAAACCTACAACCTAAAGCACTATATAAATTACTTGAATTTATATCTGAAGACATGATTTTCCATGAAGACCAAGCTTGCATAAAAGGTTTTTGGAGACTTAGAAAGTATTTTTAGAGCCTCAAGCTTGTAATTGGGTTTAAGAGTATACTTTTGGTAGAATTAAAGTCTGAGAAGATGATTTGTAAGACTTATAAAGGATTTGTAAGCATTATTGTGATAAATTAATAAGGAACAATCCCCCCATTGGAGAGGATCTAGAGACATAAGCTTTTACACCAAAATCCATTATCAAATCATGTTTAGTATTTTTATTAATTTGTCTCTATTTTCACTTTTAAATTTCATTCCATATGAAAAAAATAAATTTTGTAATCTTTTAAAATATATTTTTTTATTAAATCATGAATTTAAGGTTACGATCCATTACAAGTGCATTTTCCACAATTTACAACACTTGTTTATTGATGATTAAGGATCATACTTTTAGTATCAAAGAAAAATTTGTATTTAACCATGGGGATTTATAGTGTATGTTGACAAGGTCGAGATCTAGATGGGGTGAAGGAGAGTTGGCTAAGTACAATCTATAGGTTGGGACAAAATGTACTATAGAAATAGGAGATTACGTTGAGTTTAAATGAGATTTTTGATAGGCCTTATTATAAATGAAGGATATGTTTGATGAGATATACCATTAAAGATGAAGTAAAATGGATCATGATGAAGGTGGTAAATTTTTTGAGAAACCTTCCTCCTCTTTGAATGATGGTAAAGACAAAAAAACTAGAACCATTGAATCTCTTCCATCACTAAAGCTAGATATTAATTTTAAATTGCCAATGTTCAATGGTGAAATTAATGCAAAAAAATTGGATAACTAGATAAAGAAATTGAAGTATATTTCAAGGTCTAAAAAATTATAGATGATGAGACTAAAATTCACTTGGCTAGTCTTCGAATGGGAGGCACAACTCTCATTTGGTAGGAGAGTAAGTTGAATGAAAATTAGGTTAATAAAGGTAACCCAATTTCAACTTGGAGTGAAATTGTTGATGAACTTAGAAATAAATTTAATCCTTTAAGCTATCTACAACAAGATACAATGGATTGGAAATCTTTTAGACAAACTAAAGGCCAAAGTGTTTGGGAATATACAAAGGAATTTAGGAAAAAGGCTTTACTTTTGAATATTCCTCTTTATACACAGGAAACATTACTTAAGTATATAGGTGGGTTGCATTGTTACTTGAAACACATGATTTTTGTCCTCAATCCCACTAATTTAGAAGAATCATGTTTTAAAGCCATTCACTTAGAGCCTAGAGGAAAATAGACAAAAGAATATTTTCCTAAAGTTTAAAGTAAGCAATAAGATGTTAAGCATTCTAAAGGGAAAAGTTATGGAAAGGGTAAACAAAAATCCACTGTTACTATTCATAAAGAAGAGAGTAAATCATTTTTCAATAATTAAAATAAAAATCATGATGAATCTAAGTGTTGTAAATTACATCTTGAGTTAATACCTAATAGGTTTAGGAAGAAGAATAAGAAGATTAATACTATGGTTCAAGATCTAGGTTTAGATTTAGGATATGAAACTAAGATCATAGACATGAATATGTAGAATTGTTCTTCTCTTTCTATTTCTAGCACTAAGTCATCTAATGATGATTCCTTTTCAAAATAGAAATCTATGCATGATGATAAAAAATAAATGAGTTGTTCCACATTAGGGTTATTTCAAAACATACTATTTATAATGGATCATAAGAAAATTTAATTTTTGAAGAGATTGTTAAAAAATTTAGGCTTGTAAACTAATCCCCATCTGAAACCCTATCTACTTGGTTGGGTATGTGATGATGCAAAGATGTAAGTAACCAAAACTTGTAGATTGAAATTTTGCATCAAATCCAAGTTCATGGATGAAGTTGATCTAGATGTAATCCCTATGGACATATGCAAGTTTGTTTTAAGAAGCCCTTATCTTTATGATAGAAAAGCAATCTTCTATAGGGAGGAGAATAAGTACTAATTGTTAAATATGGCATTAAATATATAGTCAGATCACATTATATTAATATGAGTCTTTCTTTGATGACAATAGGGCAAATGAAAATACTAGTCAATTCAAGCAAGACTTTTTGTCTCATGTTGATTAAGTCTAAACAAAAAGAATATTTCAATGCTATTGAAAATTATGATCCTAGACATAAGAAAGAATTGATTGAAATCATTTCTAGTTATGATTATGTGTTTTAGGATCCCAAAGGGTTACCCCATAAAAGGAGATTTTAACATGAAATTTAGTTGTTACAAGATTCTCCTCTACCTAACATTGGCATGTATAGGTTATCAGTGGTGGAAAATGAGGAAATCAAAAATTAGGGAATGGAACTTTTGGAAAGGGGTGTTATTCATCCAAGTTCATATCCTATCGATTAGCCTATTATTTTATACCAAATAAAGATGACATATGGTAAATGTGTGTTAATTTCTATGTTTTGAACAAAATTACTATTAAGTATCATTACCATCTTCTTTATATTGATGATTTGCTTGATCAGTTACGAAATGTTGTTTATTTCACTAGTTAGACTTGAAAAGTGGTTATCATCATGTTAGGATTAATGATGGTGATATTTGGAAGACTACTTTTAAAATAAAATAGGGATTTTTTGAGTGTCTTGTCATGCCTTTCAGGTTGTGCAATTCACTAGCTACATTCATGTGTTTTAAGAATGATGTCTTCAGGCCATTGCTTGATAATTTTGTTATAGTATACTTAGATAATATTTTGATCTTCAGTCAATCTTGGGAAGATCATGTGATTCATATTAGGAAAGTCATAAATGCATTGATAAGGGAAAAACTTTATTTGAAATTGTCTAAATGTGAATTTGGCAAGACATCTTTGGTTTACTTGGGTTATATTGTAGGACATGGTGAATTGAAAATTGATCCTACAAAAGTAGAGATTATAGTTAAATTGTCTAAACCCAATAATGTAACTATGGTTAGAATTTTTCTTTGTGAAATACAATATTAGAGGAAATTCATTGATAATTTCCCATATATTGCATCACCCTTGCATACTTTGACTAGTAATCAATAGATCTTTCATTGGGGAGGAAAACAAAAAAAGGCCTTCGACACTTTGAAAACAAAGATCAGTATTGCTCTTATCTTGGCACTTCCTAATTTGTAAGGGCCATTTGAGATAGAGACATATGCAAGTGATTATGTTATGGGAGTTGTCCTAATACAATGAAATAAGCTAGTATGCTATCATTCTAAGACCTTCATAGATGCAATAAGAAATTATCTAACTTATGATAAGGAATTGTATGCATTGGTTCAAAGTTTTAAAAAATGGAAGCATTACTTGATGGGCAAATAAATAGTGATACATACAGATCATTAGACCCTCTAGTATCTCTAATCATAGGCCAAGCTACAACAATCTATGCATTTCCATTGGATGGGTTCCTATAAGAAAGGTATAAAAAATAAAGTTGTTGACATGATTTTTAGACCTCCTATGGTAGTTGCATCTATTCTTTTACAACATGGTTCTTTGACTCATGAAAGTTATAAAGAACAATATGTTGATGATGCTAACTTTAAGGATGTGTACAAGGATTTAGTGAGTGGTAAATAGGTAGAAGAATCAGAATATAATGTGCATAAAGGAATTTGTATCATTTGGGTAAACTTTGCATTCCTCAAAATGAAAGAGTGCACACGATTAGGGAAACATATACTTCTCTTACTTTTGGTCATTTTGGAGTTGGAAAAATGGTTGTACATTTGAGAATGTATTGTTACTAGCCCCGTATGTAGGAGAATGTTGTCAAATATATCAAGGGTTGTGTTCTTTGTGCCACAAGCAAGCCTAGTAGTAATAAATTAGGGCTCTACACTCCCTTACCTATTCCTACCCATCCTTGGGAAAGTATTTCCATGGAATTTGTATTGGGTTTGCCTATGTCAAAAAGAAAACATGATTACTTATATTTGGCAGTGGATATATTTAGCAAGATGTGTGTTTTGATCCCTTGTACTAAGTAAATTACAAGGGAAGGTATGACACACTTGTTCTTTCAACATGTATAGGTTCATTTTGGTTTTCCCACTTTTATTATTTCTGATCAAAATTCTTGGTTTCTTGGGGAATTTTGGTCAACACTATGGGAATTAATGGACACTAAGTTGAATAAGATCACTACATTTTATCCATAAACCGATGGTTAGATAGAGGTTGTGAACTGCATAATGGTACATTTGTTTAGGGGTTATTACATTAAACATCCCAAGTTGTGGGATGAACATTTATGTTATATTTAGCATGGTTAAAATCATGCACTTCATTATTCTACTATGAAATATCCTTTTGAAGTTTGTTATGGATACTTTCCTAAATCTCCTCTAGATGTTTGTTATGGATAAGATTTAGCTGCAGATGAATGTAATGATGTTGTTAAAGCCAAGAAGTTCATTCAAAAGCTATAATAGGTACACCAAACTATCTGAGATTAGTTGGAAAAAATTTAGGCAAAGTACAAAGAAAGACATGACAAACATCATGTTAATTACCAGTTTACTATAGGTGATTTGGTATGGCTTCACATCAGTAAGGAAAGGCTGATAGGTGAAGGTAAAAATTTGAAACCAATCTTGTATGGTCCTTTTTAGATTACAAAATATATTGGTAAAAATACTTTCTAATTGGATTTGTTATCTTATATGTAGATTTATTCAGTTATGAATGTGGAAAATCTGAAATTGTATGAGCCTCTAATGATTTTAAATCATGATGAGAGTGTATCCATTCCTTTTATTGATGCTTTTACTTCTAAGTATCTAACATAATTATAGGAAGATATAATTCTTGACAGCAAGGTTCATATTTCATGAAGGGGAGATGTTGAGTATATTTGTATTGGTCTCAAAGGGATGTACCTAAAAAAGGCCAAATAGATGGAAGTTGGAAGAGTGAGGTAGTAATACCCTCACCTTTTTATCAATTAATCAACTTTTGGAGGTCAAAAAGCTCCTAGTAGGGAGGATTGATCCAAGAGGATCTATTTTTTTCTTTGAAACAAAAGTTTCCAAATTGTAGATTGATCAATGGCATAGTGTAGAGCTCATTAAGAGCTTTTTGGCATAACTTAAAATGGTCAATTTTGAGCCCATATGCACAAGATATCATGTGTTGAAGTTTCCATATTAAACAAGGCAAAAAGGTCACATAGGGTGATGTGGTGTAATACTAGCATGCAAAGTGGGCCAATCATGTGATGGACATGTGGCAATGATTTAGTAAAAAAATTGGGTTTGGTTTTTATACTTCATCTCTGATCGACATAAAAATCTAGCTATGGGGACCATAGATGATGGAGTCTACTTTTGTCTCAGAGGGGGACCCTACCATTGATATAGCTACAGATCATCTAATTAGACATTGAAAAGTGTCATATTAGGAGTGGTCCATGTGGTGGGTCCTCAAGCCACCATGTGGCTTACCACTACTATATTATTCCATGATCAAATTTTATTAATAGTCACCTAGTGACTATATTTTTATGTAATTATTTATCATGCTTGAATACCATAAAATTTTCTATGCCAACCAAACATCCTAATTTAACATGATTGAGACATTTTTTACATGCCAATTTTTCCATGAAGTATGCCCACCACAAACTTGCAACGGGCTTAACTAACATGTCAGGTCCATGCTAATGCCTAAAAATAGGCATCATCAACCATGAAGTTTGTGTGATTTTAATACTAAAGAAACTCCCACTTTACCAATGTGGGACTAAAATATTACTCTTAGCCACAAACCCAATGTCAAAGGATTCAAACCTTATTTTGGGTAAAAGGATAATGCTCTAACCACTACACCCATAGCCCAAAGCACTATATAAAGTGCTCAAATTTATATTTTAAGATATTTTTTCCATGAAGACCAAGTATGTATAAAGGCTTTTTGGAGACATAGAAATTATTTTGAGAGACTCAAGATTGTAATAGGGTTTGACAGTATACTTCTGGTAGAATTAAATTTTGAGAAGATGATTTGTAAGACTTCTAAAATATTTATAAGCATTTTTGCAACAAATTAATAAGGAGCGATGCCCCCATTAAAGTAGATTTGGAGACATAGGCTTTTATGTAAAAATATACTATCAAATTGTGTTTGGTATTTCTATCAATTTGTCTCTATTTTCACTTTTAAATTTCATTCCATGTGAAAAAATTAAATTCCATAATATTTTAAAATATCAATTTTTATTAAATCATGAATTTAAGGTTATGATCCATTACAAGTATGTTATATAAAATTTAAGACACTTGTTTATTGATGATTACAGATCAGCTAGCCTCATAAATCTAGAGGTATGGTCTAAGACACAAGTGCCCCAAAACCTTAGATCATTCTAATGTTATTCCAAGTTTGAAGGAGATTCAAGTAATCTATTTAATTAGGGTGTAACTTGGGTTGTTAATAATAACTTAAATTAATAAGAAAATATTGTTGGATACTTCTTCATTGGTATTAGTGTGTATCTTAATTTTTTATTTGTATAAAATTATGAGATTCATCTTCATGTATATGTCCTCTCTTTCACCTAATGCTATGTTATCGTTCTATAAAGGTCATATGAAGTGATAAAAATTAGAAGTTGTGTTGAATAATGAGTTATTTTGTAGTGTCTTATATAGATCTCTATTATTTTACATTCAATTTACAAACCTTTTATCTAACCTTCATATTAAATACTCATGTTTAGGACTATGTTAATAAATTCTAGTTGATAAACTATTTCCATTTTATTCACAAGTTTGCTTAAGGATAGGTTAAGAGTGAATCATTTAAGAATTGGTGCATCAACATCCCTAGTATATATTTTAATTTTAGTTTGTGTTTCTATTTCTTTTCACCCCCAAAGAAAATAGGTTTTATAATAAGAATTCAAAGTTGATATATCACGGGATCTAGCCCCATAAACTAGAGGTCTGGTCTAGTGATAAGGTTACAAACAACATTTAGGGAATTCCTATGTTAGTCTAGGTTTTAAGTAGAGTTGAACAATCTCCTTCAGAGGGTGAAACTTGTGTTTTTACAAAAAGTATCATGGAGTTTAAAGTGTTTAAAGGAGCTAAGGAACTCAAAAAGTGGCTTTATGTAGCCTTAAATAATTAAGTAGAGACCTATAGGCCCTAAGCCTATAGGTCCTCATTATGAACCAAATTAAAATAATTATCCAAATTAGAGAAAAGCTAATAAAGAAGATTCAAATTAAAGGTAGATGAAGACATTTACATAACTCATCAAAGAGAAACTAGGTCACCTACAAGTTTTTGACAATCCTAAAAAATAATTTCATAGTATAAAGACCACCTACAATCTTCTTTATAGAAGAGACAAGTAGCAAGTGATTTGAAAATGTCTTGAGAAAACCATGAGATCTACATGGATAGTGATTATGAATGAGTTATTATTTATTTTTATATCTTTAAACATAATGGAAAGAGAGAGAACATAGTTTTAAAACTTATATATACAGTCAAGATGACCTTAAGTGAATCTGTCCAGGCCTATTTTTAGATCATTCCATCTTCAAACCTAAGGATAAAGAAATAATGGAGGTGTATGAATGGTGATTGATCCTAAATTTAAATTCAAATAATTTCATGGACTATTGAGTATCTTCATGATTTTTGAGAGATTTAGAACAAAGAAGACATAATCATGATCCCTAACAAACACCTACATGTTTCTAGTGTGTTACACTGTCAGCCAAACTTAAACAAAGAGGTAGAGTATGTGTGAAACATACCTAAGTATAACTTGAGACTCAAAATAAATAAAAATTATATTTATAAAATCATTTATATGAAATAGGCCTTTGAGACTAAAATTTGTAGTCAAGACTACCCTAAACAGTTACCTACAGGCTACATGAGGAGAAACTAGTCTTAAGCCTAAACAAGACCTGATAATATGGTTAAGAGACACTGAGTTCTATCTAATTTAGACCATAAATTCATAAGGTCATGTTTATACCAAATAATAACATGAAATTATTGATTTACCCTACACATAGTCAAAATATAAACTACATGTCTGCCTACTATGAGGGTTTTGCTTGATTAAGAAATGAGTCAAGACTATGAATATGTTTGAAAGAGGTGAATTTGGTGAGTGGTCTCAAAATATAATTAATATATAATTTCAACCCTTATAATATTTTGGAAAAGAGTGGAATGAATATGATTCTCTATTTAGGCATGTACGCTTAGTTCTCACATAGGCAGACCAAGCTAGTCATGAGAGAGATGGTATTTTGAGGGTTTCATAGGAATAATTACACTTTGGTATTTGGTATGTATGGTTTTAATTATTTTTATAAGTCATAAAAGGTAATTAAAAATCTACATAGGTAGTGGATATACCCATTGTTTTGTCTCAGACATTACCCACTCCATTGGTAAGGGGCACTCATGAGACCAAGGGATCCATTTGAGCTCAAAATCACAAAACAATTATGCCAAAATTCATTGAGGGACCTTGAGGTCGTACATATACAATTAAAATGTATCCATACACTTTCATGAGGCACCAAAATTTAGTTTTTAGTCTAGATGTCCTTAAGGGCTAGTAAAGAGATGACAAGTCTAAACCCTAAGACCCATGACCAGTATACCAAATGCATACATAGAAATGATTATCACTAAAAATTAATTTTGAATTATATAGTATATTTTTTATAGTTTTATGAACCTCTCCTATAATTTATATTAATTTTTGAGGTCTAAAACCTAATTTGGACCTATCTTGAGCTCAAAAAACACTAGGACTATTACCCAAGGAGTAACTTCAGACACTCACAGCACCTCTCACACTTTCCATGTGGATATAATCCAATTTGGATAGTTGGGGAGGTAATTAAATAAGTTTTTAAAATTTTAAGGAGTTCAATTGATGGTTTTTTCTTTATTAATAATCGTTAAAACCCCAAACATGTCTTAAACCTTTTTAAAACCTTGATTGTGACCAGTCAAGGAAAATGAACCTTAAATTCACATATAATAATATATTTTGACCCTAAAACCTATTTTATATTATTTAAAACTCCAATTATTTTATACACATGTACTTTGATGTTAATATCACCTATATATGAGACCATAAATGTCCTATTTTTGCATGTTTTTGGTGTTTTATAGGTGTTATGAGCAAAATAAATATTATTAATCATTTGAAGAGGTAATTTATTATTTTTTATATCTATAAAATTATTTAAAAAATCATATTATATTCGTGAGTTGGTCAAACCATGGCCATTTTCCAAGGCAATCTCAAACAGGCTCAAAATAACACTAGGTGAGAATGTGATTTCTTGGTTTGTATACTTCCACAAGGTCTTAGGACACAAAAATTGATAAAATTTTTTATGATACCCTATGAAAAGTTAATCACACTATTTTTTTTGATTTCAAATGTGTGGGAGTTTTTTGAAGCAATATTTCTACTTTCTAGGCCTAGGAGGGCTAATTAGGCTTAATTTGGGAGAGAGAATGAGCTAGAAAGGACACTTACACTCAGAATTTGATCATGAATTTTTTTTGAAGTCTAAGAGATTAATAGGTATAAAAAAATATGTTATTTTTTTCATATTCATTTCCATATTATTCCTGATAAGAAGCTTTACTTGTTAGTAGGGCTATAAAGGATTGAGATGAAATTCAGGGTTTTTATGCAAAACTAGGTATTTTACAGAAATTAATGTCTTGTTATAGGTTTTTTATTTTTTTTATAGGCCATACATAGAGGAAAGTTTCATTATTGGATACAAACTCAACTTTTCCCTTATACACCATGTTGAAGAATGAGCTTTCCAAGGGGTCAAAACACTAAACCATTGCACAAGGTTTATAATAATACTTTTCAAGGCCAATGCATATTATATATGCCACATGGAAGTAAATAAAATGTCAATCATCAAATGGAAGGAGTTGTAAAAGTTTTAAAAGGTCTCAAATCTCCAAAATCCTTCTTTCCTTCCAATTCCTAGCTTGTTAAAGGAGTCAAACAAACACTAACAAGATTATAACAGTCTATATATGATGGTAAGACATCATTAATGGTTTGAATAAGGTTTAAACTAAATACTTGATCAATTCATCATGACCTAATTTCATGGATCAAGACCAATTTTTAAGTAAGACTCTTCTTCACCAAGAATGTAGGGTGTGTAAGCAAAGATCTAGGAGGTTGTATGGGTCAAAGATAAAAAAAATGAATGCTCAAAGAATTATTCAAACCTTCAAAACATGTCTCACCTCAAATTTTACACCATTTTCCAAAGGTATATTAGAGATATTAAAGTAAATACTACAAATCAATTAGAGAAGGACTAAGTAAATGATATTTCTTAGTTTCTTGGTTTGGTCTCTCTTCTCTTTCTCAATTCTCTATATGTAAGCTTATGTTTGTCATTTGAAATAATCCTTAACTTGAGTTTTGGAAAGGAAATTATCATAAAAACACGTGTATTTTCCTTTTTTTAATGAATAAGATTGAATTCATGCCTCCTCAAAGCTTATATTTAATGTATGTTAATGGTTAGTTGATGAATGACAATGATAGTACATGATTCCTCTCATTTTTTCCTTTCCCTTTTACCTATTTGTAGGTGTTATTTCATCCTTATAGGTTTCATAATGTGCTTCAATAATATTGTATGTATGGTAAGGGTAAGATTTCCTTAGTTTTTTTGAGAGACCTATTAAACAAGTTGCCTTAGATCATGCATTAATTTAAGCTTGTATGTGAAACACTGTTATTTTTAGACTCTCCTTTGGGAAGTGTAGTCATGTCCATGTTATTATTCAGCCTTGTTAGTTCATATTACATAAGTGGAGGACACATTTTACTATATCATCTCAGTTAGATAGGTTTTCCTTTTATTTTACCTTCTTCTCTTTTCCCTTTCAAGCTGGTAGTGTAGAGTAGAGATCCTAAACAATACATCAAGGGGATATATCCTTTATAATATATAGATTCAATCCACCTATTGGGCCACCCATAGCCTAGGACTATCTCCATATTACTTCAGACTATGAAGGCTTAAAAGTACCTTCATAAGAGTGCAAGTCTAGTAGTTAACAATTTTTAGGTCTTGGTGAAATTACAATTGTATAATTTTTATTCATCAATTATTTGGTGACTTAAAGATCAATAAAATTATTCTAACAATCTAGGCACATTTTCCAATAAATTGTATCTTCATTACACTATCTTGATGTTGTTTTAATGGTTTTGTATGATGAAAATTATTATGCTACACTTCCCTATCATCCTTATAATGAGTTATACTAGCTAGTCATGATCTATATGATCCTTATCATCATCCATATGAGCCTTATCATCATCTATATGAACCTTTTTATGATCCTAATCAACATTACCAAGAGTATTATTATCTCTATGACCAATCTTATCAAGATTTTGATGATTCATATCAGCTTTATCATGACCCTTATTAGCCTCACAATGACCTTGAATATGTGCCTTAGTAACCTTATCAAGACTTTTAATAGTCATAATCACCTCCTCCTATTCCATCTCTGACTCAGAATCATGTTTCCCCAACCACATACTTATTATAATTTAATCTAAATATGTTAAATTCTTAAGGGGTGATGAGAGTATGGGATAGAGAGTTGGATGTGATTCGTTTTCATCTCATAGAAAATATGAGGAAGATAGTACATATGTTGACAAGTAGTGGGAATCAGTTGGAGAGGAAAAATAGTATGTCTTTACTTATGATTTTTGTGAAATGAGAACCATGATCTAATGGTGGGTAGACAGGTTAGTGAGGTGGGAAAATCAAGAGCTCCATCCAAAATAATAACTCAACTATCTCTTCCTACTCTTGATCAAACTTCTTGTGGTCCAAGTTTCCTTCCAACTACACCTACCATTTCTCAATAAAACATGCTTATTCCATCTTAGAGGCCTTCTTGGGATATGACTCTTGATTATGCCATACCAAGTCTTGTGGATGAATCTCCTCCTATCACTTTTCAAGAAACCTCTTATTTACCATATCATCCCTCTTTTGTTCCTTCTCCTCATGAATTCTTTGACCATTGTCAAATGGAACCTCTAAGATAGCTAATTTAACTTCCGAGTGAACCTACTAGTTTCAAAGTCCTACCTTGGAACCAAGTAGTTAAGTATTTGGAGAAGCAAGATGATGTGAGTGTTATAGAGTTTGAGCCTAAGAAATACCTTATGCCTATTCAATCCCCACTTCCCATTCCTAAATAATCTAAGGTTATTCCATCTTGGAGGATGATCTAAGAAGGTTCTTAATATAATAAAGAGGCCTTAGTTTAGAATGATAAAAATCAAGTCACAGCTAAGATGGAACCTCAAAAAATACTATAAAAAGGTTGTTGAAAAGGGATGAAACACTCATAAGATAACTCAACTTACTCTCTTTCTAAACATTCCTACAATAATATTCCATTCTCAAGACCTCAAATTGAAAAAAAAACTCCCTTGACTCCCAAAAAAACTCATGAGCTTATCATTTCCCTCCCACCATCTCCCTTCTTGAAGAGGAGCATGTTTTATGGATGATAAATGAAGAAGTTACAACTGAAATTTATTTTCAAAGAGAATATGGTGAATATGAATAAATCATGCATGAATAATAAATATTTATTAGTACTCCCCTTGGTGAGAGAAAAGGCATTTTATATTTCAAATTAGATGAATAAATTATAGTAGAAGATGAAGGAGATGTTGACTTATTTCAAGAAGAGAAGGTAAATCCTTGTTTTGATCTCCATGGTACTAGTCTAGATCATAGTGAATATTTGTTTGATGTTTTGGAATCAGGTTACTCACTTCTCCTAGGTGATTATGAATTGAGTTAGGAAATACGAGGGAGTTTTGATAAACCAATCAATAAGATAGAGAGTGGTAGTCTTATAAATATGCATTTTCAATAGGTAACCTCACTAGATGATGATTTGTTTGACATTCTTAGCATTGGTTATCATCCTCTCACCTCATTTGCATATTTTAGTTCCCTCTTGGAAATCCATGTGAATCACTTTTGGCCAAAATTTATTGAATAAAAATAAACCCTTTCTTGTGTAGACAATGATGGACAAGTTGAAATCCTTCAAGATAATATTAAGGACCAATTATGTTACTTCAATCATTCATATGAGGTTCATGATGCATCAAATCTTACAAATTGATATTTGGCCATCTTGGAAACCATGGCCAAGAAAGAATAAAAAGATGAGGTAGAGGATGAAATATAGGACTAGTATGTGTTCATTCTAGATCTATTTGATGATGAAAACATATTACAAGACATGTAAAATGTGTTTTCAATTAATAAGAAGGATCAGGCAAGTAAGATGTTAGTCAAATGTGATTTCTTACACCATGGCATACCTCATGAAGTAAGTGATCCAAAAAACATTTCTTTTGACCCTAGAGGATGATTATATTTGATTAATTTGTAATTAATTTATCTTTCCTCCAAGTTTTTTCAAGAACATTAGTTTGCTTATGTTTTTTTTTAATAAGTGGTTTGTTAGCACATGTATTTTGTTAGTCTAGTTTCTTTTCTTTATTGTCTTACTTTTTCTTGTCTTTGAAGAGTAGAAAAACTATCTTATCTTGAGTCAAGAGTATTATTGTCATGGATAATATTTGTTACTTATTGTTTCATAATTTAAGAGTGATTTTATTAGTACAAAATATATGTCAGTGGTCTGGTTCTCAAGCATATTAGGCATGCTTCTTAATTAAGTCACCAAAATGTTGAGAATTTCGACCCCATAAGTCAAATTGTCACCCCTACCACTTGAAATATTTATTATTAGGACATGGTGTACTTATGTTTGTATGAAAATTTCCAATGGATATATTTTATAGCAATTTTGTTAGGCTTCTCAAGTGATTTTGGTAGTTTTAGTGCCAAAAAAGCTTATTTTAAGGACATTCATATAGTTGTTCAAAGTGAAATTAGATTAAAGAATATTTATCACCTTATTTTTCCATGACAAGGTAAAAAATATATTTTTAATAGGTTTTAGGTCTTATAATGAAGAAAACTAATTTATCTCTCATATCGACCTCTTTGACAGCTCTATAAGGGTCATCAGTTTTTGCTCGATTCAGGTAGGATTGAGAGATTCAGGTCCAAATATTTTTAGAAATTATAATTACCATAATTAAATTTATATTATTTGAATTTTTTTTCAAATTCACCCCACCCATATTTATTAACAATCACTAAGAGTATAGGGGGTCTAAATGGCCTATTCATCCAAATAGGGTCCATGTTTATCTCCATTTCTTCACTTGATAGATATATGAAGGAAAATGGTTTTAGGGGTATTATTTTATGGATAAATAGTAAATTTTTCATGTTTTAATCATTAGTTACTTTTCCTCGATAAGGGTATTTTTGATAGGAAATTGGTTATCTATCTTGACTTGAGATTTGGTAGTTTTCAAGTATTTTTGATATATCAGTTGAATGTATTCAATTTAAAATTTTTATTAAGTCAATTTTAAGGTAAAATTAACCTACATCTAGGAAAAAATTTTAAGTATCTTCATCTTGAAGAATGTCTTCCTTAAGGCAGTTTGAGTAAGATTGGTCCTTCCACAAGGTATAATTGTAGGGTTGATGAACTTCTCAGTGTGTGAGAGCATATTATTTAAGATATGATGATATTAAGGGGATTATTAAATATTATTAAATCTTAATTTACCTTTTAAGGAAATTTTATGTAAGGTTTTAAGACTGTGCTCTCTTAAAATTTTACAATCTCACTTGTAGGCCTAATGAGAAAGCTAGAAGGACACCATGGTAGGTAATAAATGTTATGAAGACTCATGAAGATAAAGAGGTTAATTATAAGGTCATGATATTTTATAAGAGTGTTCATATATTATTCAATATGACTAGAGATTCTCTTGGGTGCAAGAATTCTATTAAAAGCCTTATATATCTAGAGAACACAATCAAGACTATGTATGACTATATTGTCAACTTAAGACACCTCCATAAGGATTATATACCTTAATAGATGTGTTATGATGGCTATATATGATTTTTCATGAGTATTATAGAAATATATAAAGGATGAGAGTTCTCTAGGTGTCATTAAGGTACAACAAAACCATGAAGCAAGTCTCCTTAGAACTCAATTTAGCAAAGTTTAAGGTAAGTTAGCATTTTTAAAGGTAATGAATCATTTCTTGTTTTCATTACTATTCAGACCTCTTTATAGAAAATTAATTATTCTTTAATATATTTTTGAATATGAGGGGTCAATAATGATCTTAAGGTCATTTCATTCTCTTAGAACCAATCTCCCATCCCTCCTCAGTCTATATAGTGGGGGAAAATAGCTACATACAATAGTCAATCATATCTAAAGGGATATTTCAAGGACCATCATGTTATATTCATGAGAGATATTGGTGGTTTTTAGGTTATGATTTTTAAATGATAATTTATGAAAACTTGGCATCTTGGTAGCCTTAGGATAGGTGGAATGGATCTCTTCT
Source organism: Torreya grandis (assembly GCA_037957365.1). Taxonomy (NCBI): domain Eukaryota; kingdom Viridiplantae; phylum Streptophyta; class Pinopsida; order Cupressales; family Taxaceae; genus Torreya; species Torreya grandis. The sequence continues at coordinate 862,455 of JARHVA010003099.1, read as the reverse complement.
TATAGTCCATCCAAAAGACTAATCACCACCTACAGCCATACAATTTTGGCAAAGAAAATCTCTTATGCAATGTGAAATTCATGTGTATAAGGTCAATTTGAATGCAAATAACTTTTTTAGATGAATAGGAAAGGTGTAATAGTGACTTGATTGAAGAGTAAATAATGTTGTCAAAGTGGAGAGAAACCAAAATGGCTTCTTATAGTCTGTATAGGTATAGTAAAACCTGCAGCCATGGTCTAATGACATAGTTAGTCAAATGCTATCATGCGACATATCTTGTTTATGAGATGATGAAGGATTTTAGTGTATTTTAGATATATACTAAGAGGTTTAAGTCAATATCACAGACCTTTCTAGGTCTCACTACATCTTGAAAGACATCTACAGGTAAAAAAATAGTAAAACCTCCACCTACAGTAATATGCTTATCATAATGCTCTATGATTTAAATGATTTGATATTCATATGCTTTATGAATTCTTTAAGGATTAAAAATAAGTGTCATGGATTTTATAGTGTTTAAAGGAGTGATGAAACTCAAAAATTGGCTTTATGTAGCCTTAAATAGTCAAGTAGAGTCATATAAGCCCTAAGGATGTAGGTCCTCATTATAGACCAAATCAACATCATTATAAAACATAAAGAAAATATAATATATAAGATCCAACTTTAAGGTATATGAAGATAGTTACATAAATCATCAAAGAGCAACTAAGTCACCTACAAGTTGTTGATAGTCTTAAAAATTGAGTTCACAATCTAAAGACCACCTACAGTACTTTATATAGAAGAGACAAGTAGCAAGTAATTTAAAAATGTCACAAGAAACCTATGATGTCTAGATATACAGTGATAATTAATTATTTCATATTGATTTAGATATCTTCAAATATAATGGAAGAGTGAGAACTCATTTCCAAAACTTATATAAAGTCAATATGACCCTAAGTGACTTTGTTTAGGCCTATTTAAATATCATTCCATATATTAGGCCTAATGATAAAGAGATAATAGAGGTGTATGAATGGTGATTTAACCTAATTAGAACATTAACTAATTTCATGGACTATTGAGTAGGTTAGTGATGTTGAAGGAGATATCTAGAACATAGAAGACATAGTCATGATCCCTAACAAACACCTAAAGGTTGCTAGTGTGATGTATTTTCAGTTAGACATAAGGAAAGAAGTAGATTATGTGTTAAAGATCCTTGATTATAGCTTGAAACTCCAAATGAATAAAAATTACATTGATAAAATCATTGATATTAAATAGGCCCATGAGACCAAAGTATGTAGTCAAGACCACCCTAAATAACTACCTACATGTTACATGAGGAGAAGCTAGTCTTAAACATGAATAAGACCTGGTAACATAGTGAAGACACTGAGGTCTATCTCAATCAGACCATAATGCCATAATGTCATGTTGAGACAAAATAATAACATTAAAGGATTGATTAAACTAGGTTTCAAGACCCCTACACATAGTCAAAATAGTCAAAAGATAAACTACAGGTCTGCCTACTATGAGGGTTTTGCTTGATTAAGGAATGAGTGAAGACTTTGAATAGGTTTTAAATAGGTAAATTTTGTGAGTGGTCTCACACTTACATGAATGTATCATTTCAAATCTCATATTCTATTAGAAAAGAGTGGAATGAAGATGAGATTTTGTTCAGGTCTATAGGCTTAGTTCTCACATAGGTAGACCCAACTAGTCATGAGAGAGATGGTGTTCTGAGGGTTTCATAGGAAAAATTACACTTTTATATTTGGTAAAAATAATTTTTAATTATTTTTACAAGTAATACATGATTATTTCAAATCTACACAGGTAGTGGATATACCCATTATTTTGTCTTAGACCTTGCCCACTCCATTGGTAAAGGGAAGTCATGAGACCAATGGGTCCATTTGATCTCAAAAGAACAAAAAAAGTATTCTAGACCTCATGTATGGACCATGATGTAGTAAAAATACATGTAAAATGTCTTCATATGCTTTCATGAGGCATCAAAGTTTAGTTTTTAGTCTAGATGTCCTTGAGGACTAGCAAAGAGATGATAGGCCTAAAGCCCAAAACCCTTGAATAGTAGACCAAACTCATATAGAGGAGTGATGAGCACTAAAAAATAATTTTTAATAATGGGGGAGGTTTTTTTAGAGGTTTTTTAACCTCTCCTAATAGTTATATTAAGTTTTTAGATCCAAAACCTAATTTGGACCTATCTCGAGCTCAAGAAACACTAATATTGTTAATCAAGGAGCAACCTCAAACACTCTCACCATCAATCACAATTATCATGGTGACATGAACTAGTTGGTATAGGTGTGTAGGTTAGTAAATAATTTTTTTAAGTGGAAGTAGGTTAGTTTATTGTTTTTTCTGTATGAACAATTGTTAAGACCGCAAATAGGTCTTAAACCCTTCTAAAACCCTAATTATGACCAGTTAAGGAAAATGGAAATTAAATGCACATATAATCTCACATTTTTACCATTAAAACTCTTTTATATTGTTTAATACTCTAAGGATCTTATACACATGTAATTTGATGCTAATGTCACCTATATAGATTGCCATAAATTCCCTATTTTTTCATGTTTTTGGTGTTTTATGGGTGTTAGGAGAAAAATAAAGCTTCCAAATCATTGGATTAGGTCATTTAGTATGTTTCCTAACTATAAAATTCTAAAAAAAATACATATTATATTATATATATGGTCAAACCAGGACCATTTTCCAAGGCAGTCTCAAATAAGCTCAAAATAACACTAGGTGACAAGGTGATTTCTTGGTTTGCATACTTTCACAGGATCTCAAGGCCCCAAAATTGACATAGAGGTTGATGATTGACTATGGAAAGTTAAAAAAAATATCTTGAGTTATTTAACATGTGTTTTATATTTATGGATAAATATTTCTACTTTTTAGGCATAAGAAGGCTAATTAGGCCTAATTTGGGGGAGAGAGAATGAGCTAGAAAAGACACACTCAAACTATGATCCTAAATTTTTTTTTAAAGTTGTAAGAGACTAATTGGTATCCAAAAATATGTTAATTTTTCCATATTCATCTTTATATTATTCCAGATAAGGATATTTACTTGTTAGGAGGGCTATAAGGGATTAAGAGGGAATTCAAGGTTTTGATGCAAAACCAAGTATTTTAGGGAAATTAGTGGATTAAAATGTGTTTTTCCAGGTTTGGTATTCTATTTATAGGCCATCCATGGAGTAAATTTTAATTCTTGAAGATAAACTCAACTTTTTCATTTTATGCCATTTTTAAGAATGAGTTTTCCAAGGAGTCAAAACACTAAATCATTGCATAAGGCTTATAGTAAGCTTTTTCAAGGCCAATGCATATTATTGATGCCACATGGAATGAAATAAATGGTCAAGGATCAGATGGAAGGAATTATAAAAGTTTGAAAATGTTTCAAGTCTATAAAAAAGCCTTTTTTCCTTTTAATGCCTAGCTTGTTGAAGGAGCCAAACAAGCACTAAAGATCTTCTAACAATCCATGTATGATGGAAAGACATAGTTAATGGTTTGAATAAGGTTTAAAATAAATATTTTATAAATTTATGATGACCTCCTTTCATGGATCAAGACCTATATTTAAAGAAGACTCTTCTTCACCAAGAATACAAGGTGTGCAAGCTAAGATCTAGGAGGTTGTATGGGTTAAAGACCAAAAATGAATGCTCAAAGAATTATTAAAACCTTGAAAACATGTCTCACCTCAACCTATATTCCATTTTCCAAAGGTAGATGAGATATATTCAAGGAAATACTATGTATCAATTGGAGAAGGTTTAAGTAAATGGCATTTCCTAATTTCTTGATTTGGTCTTTCTCTCTCTCCTCTTTCTCAATTCTTTATATGTAAGCCTATGCATGGAATTTGAAACAATCCTTAGCATAATTTTTTTAAATTCCATGCTTGTAAAAACACTTGTACTTATCTTTTTTGAATGAATAAGACTGAATTCATGCCTCCTTAAATCTTATGTTTAGTTTATGCTAATGGTTAGTTGATGAATGATAGTGATAGTACATTATTCCTCTCATTTTGTATTTTATTTTTTACATATTTTTAGGTATTATATCATCTTTACAAGTTTCATAATGTTATTCAATCATCTTGTATGTATGGAAAGTGTAAGATTCCCTTAGTGTCTTTGAGAGACCTATTTAATAAGCTACCTTAGATCATGCATCAAGCCAAGCCTCTATCTGAAACATTATTGTTTTATAATTTTCATTTGGGAAGTGCAATCATATCCATGATCTTATTCAACCTTATTAGTGTATATTACATAATTGGATGACACATTTTGGTGTATCACCTCAATTAGATAGGTTTTCTTTTTAGTTTACCTTGTTCTCTTTTCCCTTACAAGATGGTAGTGTAGAGCAAATATCCTAACTGATACATCAAGGGGAGCTAGCCCTAATAATATAGAGATTAAATCCACATATTATGCCACACATATATTAAGATTGTCTCCATGTTACTTTATATTTTTAAGGCTTAAAACTACCTTCACAAGGGTGCAAGTCTAGTAGTTAACAGTAACATGTAATAATGCATTAATAATTACTTTATTTTTATTTAAATAGTTGACTAAGGCTTCTTTATATTCCATTTAAAAATTATATTTTTTAACATTTTACCTATTTTATAACTATAAATACAATTTATAAAGGAAATTAATAAACTTATATCTACATATTAATAAAACCAAAGACCCTAAAAAATGAAAAAACATAGATCAAGCAAGGATTTGCATAAAAATACATAGTGGTCATATTCACTAAATGTTTAACACTATTTCAAAATATGGTGTAAAGGGTTAAGGGGTAGAATTTCCTATACACAAGTATGGATAAAACTATTCTAAAGGAGGCCAATTAATTACAAACTTAGATAAATGAATATTCTAAATTAAAATATAAAGATATATTAAATAAAGAATGTAAAAATTTTAAAAGTTGTTTTATTGATTATAATGCCAAGGAAAAATTATATTTAGCTAAATTTATAATGTGTAGGCATATGTAAGTTTTACATAGGTATAAATTTAAAAGAACAAGATTTTGAGACACTTAGATTCTATAAAAAATATTTTTAGAGTCATGGATATTAACATCAACCTTGGGACACTCATCAACACTAATATCTATTTTTTAATGCTAATATCTAGTACCGAATATGAATTATATTATGATGCAACCAAATTTGACATTATGGGTTTTTTTTCACTTTGATGATGATGTATTTAGATATATAACACATGTTATATATGTCTACTTATAGATCAAAACCATATCTCTTTACCCTTCTTCACCCTTGGGATGTATTTATAAAAAATGGGTTAGTGGGCTCATAGTGTCAACTTGACCTCAAAGACCCCTCTATTAATGATCATTAATTATATAGCCAATAATTCAATTAGGTAATTATACATATGAAATTATCCCCTGTGTGTGTGTGTGTGTGTGTGTGTGTGTGTGTGTGTGTGTGTGTGTGTGTGTGTGTGTGTGTGTGTGTGTGTGTGTGTGTAAATAATGGTCTAATATGTTATATGTATATGGATGCAATGATATATCTTGTAAATTGATAAATATAGATCATGGGCTCCTCTTTGAAAGCTTTAGAAGTTTTGCATGACTACTCCTAGGAATAATATGAAAATAGGGAGGAATAGGATAGTATAAATTAGTTGTATAATTGATTTAATGAAATTTAATAACTAATAAATCAATTATACAACTAAGTTATATTATCCTATTCCTCCCTACACATATTCAAAAGATAAACTATAGGCTTGTCCATAATATCTTCTTACAACTCTACCTCTCTTGGTATTACCACCTGTTGGCCAATTTTGGCTCATATACCAAGCATCTTCCTGGATATAGAGGATGAGCAGAGTTCTTGAGGATTAAATGATCAAATGTCTTAGAAGCAAGTCTAGAATTTCAATAGAGAATATACTAATGGATTCTCATGGTGTTTCAAGCATTCAGGGGCATGAATTAGGGTGCACAGAGTCTTATAAATTCATTAGAACCTTTTAAAGGGACAATATTTTCTTACACAAGTCTAAAAAACCCAAATCCTCACAAGCACATCATATAGGGAAAAATAGGCTAGTCTAGTTACACATTTAATAAATGCAAATGGGAAGCCTCTCAGGACAAAATATCAAATAGACATGAAGTCCTTCATGCCTAAATCATGATCTAAAAATTCTTTTATCTTGATGAGCTTGTTATCTCAAGATATATGCCTTTAAATTTAGACTTGTGGAGTAAGATGTGCATGAGGATGTCAATTTTAAGCCTAGTAAAATAGGAATTTGGATTAAAAATTTCCTAAAGATGAATGTAGAGATAACAAGTGTCAATATCTTGGGTTCTCAAATGAATATCTAAAGGTGCCTATTGATTGACAAGGTTAGTGTGTCTATGTATATCAATGAAGCATGTTTACTCATACAAAATAAATCAGATGATGAGAAATGGGTCAAAAGGTTAGTGGATCCTAAGAGAAAATACATGGGTGATAAGTGTCTTAAGTGTGTTAAACTAGTATAATATCTAAGTCTTACATTCATTCATATAGATAAAAATCAATAGTGTGAGTAAGGTCAATAAGTCAATAGAGCTCTAAATCAAGTACAAGTCTACCAAGTGTCTAAATTTGATAGTCTTGAATCAATAAGTCAATAGCTAATGAATAAAGGTGAGCCTAGGAGACTTTTGGTAGAGGTCAATGAAGTTTTTTTTCACCTAGGCAAGAAAATGCATAAGATTTGAGTCCTAAGATGATCCAAATTAAACCAAAATGAATATTTCAAGGATCGAGCATCACCATTAGAGATTAATAAAGGTAGATAGGTTTTTTAGAACTAATATAGACAAAATGGTGGCAACTATTGTCAAATTAAGATCAAAAACCTAGCAATCTTTATTTCATCGACATTAAGACTAAATGAAAACCAATAATTGGGATTAGTTTTCATCTATAGTAGACTTGGGTTCAAATTTCAAAGTAAGGGTAGATATTTGTGCTTATGAGAAGGAATATCATATTTTGAGATAGCTATAACTTTAAAAAATAGGTACTTTCAACCACTTAAATAAGACTTAGTCATGGCTCTATCAGGATTCAAGATATGAGGACTTTGTCCTCATAATGAAACCAAGTGGAAGATGGCATGAAAGATCAAATCAAAGGGATCTAGTGGTTAGAGAAAGTAGTTGGAGCATTCATTTCTATTTTAGAGCCATCAAAAGATTTTCTCCAATACTAAGATTATGATTCATCATCTTTAATATATTCTTGTCTTCTAGTGCATTTATCAACCAATGAGAAGAGATTGAAGACTATTCAAGAAAATGAAGGTTAGATTGTTGATGAAGGATTAGTCTTGATTAGATAAAAATGGTTCAGAATTCAATAAATATGGTGATAGTTCATTGGGTTTTTTTATATGCATGTTCCTCATCTCTCTCATTCCCTTCTATTGTAAATATAGGATTCTAAGTCTTTAAATGGATCCCTCTCTTGGGTATGACTAGACTCTACTAATATTGAGCTTTTTAACCTCTTGAGATGAATAGATGATTATTTCATATTTCATTATTCTAGTATAATGTATTAATGGTAGTTTGATTTGAATATGTGGTATAAATCTCTCCCTTATCAAGTTTTGATCTCACTTAGCTAGTAGTTTATCTTATTATGCAGGTCATGTTTAGTGTTTAATGTCATTTGATTGAAGCTAATAAGTGGATACATTAACTATTTAGTGCCTTGAATCAAGCCTCTCCATCACTTCCCTCAAGTTTTGATCACTTGGTGAACCTTTACATGAAATATTAATGCATAATAGACATTTGGAGTTGTAGATTCAATATTTTGCTTATCTCATTAGTGTTTTCATAAGGTCAAGTAAGAGTGGATGAATAATCCTCCTAGGTGTATCACCAACATTGGCTTATATTTTCCTTTCAATTATCTTCCTCCCCCTTTTCACCTTAATAATTAGTAATTTTTTGTGGAAATGAGATAAGTGATACATTAGAAAATATATCCTCATTAAAAATCCTAAAGGTCTGACCCAAGATTAGGTAACCCATAGCCTAGGGTCATTCCCATCTTGGACTAGATTTGAGTATAGGACCCGAATAATCCTTTGCTTAGCTAGGGTGAAATCTAAGACTAAAATAGTTTTAGCACACCTAGTGGGACCAAGATCCAAAAGAGTGGAAATATTATTGGTGTATCTTTCCTCTAATAATATTTTGGAATCAAGTAAGTTAGCACCAATGAAAACTCTAAATCAAAGCTTCTAGTTGCAATCATCCCAGGTATGTCTAATTGAAAATATTAATTAGTTCTTGCATCTCATTTGACATATGAGGTTGATATGAATAAATATGGTGAATGCCCCTATCATTAACCTCCTTATTAGTAGTTCCAACATGAACCTCATGATCCATATGAACCTAATAATCCTTACCTAGAGTTCTATTAATTTTATGATGAGCCTTATCAAGTTTCTCATGATTATTATTATCAAGGGCATAGCTCTTACCTTCCTCATGACCTATATCATCCATAATATGATCATTATTAGCCTTATGATGAGAATCACCAACCATATAAAAATATTTACCAATATTATGGTGACTCATACCAATCCTATAATAACCCTCATGAATCTTGTTGTCTTCTTGATCAACCTAATCAATCCCCAAATCAATTCATCTCAAGCTTCAAACAAAGCCTATTTAGCTATGAAAAATATATTATAATCATATATACCTAAAAGAGCTATGGATAAGAGATTTCCAAGCAAGAAATTTAGAACATGAGATCTAATTTATAGTAGGCTAAAGAGTTATCTACATCCTTCATAAGGCAAGGCCACTCAAATTTTAGTGCTAATATTCTAGACATAAGTGGTCTAATAGTAAACATTGAAGAGAGGCTAGTAGTTTATGAGGAACCATAAGGTCATCATAATTATAATCATGTTCCCATAGATTTTCCCTTTCCCTTCATGAATGCCAAACCAGTGTTTATCATATCCCTCAAAAGTCCATTCATACCTTGCCTAACTTTCTTACCTAGAAGTATGTCCAAGAGAAGCCTTAGAAGGCTAAAAACATGTTTTGAAGAGACTAATCTCTATTTCTTTTATTATATCATACAAGAGGCTTTATATTAATTTTTATATGGAGACATCTTTAACTAGTTAGCCCATGATTTTGAAGCTAATTTAGCCAAGTAAATTGAGTTTGTAAATCAACATCTCCAAAATTCAATAGTAGCTAAAAAATTAACACATCAGCAAACTCCTTATTTCTCACCCATAACAAAAACAAGTTTAGAAGCAAAGGTTTCTAAACCTAAAGCTATGACTTAGAATTAGATTCAATAATCAAGAAGGAAGAATAATCAAGCATAAGCCAAGATGCTAAAGTCAAGATCAAGTAGGAGATCATTCATCCTCCATTCCTTTCCCCTAAAAATCCTAGAGCCTTTCCTTCATGGAGAGATATTCAATAAGTAAAGAAACAAAAAGAGGAGGTGAAGGTGTTCAAAGAAGAGTAGCCTTAAGATCAAAATCATGTATCTATGTTAACTTCTTTGGACCTTTCTCATCTTACTAAATATTTTAAAGGGTCTACTATGCCACTCTTTGAGAAAGAGGCTCTCCTTTGTGAGGTAAATCAAGAAGATGAAGCTAAGTAAATAGAAAATTAAGGTGACTTGAGAGACAAAAAAGAGGAATATCATGAATGGGACACCTCTTAGCAAGTACAAACATGTTTTAGTCTTCCATAATGATGCAAAGATGAAATAAGTGCAAGAGAAAGATGAGGTAAAGGCTAAGATGAAAATGCAAGAACAAGTAGATGAAGAGGAGGTTTTTTATGTTCAAGAGGAATATGCTCCAATTATATAATTTTAAAGTGTTTCCCTAGAGTCCTTTAATGACTCACTAACTACCATTCATCATGAAGGACAAGATCTTGCATAAGTAATGGAAGATAAGTACCAATTAACTAATAAAGATGAATAACAAGTTGAAATTGAGAGCATGCTTAGTCATCAACTTGATATTAAAGATGAAGTAATTTTTATTGAATATTTTGAGATATCAAAAGAAGACTTATAGCCTCATAATTATGTTCAAGAAACTGATATGATTTCTTTTAACATTCAATTTAAAGAAGCTCCAATTGAACTGTAGCTTCATGAAAACAAATATTTAGATTTTTTTTGTCTTTCATTTAGGTCATTATTTACTTGAATTTGGTCTATTGTAGGTTAGGGAAAGTGCTTTCATCAAGAAATAAATAGTTTTTCTCTCAGGAGATGACATGTTTAAAATTTTTAAACATGGTTATCATTTTTTATCTTCAACTTCAGACATCTCTCTACTTTTGGAAGATGATAATGAGGTCAAATGGCCCTAAGAAGTCATAATATCATATCCATCTCCCTTAGAGGTCAATATTACAGGTGTGTCAAAAGAGACAAATCATGTTGGTCTATATGTTCATGATTACTAGTTCATGAATGAAGAAAATTTGAAGTTATTCCTATAAAATACATGAATTTGGAAGGAGTATGATTGGGTCTTAGACTCATGTCTACAACTCATGCACCTAATATAGGTAGTAGAGTAACTAGTTGCTTCCCCAAGAAGACATGAACATAAAAATTATCTTAGATGTAGAAGAGAGTTATCAATAAAATCAAGAACATTTAAAAGTTCCAAGGTGTACAAAATATCTTTCCATTTGATCCTAGAGGGAAGAATCTTATTTCAAGTTAGTTGTTCTAGGTTTGTATTGTTTCAATAAGTGATTATCACAAGCATTAGTATGCTACCTTTTTGTCTTATTTTACCTATTTCCTTAGGTTAGTGGTCCATACTTATTTAGGTTAGTTTCCCTATTGTTCTATTTTTTGCTTCAATAAGTGCCTTGGTCACTTTATTTTATTTTATCCCTTTTGGTCTCTATTTGTTTCAAGAGGATTTATCCAAGGGTTGGTATCCAATTTTAGCTTTAGGTCAATATGTTGAACCAGAGTAGAGACTCCATGCCCAATGGACTAGACAAGGCAACTAGTCCAAGTTCTCAAGAATAGTAAGCATGCTTCCCTATGAGTCACCAAATTTCGGCCCACATACCAAGCTTCTACCTAGATAGATAGGATAATTAGAGTTGTTAATGGAGTAAATGATCAAATGGATTAAAATTAGGTCTAGAATTGTAAGAGATAAGATACTAGCATATTCTCATGGTATTTCAAGCATTTAGGGGGATGAATCAGGTTGCACAAAGTCTGAGAAGTTCATTAGAGCCTTCTAAAGGGACACTAGTTTATTGTACAAATCTAAAATAACTAGAATATCATGAGCACATCACATAGGGTCAAATAGGATAGTCTAGTTGCACATTTAATAAATGCACTTGGGAAGCCTCTCAAGCCAAAGGATCACATGGACATGAAGTCCTTCATTCTTAAATCATGCTCTTCAAATTTTACATCTTGATGAGCTTTCTATCTCAAGATACAAACCTTTAAATTTATACATAAAAATTAAGATGTGCATGGGGACATCAAGTTTAAGCCTCATAAAATAGTCATTTGGATTCAAAAGTTCCCAAGGATGAATGCGTAACTGATAAGATTCAAGATCTCAAGTACATGAATGAAGATCTAATGGCACACATCAACTAATAAGGTTAGTGGGTCTAGATAGATAAATGAATCACATTCACTCATACAAAGTAGATCTAATGGTGAGTAGTGGGTCAAAAGGTCAAAAAATCATAAGAGTGAATGCATGGGTGAAAAGTGTCTTAAGCATGGTAAATTGATAGAAGATATATGTCTTACATTCAATTCTATAAATAAAGATCAATGGTGTGAGCTAAGTCAATAAGTAAATAGAGCTTAGATCAAGCACGAGGCTACCAAGTGTCTAAATTTTATATTCTTTAATCAATAATTCAATGGCCAATTAACAAATGTGAGCCCAAGAAACTTTTGGTGGAGGTTGAGGAAGCTCTTTTCAATGTAGGAAAGTAAATACATAAGAGCTAAGTTTAAAGATGATCCATGTTGAACCAAAATGAATATTTTAAGGATTAAGCATCACCATTAGAGATCCATGGAGGAAAACAAGTATTTAGACGTAATATAGATAAAAGGGTGGTAACTATTGTCAAAGTAAGATCAAACACATAATAATTGGGATTGGTTTTCATCTATATAAGACCTAGGTTTAGATTTTAATGTAAGGGTAGATATTTGTGATTATGGGAAGGCATATAATCCTTTGAAATAGATATAGCCTCAACAAATATGTACTTACATCCATTCAAAGTAGACTTAGTCATGGCTCTATCAAGATTCAAGATATGAGTATTTTGTACTCATAATAAAACCAAGTGGAAGATGGTATTGAAGATCAAAGAAAAAGTATTTGGTGGTTATAAAACAAAGTTAAAGAATTAATTTATATTTTAGATCATTTAAAATATTTTATCCATTATCAATATCATGACTCATCATCCTCAATACATTCTTATCTTCTAGTGCATTTCTCAACCAATGAGAAGATCTTGAAGACTTTTGGAGTAACTGAAGGTTAGCTTGTTGATGAAAGATTAGTCTTGATTAGATCAAAGATGGTTTAAAATTTAAAAAATATGGTGGTATTTCATTAATTATTTTATATACACATGTTCCCCATTTCTCTCATCCCTTTTGCTAGAAATACAGGCTTCTAAGACTTAAAATGAATCCCTCTCTTGGGTATGACTAGACTCTACCAAGATTGATATTTGTAACCTCTTGAGATGAATAGATGACTATTTTAGATTTCATTATTCTATTATAGTGTGTTAATGTTATTTTTATTTACATATGTGGTAGAAATCTCTCCCTTGTCAAGTCATGATCTCAACTAGCTACTAGTTTATCTTGTAATGCAGGTCATGTTTAGTGTTTAATGTCATTTGATTGAAGCTATAAAAGGGATACATTGATTGGTTAGTGCCTTAAATCATGGATTTCCATTACTTTACTTAGGTTTGATCACTTGGTGAACCTTTGCATGAAATATTGATGCATAACAGGCATTTGGAGTTGTAGATTCAATCTTTTTCTTGTCTCATTACTATTTTCAGAAGCTCAAGTAAGAGTGGATGAACAATCATTCTAGGTGTATCACCAACATTAGCTAAAATTTACCTTTTATTTATCTTCCTCTCCCTTTTCACCCCAATAAATAGTAGGTTTTAATGTAAATGATCTAAGTGATACATCAAAGGAGTTTCCTCATTAAAAATCCTAGAGGTCTAACACAAGATTGGGTAACCCATAGCATAGGGTCATTCCCATGTTGAACTAGATTTGAGTAGAGGACCTGAACAATCATTTTCTCAGCTAGGGTGTAATCTAAGTCTACAAAATCACCATTATATTATGAATTACTTGTCTTGCCCTTATGAGTTTCCATAGAATATCCTCTGCAAGTTCTATGTTCATGCATGAATTTTTACCTTCCTCTTAATGTTCCTCTTTTTTGTTTTGGTAAAAAAAATTGTCTACCTTTAAAAAATAGTGATAGGCTTCTTAAATAGAGTGTAATATGTTCATACCAAGTTTATAGTGAATTTTCATACACAATCAATTCATATATCTTTAGATATTCTCAACATAATCTTCCACATGACCCACATTGATAGTAAGTTATTTTAATGCTTTTGGATTCATAAGAGAAACATCAATAAATAAGTTTGTTTGAATTCTAAAAAAGTAATATTCATATTTTAACAATATAATATTGTATTTTTATAATATATCTCATTTAAGCATGTGTAATAAATACAAAAATTACTAAGTAACTAAGGGATAAAGAAATCATATATTATTTGTTATTCTATTTTAAACTATGGTAGTGATCAAGAGACATCATATGGATGTGTTAGAGATTTAAACTTTATTTGTTCTATATTTTGACTATTTTTTACCTTTAAATAGTTACATCGATTAGGGATAGTAATGTTGATGCATATATATGTATCTAATGCAAGTGTTTAGTGATGGATATAGATATGAGTGGCTTCAAATTTGGACTAGGCCTATGCTACGCCCTTTGTAATTATTTTTTTCCTAAAATTATGTTCACCTATGTTCTAGATATGGATTAAAAGTAATCATTTTTCATTTGTATTATACCTATTACAACCTAGAAAAAAAGGGGTTAGTGTATATAATGGAAAATGAAGCTAATATGTAAATCAATCCTAGATCAAAGAATATAAACCGTGGATCCACTATATATAACCAAGGGGTCTCTTACCACAATAATGTCACTAGAGAGGGTTTCAAAGAATTTAGTCATATAACACCATGCAATAAACCTAGATAGGTCCTATGTTTTTTATATTCATAAAGTAAATTCAAAGTAAATTAAAATCTAACTTAGTTCTCACTAAAGCTTATGGCACAAATTGGGGGTAATAAACATGAAAGTAAATATACATAGAATAGTTATAATTAAACTATGTATAGATATAAACCTAATTCATGGAGAGAGAAATACATTCAAAATCCATTATTTAAGTTATTTTTATCTACTAAAATAGAGTAAATTTATAGATACTTACCTTGAAGGCAAACCCATCAAGACTCAATCTTCCCCTTAGCCAAAGGTGCTTTGTAAGAGGTTGTTATGTATTTTTGAATAATCTAAAAATGGAAAATGCACTATACTCTATTCAAGGACCTCATGGTGAATCTCAAACTTTCATAAGATAAATTTTTTCTCTCCAAGTGTAAAACCTAAGAAAATAACCCCTCAAGTAGAATGGTGGAAGAAAATATTATAAATAAGCATAAATGAATAGTTAACTCTATCTTTCTCCAATAAATGGCAAAAATAATATGTATATATAGTTGAATCTAACCATAAATATTTTTGAAATTTTAGTTGACAGTGTCATCCCAATTCAAGTTTTTATCATTAGTTTATAAAGGCAATTTAGGTCCAAAACTAGGTCAACCATGACAAACCTAAACTCATAACATGTTAATATTAATTTGAATACAGGGTCAACCGAGGCCAACATTGTTTGATGAATATCAAAAAAGGCATTTGGCTTGGGTAGGGGATGATTAAGGTAGAGAATTACTTAAATAAATGTGTAAGGTAGGTGTCAAATATTATGTAAGTGTATAGGATAAATTTGTGTTTGATTGCAATTGGTGTTATAGGGGACAACAATCTTATAAAGCGCCAATGGTCTATCCACCCTTTTCCTAGTGCACCTCTCAAGGCATCCATTCAAATAGATTGAGACTCATTGGGTTCCTACAAGAGATAAATCATTATTAATGGATGAATTTTTAAAATATTATGTTTATACATATTCCCCACTCATATCTCATTATGTGTCACTCAGGTGCAACATGGGATGGTGCTTCAAGACAAGAACAAAGAAACACACAATGTTGAAGCTAAATAAATGTTAGTATTTTAAAGAATAAAAAAACTAAATTAAATGATTGAAATGAAATAACTAAAAATAAAATTAATGTATGTGTACCTTGACTTACCTTTATCATTGGATGGTTTTCTATTATTTTTGTAGTTTTAATCATGGAGGGAACATAGACTACTTTGGAAAAACCTAAGGATATAAAACTAAAGAGAAAAAATAAACAAATGCAAGAAAGACAAGATAATTGAAATGTGTAGGATTTATGTACTTGGAAATTTGGTAAGTTGGGATGATAAATTTTAAGTTAGGACCAAATTACCAATTCAAATTTAGAGTAAATTGGGTAACCAAAAATCCAAGGCTACTAAATGATTGAATAACTCAAACAAGTAAACCTTAAGTAATAAAGGTAAACAAATAAATTCAAATAAAGATACATGTGAAAAATGGTAATAAAAAATCAATTTTAAATCAATAACAATATTTACTTAAATAAATATGTGAAAATAATGGTAAAACAACATTAATGAGTGAGTAATAATAATCCTTAATCATTAATGAAAAAAGTATATAAAAATAAAAACAACATTGGTGAATAAAAAGTAACAATCCAACCTCACTCAACAATATAAAAATTACATTAAAATATAAATAGGTGTAGTTGTCTTAAAAAAAGTACAATAAAAATATAGAAAAGGATACAGTTGTCCAAAAAAAGAGGTACGATAAAAAATATAGAAATGGATGCAGTTGTCTGAAAAAAAAGATGTGATAACAAAAAATATTCAAATAAAATGAAAGAGATTATATAAATTTAAAGCAATGGTATGAATAAAATAATCCATAGTCAATCAAACATACTATTTTGTTCTAAGGATAAATAAAATTGAAACAAAGTAGTGCTAACATGTTTTAAGATGTGAAGAGGGAATATAGAAGTGGGAAAATAGATTTAGAATCAAACTTTCCTATCAAAGGGGAATTTAAATGGGTGGTGGGTAAAGTGGAGGAAAAATAAAGGTATATAAACTCTTTATCAAATTCAATAAACTTATATTAGGTTTGTCAAAATAAGAGAACTTTTGACATTAATGACTTTGAATAAATTCTCCTAACCACACAAATCTAGGTTATCAAAATAATTATGAATCTCATCCCAACAAGGCTATATACATGAAAATTAAAATGGACCTACCTTCCCACAATGTTTTCACCATTCCTTAGGACCCCTTAAAGAGATGTTAGTCTACTACGAATATTAGGTACTTGCATGAGAAAGTAGGTAGCACATAGATTTTTCTTAATTATCCTATCCCAATCTAATAGCCTACCATACCCTAATGGACCTCAGCTCTATTATAAGGCCAAATATGGAGTTTGACCTTAAATTGGAGATAAGATATGTCCTATAAATCACATCTTTTAGTGTGATTTTTACATTTGAATTTGTATGTTGCCTTTTGATCATTGTCTTTTATTTTAAATGATTTGGATTTTAACTTTTTATGGATTTTTTTATTCCTCCATATGGATTCAGAGGACCAAACATGGGTGTTTAAAATGATTATCATTTGAAAACTTTTGACTTGGTTGCCAAGAAATATAAATTAAAATCATGTTGTCTAAGAGTCTTGTCAATTCATGTGAAATAAAAGTGCTATCTTGAATATGATTTGGTTTTATCCAAAGTAGAATGAAAGGAAAGAAAATCAAGGGGAATGAATGTGAAGCAATTTGAATTAATTCAAATCATAAAAAATGTGACAAAGTGAGAAGGGGATGCAATAACAGGTAAGTGTGATTCTTTATCATTAGAATGTATGTAAGTGTATTAAAGTATGCTAATATAGTTTGTTGTATAAGTTTTATCTACAAAGAAACAAAAACCAAAGATGATAATATGGGATCACAAACTTGTAAATATTTCTTAACATTCTATAAAATGAACACTTGTTTGAAAATAAAGGTGTTTTGGAAATAAAATGGTGATTTTATGAGGAGAGCCTAGTGTTATCCATGGTATTACACTATAACTCATAAAAGAAAAACCCAAGGGGGAATGATAATTTAAAAAAATAATATTTCTCAAGGGGAAATATTAGGAATGTTTTAATGAAAGAGGGAATTCAAAAATCATGACATAGGTGTCTATGATAATACCTTAATAAAAATGAGGCATACTAGGTACAAAAGAGTGACACTAAGAGTCTAGTGACCATCGAAATACAAAGGATACTTGTTCATAATAAGAAAGAAGATGTATAAGAAAATAAATGAGATACTAAGATTAATTTATGAAGGTTATATGAACAAGAAAATTAAAATAGACCTACCTTCTCACAACATGTTCCCCATTCCTCAGGACCTCTTACAAAGTTGTTGGTATATAACAAAGCTTGGGTAATCATTTGAGAAAGAAGTTATCACTTATAGATTTTTTTTCTCTTATCCCAATATACTAGCCTACTACACCCCAATGAACCTTGAATCTATCATGAAACCAACTGTGGAGTTTGTGTATCGATTAGATATAGGATGTGTTATGAATCATGTCTTTTGGTGTGATTAGGATAACACTATGGGCTAAAATTTTGTATAGGTTTAGGGTTAGATTCAACTATATATAAATTTATTTTCACCATTTCTTAGAGTATTATTATTCATTTTCGCTTCTTTAAAATATTATCTTCCACAATTCTACTTGAGGAGTTATTTACCTAGGGTTTACACATAAAGATAAGGACTTTGTCTTTTGAAATATTGAGATTAATTAGGAGGTCATTAGATAGATTATAGTCCATTTTCAATCCTTAGCTTATTTAAAAATACACAAAAACCTTTTGTGATGCACTTTTATCTATGAGAGAGATTAAATCTTAATGAGTTCATCTTCAAGGTAAGTATATCTAACTTTACTCCTCTATATTAGTAGATAGAAGTAGCATAAGTAATGGTTTTTGAACATATTTCTCTCTCCATGAATTAGGGTTATATCTATACATATTTTAATTAGAATTAGTTTATGCATGTTTAATTTCATGTTTATTACCCCATTTTGTGTCATAAACTTTAGTGAGTACTAGGTTAGATTTTACTTTACTTTGTATTTACATTTTGAATATGGAAAACATAGGACCTAGCTAGGGTTATCACATGGTGTTGTTTTATTAGAGGCTTTTGAACCCTCTCTAGTGACATTATTGTGGTAAGGGACCCCCTGGTTATTTCTATCAGATCCATCTTGGTCATGACCTCAATTTTTTGAATGTTCTAGTAAGCAAAAGTGTAAGCATGGTTTATCATATATGAGATAGAATTGATTTTCAAATCAGTTGCATTTTCCCTTGTATACAGTTAGTACCATGAATTGAGCTAGCCATAACAACCTTATTTGTTGTTAAGTTTTGCATACATATCTAATAATCCTAAAAGGGACTCAAACTCACATGTAATTCTTCCTCTTATGAATGTGTGTGGAATTGTAATAGTGTGATTATATGCTCATTCACCTAGTAATCCTTGGTACAAGTGATGTAATAGTATATTTAACCTTTTGAAAGCTTTAGATATTTTATTTAGTGTTATAGTGAAATTTGATAACTTGAAATAAATAGTACTTTCTTATTAGAGATTTGAATTATCAAATGAGGTGTGTTAATTAGGCCATAGCCTTTGTATATATAAGAACCTTTTGAATTTGAATTAAAACCTAGATACACATTAAAATATAATCATGGGATGGGAAAATAGGGCTAACAAAATAGTCACAAAGTGAAAGATATGGAAAAATATAAAAATATAAGTATGGACAATTATGTCAAATCTAGGCACTAACATCAATGATAATGTCCAAGATAAATGTAAGCATTTAGGAGATAAAAACATATATAAAATAGACATACTATCTAGGGATATCTAACATAAATTGGATGATAATAAATATACATAGTACATATGCCCGAAGGGAAGGTAATTTAAGTGAAATAATATGGAACCAAAGAGGTCCATAAGAGACCATGTAACTAGATGTATAATTCTTATTAAAAGGTATATACATACAAAAACTCCATAACTATATGTACTTATACAAAATGGTGTCTACATCCCCCCCTTTAAAATAGTAATGCAAGAAAACTTTAATTACTATATTAAAGGAAAATAAAATTCATACCATGGTATGGACAATGTATGCAATCAAAAATGCATCAGGTATATGAATTAATCCTAGATCAGATAAGATAGATCACACCTACACATCCAATTTGGATACACTTGTTAAGAAAGAGCATGACCAATATGGGGATCCACTAGCCCTGATTAAGGGATCACTTGTATCACTTTTCATAACATTTCATGTAAGTAAGGGTTCTAAAGCCTACAGTCTAACACAATCACACAACCACCCTAATGGAATCCTAAGGTTTAAAATGTTCACTCTATCATAATAACAAGAAAGTAAAATCTAATCTAGTGTACACCAAATCTTGTGGCACAAAGTGTGGGTTAGAATAAATAAAACAAATATGTATAGGAAACTTCAATTAAAATAATTATGAGTAACACCCTAATACATGAAATATGAAAGATATTATTATTCAAGCCAACACTTATGCTACTTCTATATACTAAAAGAGAGGAGAACAAAGTTACAATATACTTACCTAAATATGAACCCATAGAGACTTAATCTCTCCCTTGGCCAAAGGGGCTTCACAATAGGTTGTTGTGGTTTGTAAGGATCACTAAGAAAGGCCAAAGCATCCAAGACTTATCCACAAGACTAGATTTTACAAAATAAAAAACTTAAGCTAAGTCTCCTCAAGTAGAATGGTGGAAGATCAGATTATGAAGAAGCTCAAGTGAATAATAACTCTTGATTGCACATATGAATATTGACTGAAATGATATTGTATATATAGGTAGATCTTTTCATAAATCCTTCTAGGAATATTGGTTATATAGGGTCAACCCAGTGTGTTTTTGGGGATAAATTTACTAGGTCTGAGTTAGGTCGGCCAAAGGGATAATGAGCTAAGAAATTAAAGAGTACCTACAAATTGTACTAGGATGAACTAGTTGACCCAGTATAACTAATAGTCAAAAAGGAGTTTAAGACAAGAAAAGAGGGATAGAAAGAGAAAAATACTAGAGGAATACTCAAAGGAGGAAATAACTTAGGTAATGGTTTTAAGAGTTAGTCAAATTGGTAATAATGTGGTAAAAAGGGACAAAAATCCTATGAAGCACCAAAGTTCTACCCACCCCTTTCTTGGTGCACCCCTGAGGGCATGCACTGAGAGAGATTGAGTCTCAACGAACTCTTACAAGATGTAAAGCATCAGTATTTGATAAAAGTTGAAAATATTATGTGTATACATATTCCCCACTCAAATATCATCATTTGTCACTAAGGTATAATAGGGTATGGTTCTTTGAGAAAGAACATAAGGACACACACAATGTTGATGCTCAAAAAAAGTTGTAGTATTTTAAATAAAAAATAACTAAAAGTAAATTATTGAAATGGAAACTAATCTAAATAGTAAATGACTAAAAAGTAAATAGCTAAAAATAAAATGTGATTCATACCTTGACTTACATTTATCATGGGATGGTTGTCTATTGTTATTAGTTTTGATTTCGTAGGGTGCAGGAACTACTTTCAACAAACCCAAGAATATAAAACTAAAGATCAAAAATAAACAAATTCAAGAAAAGTTAAGATAGATGGTGCTATGAGGATAGGACATACTTGGGAAATTTGGTAATCAAGGGTGATAGGTGCTATGTTAGACCAAATGACCAAGTCAAAAAACAAGTGTAAATTGGGTAATCAAAAATCCAAGGCTACTAAACACTAAAAAAATCAAATGATCTATCCTTAAGTAAGAAATGCAAACTCACCAAATCAAACCAAGGATACATCTTAAACAAGATGGTAAAATAAATCAATGATAAAAGAATAGATTAAAACAAAATGGTAAAAAATGTTGATGAGTGACTAGTAATAATCCATATCACTCAATAATGGAAAAAGGTGCATAAAAAGGAAACTAGCATTTTCAAGTGAGGAGTAACAATCTAACCTCACTCAACAATATAAAAAGGTTATGAACATAAGTGTTTATAATAACAGGATAACAAAACAATGATAAATGATAAAAGGAAAGTAAAGTAAGTGTATAAATGTAAAATCATGGTGTAAATAAAGTAAGAATCCATAATTACTCAAACATGTTATTTTTCTCTAAGGATAGATAGAAATGAAACCAAGTAGTGTTAGCATGTTTTTAAGATGTGAAGAAGAAGGAAGAAGAGAAAAGGGAAAATAGATTTGGAATCACAATTTGTCTATCAAGGGGGGGAAATGAAATGGGTAAAGGGGAAAATGAAGGAAAAATAAAGGTAGAGGAATTATTTATCAAAATCAAGACACTCAAATTAGGTTTGTCAAAACAAGAAGAATTTCAACCTTAAGGACTATAAAGAACTCTTAGCCACATAAGTCTTAGGTAAATAGGTGGAGTATATAGATCATCCCATGAAGGCTATATGCATGAAAATTTAAATGGACCTACCTTCCCATGACATTTTTCCCATTCTTTAAGACCCCTTATAGAGCCATCAGTCTACTACAAAGATTGGGTACTTATGTGAGAAAGTAGGTAACACCATAGAGTTTTTTGAAATCCCCTATTCCAATCTACTAGCCTACCACACCTTAAAGGACCTCAGTTCTATATGAGGTTGACTATGGATTTTGAGATTCGATTATAGATAGGAGATGTGCTTGATAATCACATCTTTTTTGGTGTGAATTTGACTTTTGAGATTTGTATGTTGCCTTTTAGATATCATTACCTTTTGTTTTAAATGATTTGGATTTTAAATTTCTTTATGGATTTTTTAAGATTCCTCCTCCATATGGATTTGGAAAACCAAACATGGGTTCTAAAAATAAATTTTATTTGAATACTTGGCACAAGGTTGCCAAGATTGAGAAACTTTAAAGAGCATGGGGTCTAATATTCTCTTAAATCCAAGTGAAATACAAGTGATATCTTGACTTCAACCTTGTTTTATCCAATGAGGAGATGAAAGAAAGGGGAAATCAAGAGAAATGACATATGGAACAATTTAAATTCCTTTAAATCTCAAAAAATGTGACAAAGGGGAAAGAGGGATACAATGATAATAAAGTGTGATTCTTTATCCTAAGAATGAGGGAAATGGAGGAAAACATACTAACATAGATTGTTGTGAAAATTTCATCTAGGTAAAGAAGAAAAAGTTAAATTTGATAATAAGGATCAAGAACATGAGAAGGTGGTAATTTTATGAGTATGGTCAGGTCTTATCCATGGTCTTACAGATAAAATCATAAAATATAAACTTGTGAGGGTGTCAACAAGTAAGAGAATAGCGAAGTGAGAAATCCTTCTTATAAAATAACTCACAAAATAAAAACCCAAAGGATTCCAAAATATCATTTACAAGCAATAACAAGAGAAAGAAATGTTATTAAAAGATGGTTATTTTTTTAGGGATGTTGGGTCCTATCCATGGTCTTATAGATCAAATCACAAAATAGAAACCCAAGGGGTGAAAAAAACAAGATAAAATTCAATAAGATATAGAAGACTATGGTACATCAAGATAAAAAAATACCAAAATAGGTGACTAAAGGTTTGTGAAAAAGAGGGTAGTATTGCAGAGGGAGAGATCCATGCTTAAGTAACATGTAGAAAGTGTTAGATATATGTAGATAGAAATCATCACAAGAAGGAAATGTTTAGGCAAAGTAATTTTTAAGGAATTATGCATTGGTGGGTTTTTTGAAAACATGGCCTTCATTAGTTTGAAGGTAAGTGCTTGGACCAAGAATATCTTTAACTAAATATGGACCCCACAATTTTTGGGCATATTTATCTTCTTTATCATGGGTATAGTCTAATTTAAGTACAAGATCACCAACATTAAAATTATATACTTTAACACGTTTGTTATGTTGTCAGGCGATACGAGCCTTGTATTGGTAGTTATGTTATAAGGTAGAAAGATGATGTTCATAAAAAATATTAAGGGTATGAAGGTGAGATTAATTCAATTCTTCATTAGGAATAATACCATGAAGAGATTTACAAAGAGAGGAAAGCTCAACTTCTAAAGTAAAAATTGACTTAGAACCATAGACTTAAAAAAATGGAGTTGCTCTAATGGTAGTACGTATGCTATTATGATAAGCCCAAAGTGCAGGGTAAAGATGAATATGATAATCTATGTGGGTTTCATGAATTGTCTTTTAGATAAAAATTTTGAGAATTTTATTGATGGCCTCATCTTGACCATTACATTATGGATGATTAGGTGTGGAAAAATCGTAATTGATTTTAAATTTTTTACAAGTTATTTAACATGTTTATTTTTTAAATTAACACCATTATCTAAAATGATAGTATGGGGAATGCCAAAGTGGTAAATGATTTGTTTAAGAATTAATTTTTAAATGGTAGGACTAATGATATTAATAAGGGGCATGGCTTCTACCCACTTGGTAAAATATTCGGTAGCAGTGATGATAAATACATACCCATATTAGGAGCAAGAAAGTTTACTAATGAGATTAAATCTCCATGTATAAAATGGCTAAGGATATCTAATAGTTTGAAGATCAGAAGGAGGTGAATGGATATGATCATTATGAAGCTAAAAATGAGTACACTTTTGAGCATATTTGATTGCATCCTTTTTAAGAGTAGGCCAAATGTAACCCATACATAGGCATTTGTGCATTCTAGCATGTCTTCTATATTGAGCACTAAAAATTCCCCATGTGCTTGTTTAAGAGGAGAAGGAACCTCATCTTGAATAACACAACAGAGAAAGGTACCTTCAACATTGTGATAGTAAAGGATGTTATGTCAAAACGCACACTTGAAAGATTGTTTATGAATTTGTGTCTTTTCATTAGAGTCTAAATTAGGAGGATAAATTTGATGTTATAGGAATTGAATGATACCTTGATATCAAGGGCTTTGTTGAATGGTAATAGCCTCAAATGATAAATAAGTGAATCTAGTGGTTGAGTTGAAGATGGAGATTTTCTTATTTAAATAAGGAAAGAAGGATAAAAGACAACTTGATATGGATGAAAGAGAAAAGATGAAGAGGCAAGAGAATTACTAATGTAATTTTTATCTCTAGCAATAGGCTCAATAGTAAAATAGATAAAATCCTTAATAAAAGTGGTTGAAATTTGATGATAGGTAATGAGGTTCTCACTTTTACATTGATAGTCACCATTAATTTGAAAGCAAATAAGTTGAGAATCACCTAAATCATGAAGATATTGAATATATAAATCAAGAGAAGCTCTCAAGCCTAATATAAGAGCTTTGTACTCAGCCATATTGTTGGTGACATAAAAAATGAAGCAAAAAGATAAAAGAATGATCTTACTAAGAGGACTAATGAGAATACAACCTACCCCAGCTCCTTGAAGGCATTTGGCACCATTAAAGTGGAGGGTCCAATTATCTTCATGTAAGTCAACATTAATTTTAGGAATCTCTTTAATAACTACTTTTGGTTTAGTAATACCAGAGGGAGTAGAAGATTCATCAAGTTGATTGGCTTCAATATCAGTGATAAAGCTATGAAAGTAATCTTTAAGAGAGATAGCCTGATTAAGACCTTTAATGTAAAGGATATTATCATCCAAAAGGTCATATTGAAGGGAAGAAGTGGATAGAATGGGAGCTACGGCAAGTTTTTTATCTATGACTTTCCCTTTAATAGCTTTTTGCATGATGATGCAAAGATCAAATTCCATAAGTAAGACCATCCATTTGCCATTTCTATCTCCAAGAAGAAAGGCTTTGGAGAAGAAATGATGAAGGGGGTTAGAATGAATAATGACATAAGTAGTTTGGTAAATCATATAGTGGAAAATCTTTTTAGTTTTAAAATAGATGGCAAGGAAATCACATTCAATTTTGGTATAATGTGTTACATAATCAATGAGGCCTCAACTAATGTAGTAGATAGCATACTCTCTTCCCATATCATTTTGTTGGGCAAGCATTTCCCCAATTGAAATAGGTGTGGAAGAAGTATATAAAATCAAAGGTTTATCATTGAAAGGAGGACAAAGTGTAGGTGGATGAAGCAATGACTCTTTCATGTTATCAAAGGCTTTTTGACATGGATCCATCCATTCTAAAGTAGTACTTTTCTTAAGAAGGGAATTGACAAAGTGAATTTGATAATCCATTTCAGGGATGAATCATCAAATTTCCCAAAGCTTACTTAGATAAGTATGAATGTTAGGAATAAAATGGGTAATGAGCATGTTGATGATACCACTAATTTTAGAAGGATCAAAATAAATGATATGAAGAGAGATTAAGAATCCTAAAAATTTGCTAGATGTGACTCCAAAGACACATTTTAAAGGACTAATTCTAACTTTATATTTGAGGAGAGGATCAAAGATGATAGCAAGATCAAAAATATGATTCTTATGATGCTTAGCAATAATATCACCCACATATGTTTCAATAATTTTTTTAATGAGATCATGAAATATGTGAGTCATTACATGTTGGTAAGTAGCTCTAGCATTTTTGAGATTGAAGGGAATTTTGACATACTAATAGGTACCCCATTCCATGGTGAAGGTAGTCTTATGTTGGTCCTCAAGATTGATATGAATCTTATTATATCCTAAGAAACCATCCATAAGAGATAACTTTTCATAACCAATCATGGAATTGATGATGGCATCTATTAAAGGTAAAGGGAAGTTGTTCTTGGGACAAGCAAGATTAAGATTGAAAAAATAATACAAATGCAAATAACCATAGTGACTTTCTTCCAAATAGGAACAATGTTAGACACCCATTCAGAATAATCCATTGGTTTAATAAATTTAGCATCGAGTAATTTGATTATTTCCTTATGACATAAGGTTGAAACTTTAGGTGGAAATTTTCTTTGCTTTTATGCATTGTCTTATCATTAGGATAAGTAATGATGTTTTGCACCGCAAAAATAGGGTCAATGTTAGGCATGTCCTCGTAAGACCAAGTGAAAGCTTCATAATATTTGTTAAAGAATATGTTGAAGTTATCATATTACATAGGTGAAATCTCTTGATAAACTGTAATCGGTTAAGGATAATATGAGGTTTCATATTTGATGTGAATGGTTTCTTTAATAAGTATGGCATTGTCATCTTGAAATTGTTATGGTACATTAGGTAAGGGTGAAATTAGATTTGTTTTGGGATCAATGCTAGAGATGAAGTTGTTGAAGTAAGGAGTATTACTCTTGAAATTTCTAAGTTTATGATGTTGCCAAGGAAGTTGAGGTTCATAGGCATGAAGTAACTCAAAAATAGCTTCATCACTATGCAAGGTATGAAGAGGACCATATTATTCAACATGTACTTTAAGATCTAGAATTCTATTGCCATGGTGACCATATTCAATTTTAATCTGACAGACATCGATGGCCTTGGCATCAAGTGTACTTTTAGGAGTAGATGAAGTAAATGGAATAAAAGAGATTGTTATATCAGTAGATTTGATGATGGGAGAAGGATTAGATGCAATTATTGGATCAAAAGGTGTAGTAAATTTTGAAGGTTTAGAAGTCATAATTTAGTCTACCACCCAAGGATTATCAATAAGAGGAGGATTGATGCAAGGCACATGACCCTCAAGATTAAAGGTATGATACATAAAAATGGTATGTACATTACAATCAAAATCATGTATTTGGGCTAAATTTTTCTAGTAATGTTGGGAATCTAAGTCTCTAGATTGAGCTTGGGCCATGATATAGTTATCTTCATATGTTAGAGAAATTGTACAATCTTGGAAATCAAGGGAGTTTCAGAAGGTGAAACCCCAATGTTGTTGAATGTACAAGGAGACATGATGAGAGGATATTAAAATAATTTATCCACTCCAAAATCATTACAAGTGAAGACATATTCTAGTAAAGAAGGCTCATAAGCATTGTAAGGAGGGGTAAAGTTGGTAATCTCATCCATGAGATGAATAGTATGATCCCTTGGTAATAGAGAAGGAGGAAGCCATTGTGAAATATATAGAGGTAACTTGGTAGTATTACAAGTATGTTGCAACTCATTGGGCTCATAATCATCAGAATTCATAAGATTAACTTGTAAATTAGGACTCATGTTGATAAACTTGAGTAAAAGAGCATAGTTAATTTTAGGATTCATGGGAATATGATATTGAGGATTAGGATTAGGAATATGAATGCTCTATGGATTGGGATTGGATTCATGATTGTATCATTTCTCATTATGTAAGAATTTAATACATTGACTATCAAAAGAAGCAATGACCTTCATTAGATGAGTCCATGGATGACCAAGAAGAATTTTGTAAGATAAAGGTAGATCAAGAACCATAATCTTGGTTTGAATGGTCTTAGGTCATATGTTTAATGGAATCTAGATATAACCAAGTGATTTTTGATTAATCATGTCAAAACCATGACAAGTGAGATGGGTTTGTTTGACATGATCCTTGTTATAACCAAGTTATTGAATAAGCCACAATGATGTTATAATAATACCAGAGCCTTCATTAAATAAGACTTTATAGATAAGAGTGGTATTAATGGCTACTTTAATAAAGAGTGGTAGATCATTAGCAAGAAAAAGAATTTCATCATTAATCATGTCTTCTTCAAGGAATTCAATAGAAGCCTTGAAAGAAGGACATGAGGTTTCAATTGTATTAACATTAATAGGTTAAAAATCAATAAAATTTGGTTCTTCATCTATGGAGGATGGATATTTAATTTATTGAATTTGCTACATAATAAATTTATGATGATAGGATAAAGTATGAACCAACTCCATGAGAATAATCTTGCAAGGCATAGAGTTGATTTTTTCCAGAAAGTTCCAATGAGATTTAGAAGAACCAGCATGAGATTTAGAAGGTAAATTAGTTTTGGAAGTTATAAATGTGGTTGGAAGATCTAAAGGAGGAAGCTGTTCCTTAGGTGCTTCCAAATAAATATTATAGGTGGTAGTATCTTTAAGAAGTTGTTATTCTAAAGATGGATTTTTATGCTTGGTAACAAGATCGTTGTGAGCTAGTTTATGATGATAATTGACATTGGTAGTATTGACATATTGAGAGTTGTTATAGTATTGGTCATAGTCAAAATCAATGGAACAAACATATTTGACATTTTCTTGATTATTTGAAGAAGATTTTTGTTTATTAGAGGTAGAATATTTTTTGATGATGAAGATTGATCATAACTTCATGATTAAATGAATCACCAAGCATATAAGAAACAAAAAAAATTATTTATCCCTATATAATATTCATGAGAATGCCCAATGTCATCATGGAACCAAAAAACTAAATTGGGGTCATACCACTTACGAGGAGCATTGGGATAGATGAAAGGTTTTGAGGGTGGTAAAAATTATTTCATTTGCTGAAATGAAAGAGGTGTATGAGAAGGTGAAGAAATATTAGTCTTGGCAACTCCTTGTTTGGTTTGTGGAGTATTACTAGTGATAGCATTTGAAGTTTGGAAATATCCCTTAATAAGTTTAGGATTAGGTTTTAATTGCTTCATTAGAAAGTCTTGATGCTTATCTTGATTAAGAGCTTCATTAAGTTTTTGAGGAGCAAAGGTTCAAACCTTATATTGAATATTAGGAGTTAAAGCTATGATAAAGACAGTTAATAGGTTATCATCAGTCATGTTATGGTTGGATTTATGAGCTAAATATTTCCATCTTTTAATAAAATCATGATTTGATTTTGTTGGAGATTGCTTAGCATTGATGGAATGTCTAAGATAATTTTTGAGAAGATCATTATGTTGAAACTCTTTAGCCAAAGGATTGACCAAATCCTCAATTTTCCAAATAGAATGTTGGGGAAGCTGATTATACCATTCTAATACATCATTAGTGAAATTTATAACTAAGAGTTTAGTAGTGGTAAAAGTATTAGTTTGGATCCACTCTTTGTAAAGGTTAACAAAGGCTTTAAGAAATGAGGTAGGATATTTAGTCCCATAATATTTTATAGTTGGAGATATGTTACCAGTATCAATGGAAATAATGAAGGGAGATAAAAGATCATTTTGAATAGTTTGAAGCATCTTTTTATTCATTATGGGTTGAGGAATAACATTACCTGAGGAATCCATAATAGGTGGAGGAATGAAATTAAGATTACATTGAGGATGAATAGTTGGAGGTTGATTAGCCACGTTGATTAAGTGTTGTAAAAGTTGCATCATTTGATTCGTGTTATAATTTTACATAATGTTCATTTGTTGAATAACATGGGCTAATAGTTATATTGTATCAAGAGGTAGGTTGGTGTTGGTAGGAGTACTGCCTAAATTGGTATTAGGGAGAGGATTTCTAGAAGAAGGATTAGTGGGCTTGTTAAGTAAACTTGTATCAATCACGCCCACTTTAGTTTGAAGATTTTGAGAAGTTTATTCGTAAGTATATAAAGGATCATATCCATCAACTTCATCTTGAGGTATTATTTTTATGATATTATAGTTCATAGAAGGAGTAGAAGAGGTGCCCCAAGAATGATGATGATTTTGCAAGAAAAAATAGGAAGAAATGAACATCCCATATAGTACCTAAATAGATTCAAGCTATCCAAGAAGATTTTGATAGGAATTTCATTTTGAATAAAGAGAGATGAAAAAATGAAAAATTAGAAGGATAAGGAATTATATTGACAAATAAGAAAGTAGGAAATAGTTCAAGGTCAATTAGGTTGATCAAGTACAAAAAATAGGGCCTAAAAAGAACATAAGATTCACTAGGTTGATCTAGTATAGTGAATAGATGTATAAAAAAGATGTAAAAATATCAATAGACTATATAGGGTTAATTGGGTCATTATAATAAAATGAATAGGGGTTGAAAAATATACAGGATTGATTGGGTTGATCTAGTATAGTAGATAGAGAGAAAGAGCAAGATGATAACAAGTTGTGAATTTAAATAAGATAATTTTTGCAAATAATATAGGAAAGTAAGATCTAAAAGAAAAAAAATAATCAATTGGATTAACACTGACCAATCCAATTGAGGCACACAAAATAAAACTTGGCACTAATGCTGGCTAATGCAAGTTTTTTCAGACACAATTGAATAAAGAGCAATCAAACTACTTAAAAAGTAAAGCTAACTAATTGGTTAACCTAATTGTTAATTATATTATTAAGAATTATTTTAGATGTGATTAGAAGTTGGATATAATAAAGGTATTAAATATCAATCAAAGGATGGTTTCAAGTAGTTTGGGCTGAAAGCGATTATAGTGGAAATGATACACACTTAGTATTGGGGCCTACCCCCTCACTTCACACACTATAGTGATAAGGGTGTTGGGTTCTTAGCCAAAATATACCATTAACCACACTTTATACTTGATCATAACATCAAGTTAGCTTCTCCCTTAGTGATGAAATCCAAGTAGGTTGGCCTAGGGTAGACAAATGTTAAAGTGCTTGTTTATGTTATGTTATTTGGTCATGGGTGCATAAAATAGAAATAGTGAAACTAAGTCATTAATTAAAAATATCCTAATTAAACTATGTGAACTATTATAATCATGAAAACAATAAAAAAATAAATGTGTGAGCTAATTACTAATAGATATGAGGTTAATTCCAAATTTGAAACAAGGTATAGTGTTGCCACTATATGTATAAATTATAGATCAGGGTCGATAGGGTTGAACCTATACTATAGAAGCAAGGTCCAAAGATGAACAGGGTTGGTAGTGTGGATCCAATTATTTCAAATAGCACATAGAACATAGAACTAGGTTGGTAGTGTCAATCTAATTGACTTGTAAGGGTATTTTTGAAGACTACAAACTATGAATGGAAATATATAAAATAGATAAATAGAGAGGTAGAAAGGAACCTTGGTGGATCAGAGATGTAATGAATAAGTTTTTTGGTCTAGAACCTAGAAGTATGCTTGAGAAACCTACAAATTGGCTTGATAATATCAATCAAGCTGTACAAGAACCTAATAAAAAGTGTTGAAATTATAATGCATCTACTATGTCAACCTAGTAGGTTAATTTGGATGTCTAAAAGGTTGTAAACCTATATTGGGTTGACTGGATTGATCCAATTTCTTGTTCTTGAAAACTTACACATAGAGAAAAATAGTTGGGTCAACATAATTGATCTAGAATGTCAACAATATATGATAAAAAATGATGGTAAAATGAGTGAAATAAATGAAGTAAAAGTGAACAAATCCTACCAGGGTTAGTTTAAATTGGGTTCACCAAAATTTATGAAATAAAAAATTCGTCATGTCTATGAATTAATCCTAGATCAGATAAGATAGATCACACTTACACTTCTGATTGGGATACACTTGTTAAGCGGGAGCTTGACCAATATGGGGATGTACTAGACCCAATTAGGGTATCACTTGTATCACTTCTCATAATATATCATGCTAGTAAGGGTTCCAAAACCTATAATATAACACAATCACATAACAACCCTAATGGAGTCCTAAGGTTTAAAATGTTCACTCTATTCTAATAACAAGAAAACAAAATCTAATCTAGTGCACACCAAAGCTTGTGGCACAAGGTGGGGTTAGAAGCAATAAAACAAATATGTATAAGGAAATTCAATTAAAATAAGTATGAGTAACACCCAGATACATGAAATATGAAAGATAGTATTATTCAATCCAACACTTGTGCTACTTTATCTACTAAAAGAAAGGAGAACAAAGTTAGAATATACTTACTTAAATATGAACCCATCGAGACTCAATATCTCCCTTAGACAAAGGGGCTTTGTAATAGGTTGTTGTGGTTTATAAGTATCACTAAGAAAGTCCAAAACATCCAAGACTTATCCACAAGACTATATTCTCCAAAATAATAAACCTAAGCTGAGTCTCCTTAAGTAGAACGGTGGAAGAGCAGATTGTGAAGAAGTGTGAGAGAATAATAACTCTTGATTGCACATATGAATAATGACCAAAATTATCTTTTATATATAGGAAAATATTTCCCTAAATCCTTCTAGGAACATTATTTGTATAGGTTTGACTCAATCAACTCAATGTGTTTTCAGAGATAATTTACTAGGTTTGAGCTAGGTCAGCCAAAGGGCTAACAAGCTAAAAAAGTAAAGAGTACCCCTAAACTTTACTAGGTCAACCCAATATAACTGATAGTCAAAAAGGATTTTAATATAATAAAGGAGGGATATAAAGAGGAAAATACTATAGGAATACTCAAAGGAGGATAAATATCTTAGGTATTGGTTTTGGGAGATGGTCAGATTGGTAATGATGTGGCAAAAAGGGACAACAATCCTATGAAGCACCAAAGGTCTACCCATCCCTTTCTTGGTGTACCCCTTATAGTGTGCACTTAGAGATATTGAGTCTTGATGGGTTCTTTCAAGATGTAAAGTGTCAGTATTTGATAAAATTTGAAAATATTATGTGTATATAGACAACACCCCTTATCTTCACTTGAATTTTTCTATTGAATATTTCATTTTGAACATTACATACAACCAAGCATATGTTAAAAACATAAATAAACATAAATTATATGTATGTGAATAATAATAAAAAGTATCATAAAATAAAGAGCATGAATAGAGTACACATGTGTGTGTGTGTTTCATTATAAAAGGGTTTTGGAGTGTTAAAAACTGGAGAAGTAGACAAGGGGATTACAACTACATACATATTCTAGATAGGAAGATGAGTGACTATACAAGTGGTAAAGTTTGTTTCACCATGGTGTTTTTATACCTAGAGTAGGCAGAGTTTAGAGGTGATCATGTCCCCAACTTGGAATAGGAAGAGTGGTGCTTCATCCATCGAGTTTCCTGATAAGCATAACTCAAGTACAAAAGATATGTATATGTATAGGTCAATATAGGGTGAGTGATGTAATAGATTTCTCCTATAAATTTGATGATATTATATTATTTAATCCCTCTAATCACACAAAAAATAAGAAATAATGGCTATAAATAGGTAAGTCTTAATACAGTCCATGAATGTTTAATTGGGTATCAGTATGTCAGGCTATCATTACATAAAAATTTTGTGATGTAGTAATAGTCCATAAAATAGTTTTTGATTTGAAAATAATTTTTATTTGTAATATTTGGCATATTTTTCATATCATATTCACCTTAGATATGTCTCATTTTTAAATTGTGTATAAAAAATGGTACCAATGTGTATAATTTTACCACAACTATTAATCTGAATCATATACTGTGTATGTTTTTCCAATTTAGAAATTATGTAAGTGTGGATAAAATGCTTCTAAATCATGCCCCTATTATATATGGATAAATTTGAAAACTAATATAAATACCAGTGTGGAGGACATGGCTTCCAAAACATACCTCCACTATAAACTAGGAATGTTGAATATTGAATTGGTGTGGAGGACATATTTACAAGCCATGCCCCCATTGAATTCAGAGAATGTGAAACTTATATTTGATTATGTAGAATATTTTTATAAGCATGACCCTACTAATATTCCCTCTTTTTAGGAGGATAATTTATATATTATCTACTGGTCATCTCCTTGAAAAAGTAAAATGGATGATGTGCTTGATATAATTTAATTGATATTGTTTTAAAATTATTGTGGAAAATAACTTATAACATTATTTTTGGTAGTATTTAGAATCTAGCAGAAAATTTGTGTAGAAAAAAATTAGAACTATTTGGTAGCATTTTTTAATTTGAAAATTTGTATCATATGGAAGGTTTCATTGTCTATATCCCAATTCAACTTTCAATTTTGAATTTGGATACTTGGGGTTCAAGATATGTAGATTTGAACTTGGTACCAAAGTGGTATATTAGGTGGATTTTAATAGAATTTTTAAATCATTTATATTTTAAAATTTGTGAATTTTGAACTTGATTATAGAGAAGAACAATTCCATGTGAAAGAGCTCCTTTACTAATGTGATTTAGTGTGCTCAAGAGTGCCTTATCCAGGTAGGGTTTTTCTAAGTTGGTAAGTAGGCTTTATTACAATTTATTTGTAATTTTTATATTTTGAATTTTTGAATTTTTAGTATATTTTTAGGGCTTTTTCATAGGAGGTTATACATTATAGAGTGATCATAGGTTGTATGATAGACCATCACCTACTATTTTATACCTATCCCTATACCTAGGTGACAAGTGAGATCCAATAATTCCCTTAGAAATAAGAGATGATGTAGGGTGTAATGATGGTTATGTGTAGTGGTGGGATGTAGCTTGATGGCATTTATTATTTCATATTCTATTTATGGATCTATGTCACATTCCTATAACACAAGGTGGTGGGAGAGGAGAGATAAGTGGTGAATCAAGAGACAGATCTCCTACATGACCAACATGAGTAGATGAGGAAACCATTAGGACCACATATGGGTACCATAGTTTTAATTTTTTAATTTTATTTGGTTATAAATTTATTTATTTTTATATATTTTGGTAACTAGTGTATTATCTCAAATTAGGAGTGGTCGACCATGGTATATTAGGGGATTCAAGACCTTACATATAATGTGTCTATAGACATAGACGGAGACATATTTGTTCATAGAGTTACTAATATTGTCAGTTTTCATGAACTATATTTTGATCATGTTTTGAGAGTTTTATATCATACCATACTACATCTATATAATGTAATCATTTATGTGCATATTTATATAGACAATACATCCCATAGTAGAGTTCCACTAAGATTATACAAATGCTTGTTGATCACTAATATAATTTGAGATGAGAGCATGAGGATATAGTATGGTGGTTAGGTGCTTTTGAGGAGAGAGTACACATGTTATCATGTTCATGGGGAATATAGTTTGATCTTGGTGCATCTACATCTAGAGGTGTTAGATTTATATATGATGATAGTGATGAGAAATATACCCTAAGGGATATGCTCCCAACTTATGATTGATATGTTTATTTTTTATAAACATTTTACTATCTTAAACACACACACACACACACGCGCACGCACGCGCACGCACGCACGCGCGCGCGCGCACACACACACACACACACACACACACACACACACACACACACACACACACACACACACACACACACACACACACACACACACACACACACACACACACACACACACACACACACACACACACACACACACACACACACACACACACACACACACACACACACACACACACACACACACACACACACACACACACACACACACACACACACACACACACACACACACACACACACATTGATCACATGGGTTTTTTTTGGTATAAAATAGATTTGAACTATTTAATTCTTTGTTGGTCATTATATAGTTTTTTATTTCATTCATTTCAATGGTGTATGTTAGGGTTTGGTAAATCTATGTAATAAGTGTGTCTATTATATTAGTAATAAATAAATCACCATATGAATTAAAATCCATATGGATATAAGAAAGCCCAACTATAATGATCATAAGGAAATGGGAATGTGGATTATACTTCTATAATTGTCTCTAAAGTATATGTACAAATATCTTATGAATATATATGTATCTATTTAGTTACCCATATCTATTGTTTAAATTTATATTTTCCCTGTGTCTCTTTATGAGGGACCTAATTGACCAATGGTTCCTCAGTATGATCAGTGTGGAAAATACCAGTCCTAAGAGAGAGTATACTAGGATAAGGACTTATACTAGAGTTCATCTTCTATGAATGCTAATAGAACATATGTTCCTCACAAGGCTTACCATGGTATGTCTCTACCTTCTTAGATGATCCTCTAGGATAAGTATGTGAAAAAATTCTAGATATGTTTTTTTATATGGAATGATTCGGTAATCAGATAACTGTATAATTTTTTTATTGAGAGAAAAACACATATTATCTTGATGACCTTTAATGCCATGGTAAGTGCAAAAAAAATTCCTTTTTCCTTCTCAAATATTTGAGGTCGGTAATTTGAATTAGCAGGGTGTTTGATTAATTATTTATCCAAAAAAAAATTTAATATGACATGTGGTTTGTCTCGGTACCAATAAAATTGAAGAGGTTACCATTTTGTAGTAGTACATGGTCTAATTATAGGAGGTACTCTATAATCATGATCTTGTCTTTTATTAAACACTTTTAATATTTATTTTATAAAATATGGGGCTGGTTCTATATAATGATTTTGAAGTTGTTCAAGAGGTTTTGTAACTTTTTTAATTTACCTTAGAAATAATATTTTTACCATGTGTAGGTTTGAATGGAGAAATAGGTAACCTAGTTTGTGTATTAATTAGAGCACACACATATTTGTGCACATACCAATATAAGATTTTGAATAAAGTGAAGGGTTTATGTAATTTTATTTATCTTAGTGGAGAAATAATACCTCTCCTAAATATTAATTGTATTTCCAAAAGTTAGGGTGTGTAATGTAAGGAATACAGAACATCCTTAAATCAAATAATATAATATTGTATAGGCTCATTTTCTATTTGTTTTAATGTTTGAAAATGTTCCAATTGTAATTTAGGTAAAGTATAATGATAAAAATGTGATATAAATACATATTTAAGTTTTTTAAAAGTTTATAATGAATCATTTGGCAAAGTATAAACCTAGTCAGAGCCCCTTGGTTTAAGCTATCATAAAAAGCCTTTAATAAAAACCTTCAATTTTAGGCCCAATGTTCCAAAGAGCATGCATATTGTTGTAAATGAATATAAATATCCCCTCAACCATCAAAGGAGGATAAATTAGTCATAACAAATTTTTAATGATAAGGGTACTCAAACACATCCCTTGCAATGGGTTTTTCTGGTATTGTATTCTCCTCAAGAATAGCTTCATGAGAAGAAACTTGTAATTTTAGAGGAGTGACTTATTTCTATAAATATCCAATGGTATTCATAATAGATAACATGTCATAAGAATAAGTTGAGGCTTTTTCTAGTGGTTGTAAACTACCTTTCATATAGAACATAGGAATGATGGACTCTTTATTAATTTCTAAAATAGGCTCCTTGCATGAATTTTCAATGTTCGGTAAAGGAACACCCATGTCTAAATATGTAGGTATATTTTGTGGAATATATAAAAGTTTAATATTATTATCATTTCAAGGTTTTATAGTGCTTATAAATTCATGACATATTATATAGGAGTATGAGGTATAATTTCATTTTGAGGCACATTCTCCTTTTGATAAGAAAAAAGGACAAAAGGGAAGAAACATTTGATATGTCATGTACCACATTAATAGATGTAATTATGTCATTTTCACTTTGATTTTTAGTGTCGTATCCTATAAAAAGAGGAGTAAGTATTGCAATATCACTTTATATTTTAGTTCTATCATTTTTATGTGAGAAAGGAATATTGACATGATTATTATTTACACCTTTGTTATTTGTTTTATGAAATTATTTTGTTAGGAAACCTTTGGGAAACATGATTTGATTTTGTTTGAATTTACATAGTTTTACATTTTCAAAAGATACATCAAATAGATATGGGACTTTTGTTTTGTCCCTAAATAATGCAAGTTATGTAGGTGTTTCCTAAAGATTTTCAGATGAACTCTCATTTTTTATTCAAAAAACACAATGGGAGATATGGAGCATGTAATTGTTTCCTCATAAATGAGGGGGGAAGAAGGAAGTTGACTATTTTCATTTGAATCATGTAAACAAGTAATGGAATTTTCAATACTAGTATTATTTAGGGAAGGAGAGACACACTTGATTTTTTTAAAATTTTCATTATGAGAGATAGTGGAATAACATTTGACTTCTATGAAATTTTAAATATTGGAAAGGGGAGAATCAAATTCACTTATTGAAGTAACTGAAGATGATATGGATGAAATAGTTTGAATTTCAACATTAGGAATGGTATCATTTTACCTATTTTTTTGGCTCTTTAGTATCATAAAATACAAGAATAGGAGAAGTCTCATAACAAAGGGGATTTTCATCCAATTCATACCCAAGAGTGGAAGCATCATGATCACTACTTTGCTTAGTTATATTTTCATTTTCATCATTATTTATTTCATTGTCTTAATTGTAAGAAAAAGTAGCTTTATCTAGGTTTTGGTTTTCTTCTAGGTCTTCATATGCAATACATTGATCATTAAGTGGATTAAATAAATGATCATAATGTATCTTCCATGAATAATATTATTTTAATAACTCTATAAGGGTTACAAAGTATTTTAAAATGAAAACCAAGCACACAACTAGGAGGAGCAAAACAAAAATGTGACTAAGCTTTCTTAAGCTATGCCCATATAAGTGAGGGAGAAATCAAATCTAAAAATAAAATACATAAATATATATGATGAAATTTTTATAAACCTAGATAGAACCATACTAAAGGTTGATTTCTGATTTATCAAGATCTCCTTCACACTTGGACTAACATTGGAATGATCTGAGGTGTGGAACCCCTAAACTCAGACTAAACCTCTAGTTTTGATTAGGTTAGCTCCACTGATGTATCACTTATGCATTGCTTATTGAATTACTATATTTTTTTGGATGAAAAGGGTTATAAGGAAACTAAAAGGTAAATCCTATTCTACTGATGTATATACAACTATATTTATGGTTCATTCACTCTATTTGAACTCATAAAAGACTAATAAGATAATACAATGACTGAATCTATAACTCCAAATGACTCATATGCATC
This sequence comes from Torreya grandis, assembly GCA_037957365.1. Lineage (NCBI taxonomy): Eukaryota > Viridiplantae > Streptophyta > Pinopsida > Cupressales > Taxaceae > Torreya > Torreya grandis. The sequence continues at coordinate 823,110 of JARHVA010003099.1, read as the reverse complement.
CGTATTTCAAATAGAGGTTTCATCAAGTGATAAAAACATGAGGTAAATTATTTAATAGGGATGATTCAGTTATTTATATCAAACATTTTTACATGACCTACATAAGATGACATACTAGTAGCTAGGTGAGATTAGGACCCACCAAAGGAGAAAGTACTACCACATGTTCAAATAAAACCAATATAACACACTATAAAATAATATGAAAATATGAAAATAGTCATTTTATTCATCTCAAAAGGTTACAAATCTCAATATTGTTATAGTTCTATCATGCCAAAGAGAGGGATCTTGAAAATTGGCTTAAAAACTTGAATCTATAGAAGTGATAATAGAATTAGCCAAGATATTGGAATAAAATAGAGAATATGAAGTGAAATATACATCATCTCAAGTCTAATTTCAATTAAAATATCATAAAAATATCCTTAAATAAGTATCATTGTGTCTAAGCCTTACATGATCTTCTTTTTGGCGTTGGAATGAGGTGGTGGGCCCATTGATTTGTTAAACTTATCTTGCATCAATGTTACACCATATTTTGGATAATTAACTCCATTTTAATTTATTTAAATGTATATTTTAATGTCCCTCTTTCATTAATATAAATTAATATGCATGGATTGGAAGTTAAGAATTAGTCTAGTCAACTAGATTGACTCATACTAAAGACTAGTTAACTCCCACTTAAGCCTTTATTTGCATGAACTGGCACTTGAAGACTAAATTTTCATGAAAATTACACTTTAATAATATATATTTAGTGTGTTAACCCAAAAATAACTCATTTTATATCCCTTAAAAACCATTATTTAGTTGACTTAACTTGCCAAATAGGCCTACTAGGCTAAATAAGCCTAATAGCCTAACCTTCTGTACTTGATGGCTTTTGAAACCTAAATGAAAACCATGAAACCTTAAAAAAATGATATTTAAGCCTGTAAAATTCCTCCATATCATTAAATAGATACTCCTAATGAATAAACAATTGTAAACCAGACAAACTAGTTGACTAACTCAAATTATCTTGAATATCCTGTAGAGTGGTTATTTTAGATGAGATAGTTAGGGCACTTACAAGAATATTTTTGACTAGATAATGATTTGAGGATTAATAAAAAGTCTCATTATTAAATCTCCATGGATTGGATTTCATGTAAACTACCTTGTACCTTATCTTTGTCTCTTTTCTCTCTCAAAAACCTGATTTATGCCATGATTTGTATAATTTCATACAAAAAAATTATCATTTATGGGACCCTCTCTGAGTTTAATTTATTTTTGAATATTTTTCATATTTATCCATGAGGTTTTGACTTCAATAAAAATGACTTTTCTCAAAACTGGTCGTTATGAGGGTTTAGGAGGGTTTTAGAGGAGAACCTTCTTAACGATGGTTCATAAAGTCTTCCAAACATAAATTTATTTCCATGAATTTTTATTATGAATATCCCCTCAACTTCCATGATAATATTTTTCCCCATGCAAAAGGTATGAAAAAATACCTACATAAAAAAATTTGTATGTAGGGTTTGTAAGCATTCTAGACATGCTTATGCTCTTATCAATTGCTCATAAATTACATCCCATAAACTATCCTAAATTTTTAATTAATTATAATTAAATATGGGTCCTCAAATCAAGTTAAGATAATTTTTATAATCTCTTCATGTGGTGAAAGATACGAGCACTTGATCAGGTGGCTCGAATGGATGTCTTAGCTTACAGAATTTGAATTTGGTATTTAGACTAAAATTGAATCCTCATTTATTTATCACTTCTTTAAATAATAATAATATTATCTGTACCATCTCATCATATCATTCTTTAGGTGTGATCTTTCTTGATAGGGCTACAAGTGTCTTTTGGTGTTACAAGCCTTATAGGCCTAAAACTGGGTTTTGGCCTAAAACTAAGTTTTGATGGTTGAGGCACCTATGAGGGAGTATGAGGGATTCAAAATAATTATTCCCAATCCAATTTTACCTTCAATTTCCTCCCTTTTATACCCAATATTTACTTTTCTTCATGCCTCTTAAGACTACATGTGGGGTTTCTTTACAAACATGGCCTATGTGCCCCTAGATCACTAAGTCTACCTATTATCTCATCTTCACTAAGATATAAAAATTGGATCTCATTTAAAACGTTTCTTATAAACCCCATTTTAATTTTCATACATCTTAAACAAGTGTCAAATAAAGCAAGAATCTCCAAAAAACATGCATGCATGTTTGCTTGATTTAGCCATCAAGGGCATGGTTTTCTTAGAAACGGAGTGTGGTAACTTATCAAGAGGAGTATGGAGATTTTTAAACATGTTATAATTCTTTTAAAAACTTAAAATAATCTCTAACCCTCTATTAAAACATGAAAACCTTGTAAGGACCCCTTCTAGCTCCAACATGATTGTCTTGAGATAAGCAAGATATGGTGACAAAATAGTGAGGTTATCCACAATTTAAATGGACTTGATTATATAATGGGAGATTTAAAAAATCATAATTACCATGCATATAAAATTTTTGGTCTTAATTCTACCTTTAAATGTCAAAAAAAATCAAAACTATCTCAAAAATTCCTCTTAATGTTGACTGTGTATACACTATGGGTAAATATGATTGTGTCTTCATACTTAAGCTTTATCCTTGGGTTTGATTCATGATTTATAGGCTTATATAGGTAAAAAAAAAACCTTATAATAGTGTCTTTTACCTCTTCACAAGTCACCTCTTTGATCATGTTACCCATTCAACAACATTCTTCCTCATAGGCTCTTAAGGCTTACACCCTGCCAAACTATTGTAGGTGCCCATTAGACTAAATTGATACACCATGGTTTGTCACCTTTAATACCCTTAATAACCCTTGGAAAAAATTTATCACCAATATATTTATCATTTTGATCTTCAAACATTATATTTGGCCTATTAGCTAATCTTTTCTATACAAGCCTATGTTAACATGGTTATAGGTGTATATCTTGATGAGTTAGTTTTAATGTGTTTAATGAGGTATTTGAGATAATAATTTATTTTTTTACATCATTATATTATTATTATTAACCACATGATAATAAGACTCATCAAATGAATAACCTTTTCCTCATACTCCTAAGGATATGACTATGTACTAAGAGCTCTTGTATGAATGTAGGTGAATATTCTCAAGAGATTTTGGTTGAACATAGATGTGCATTTAATCCATAATAAATTTCTTGATCCAATTAATACCCCATCCACATGAAACTTCCAATTTCTCATGACTATTCAGTAAGCCACTATAATTGTTGACTCCTGCAACTTGGAGGTTTGGCTTCCCTTGAGTATGATTGTAGGTGAGTAGTTTGAGGTATAATTTTGACTATAGTACTTCATTAGGGTTTGGATACCAAGAATATCTCTTTATATTATAATAATTTATGTCTTGAAACATCTTATTTTCACCTATAAACCCATTTAATACCATTGGTTCTCAACTTGTCTACTACTCTATAGGTAGGCCTTTAGCCTTATGTGGTTATAGGTGGTGATTAGGAAATGTATGCTAACTAAGTTTGATCCCTTCAAGGGTATATTTTTTATCGAAAATTTTAATCACCTTAGATAACTACTGCATTCCATAACCCCATCTTCTTGGAAATAACCCCTCTTTTTCCCTTACTATAAACTTGACTATGTTTGACTTTTGCATGCTTGTACTAACTGAGTGAAAGGTTTGAGGATGCTTTATAAGTTTTATCAATACACAAAGTGTCCATGATATTATCTTCTTGCATTATTATCTCTTAACAAGTCAATAATCTCTTTGAAGGTCGACATCCTTTAGGCATCCTAATGAGTCATATCAACCTTGTTGGTTGTAGCTTACCTTTGAGGTCAGCTATAGGTTGCATTGATGATTCTTGAGCCACTAAATGATTGACATATGTTACAATTTTAACTCCCTTCATTGATGTTATTCACCTCATACTTTGAGTCATGAATGAGAATGATGCACATAGCTTCCACAAGCCTAATAAAGTCTAAAGACTTGTCAAGATATATGCCTGATGTAGGTGGGTGCCCTCATTTAAGCCTATAGGTGCACTTTAAAAACACTTGAGAATTTGATGGCTACCTCCCTCATATTTGGAGTCATTATTGAAACCACAAGAGGGATTAATAACCCTTGAAAACCTTATCAACCTTCATTCATACATATTTTCCATGATGTCAACTTTCAAAACTAATTTGAATCCTTATTAATCCTCTAGATGATTGTACTTATATGGATAAGGACTGAGTTTGACTTTGAAGAAGGTATCAAAACATTGTTAGTGAACTTGTCTTCCCTTCCAAGAAATTTTGATGTGATGATTGAACCTACCTCATGAACTTGACCATGAATCTTATCCCTTCAAGATCACATTCTCTTGGAACACCTTGACTATACTTTGTACTATTGTATGTCATTTATTGATTTTTTAGATGCTTTCTTGGGGTGTATAACCTTCATATTGAATGACCATGACAACCTTCACTATTCTTGCCTCCTTATGTGATGGATGATGGGATTAAGGAGACCATGAATGGAGGATGGGAATCGTGAATGAAGGTGGAAATGAGTATGAACATAATGAAGGATGGTTGTGTATGATAGTAATAATGGAGAAGGACAAGATGGAGGTGAAAAAGTACATGAGGAGCATGCCAAGAATAAGTTTAATATCCATATGCATGCATGATCATATCCTTGACATGATGCATCAGTTTGGAGGACATTGGATAATGATAATAAGGTGAAAAAAAAACCATGGAGTATGCTAAGAACCTTAAAAAATTCTAGGAAACCTTAAACATTGCTAAACCAAGACTTCTTAGAGATGATTGAGAACACATGGGTGGTTTTTTTGGTGATAAATCTTAATGAAACCTTGATAATCTTGATTGGATTAAATTTGAACATGATGGAGACCCTATAAATTATATTTCAAGAAAATTTGATGTTTCTTTCTCTATCTTTGACCATATAAAGTCCTTTAGAATCATGTAGACTATAGATTTGCATTATAGACCTATTATTAAGCTCTATATGACCCTCATAAGTGTGAAAATAGGATTAATAATTCCATGGAAGTATTAATCATGTTCCTAATAAACTCTACAAACTATAATTTTCTTGAAATGATGCCCTGGTAAGGAGAAATTGTAGTAAATTGACTACCTTCCTAGATGCAAGACTACAAAATTATACCTTGAACTCAAATGGATGATTTATGAAGGTGAGATGACCAATTTGAGAACCAATTGATCTATAAATAATCTCTCTAAGTCTACCATTTTTACCAAAATTTGGACCTAGATTCTCTCTTTAATGGTTGTACCATCATGAAACATAGAAGGCAGTCCTTGTGTGTAAACAAGTAAGATGAAGGATGTGAATTAGTTTTGGGCTTGTTTAGAGTCCAATTGACATGAAATTATTCATGAACACCTTATATGTCCTCCTCCTCATGTTTCAAACCCCTGATGTATGGATTTCCATATAATTATGTACTTCTTGTGAATATGCATAAAATGGCTCCCTTTTTTACTTTTATTGATAAATTAAGCTATGAAATGCCAAAATGCATGCATTAAAAGGATACAACAAGTATTTTATCATGTTAAAACAAATATAAATCCTTTTTACATCTTTTAATAGGCCAAATTGGCATGTAAGATCTCTATTTGGACCTTTTTCAAGCTTAAAAACACATTAAATGACCCTTTTAAGACATGAAACTTTGGACTAAGGCTAATGTCATATATATAAAGGTGTTAAAATGTATTTTTACTAGTTTCATGACTTTTTTAATACCACTTTTAACATTTAAATACTTAAATTTAACTTTCTAGGCAAAAACACATAGTTTAGACCATTTTGAAAAGGCTTGTAACCATATTAGGAAAAGCTTTGAATTGTATGGGTTGGTATTTGGCATTGACAAAATAAATTACCAATAAAATTTTCAAAGAAGGTGAAAACCCTAATATGAAAACTAGGGTTTTGGTTCAACAAACACAAGATGGGTTTGCATACACATAATATTTTTAACTTTTATTGATTACTGACATTTTATATCTTGCAGCAACCTATTGAGTCTCAATCTCTCTAAGTGAATGCCTTAAGGGGTGCATTGAGAAAGGGTTGGGTAGACCATTAGTGATTCACAAGATTTTTTTCCCTTTCTATAATTTTTATCTACACACTCATCTCATAAAAACCATTTACCATAGCTTACTCTTCTCAGCCTTGCCCATTCTAGTCATTTGCAATGATTTATCCTCCTTGTTATTGTTTTGACCCCCTTTCAACTAGTTAATTGTATAAATTCATATGGGTTGACCCTTTACAACTAACATATTTAGATGGATCTAGGGAAATATTAACCTATATATATAGTTTCATTTCTAACCATTTATAAGAAATAGATAATCTAAGAAGAATAAGTATGAATGAACATCTACTTATTGACCATTCTAATTGAGTAATAAAGCTTAGGGCTCCACACTTTATTTGGAGATATGGATCCTATCTTTTGGATGTATACATAGGTTGTGTATCCTAGATCTTATTTGTCTTTGTTATCCTTACATACTATAACAATCTCTTGTGAATCACCTTAGCCAAGGGAGAGATTGAGGCTTGGTGGGTTCCTCTTTAAGGTAAGTATTCCTAAATTTATTTCACTTTTGTAAGAGTAGATAGATAATGCAGTTGTGCTTCTTTCTTCCATGTATTAGGATTTTTTATATATTGATGTGGGTATATGTTTTCTATACATGTTTAGTTTAGTTTTTTTTATTTTTAACCCCCACTTTTTAACACAAGATTTGGTGTGCACTAGATTAGATTTACTTTCTTGTTTTTAGAATAGAGTGAACATTAACCCTAGGACTCTTTTAGGGTTATTACATGATTGTGTTAGGCTGTAGTCTTGAGAATCCTTCCTAACATGGTTTATTATGACAAGTGATCCCCTAATCAGGTTTATAGGATCCCCATATTGGTTATTCCCCTGCTTAACAAATGTATCCCCAATCATAAGTGTAGTTATGATCTATCTTCTCCAAGCCAAAATTGATTTATAGACATGTTTCATTTTTTATTACATACATTCTGGTGAACATAACTTGAAATAACCCTTGCAGTATTTGTTTAACTTATTTTATTTTTCATTTTTTATCATATCAACTTTATCAACCCAATATCTAACTTTTGTGCATAGGTTTACAGGTACAGGCTACTAGATCAACCTTATCAACCTAGTACATGTTTTTAGAATTCTGGACATCCAATACAAACTACTAATTCAACCCATTCAACCCTATACTTTGTATACATTATGTTAAACATACTATGTTAACCTAATTGACTCTATACATTTCAGGCACTGAAAAACAAGTTTATGTAAAGCTTGATCAACCTAGTCGACCCAGTTAATAGAATTTGTGAACAAATATCAAGGTTATTAAACAATAATATTCATTCTCTACATCTCTTATCCACCAATTTTATTTTTTATCTCTCTATCTATTACTTTATAATATATCCTTTCACAATTTTTAGTCTTCAAAATTACCCTTGCACAATCAACTGGATTGACACTGCTAACCCAATTTTATGTTCTTGTGTGTTGTCTAGATAACTAGGTCAACTCTACTAACCCTATTCATTTTTAGACCTTATTTCCACAATACTTTTTTGACCCTATTGACCTTTTTCTAGATTGTATTCATATATTATTGACTATATCAACATTATACCTTATTTTAAAGTTAGAATTAGCCTTATATGTTTGTAATTAGTTCACACTTTCTTTCTTGTTGCTTGCATATTTAGAATATATCACATAGTCTAATTAGGGGTTTTTAATTAATTGTTTAGTTTCATTATTTTCTATTTTATGCACATACAACCAAATCACAAAAATCTAAATAAGAATTTTAACATTTATATACCCAAAGCCAACCTACTTGGATTTCATCACTAAGGGAGAAGCTGACTTAATACTCTTATCAAGTATAAAGCATGGTTAATGGTATATTTTAGATAAGCACCCAACACCCTTATAATTCCAATGTGTAAAGTGATGTTGTAGGTGATAATACTAAGCCTCTATCATTTCCATTATAGTCCCTTTTAGCCCAAACTACTTGAAACCATCCTTCGATTACTATTCTAGTTCCTTGCTTACAACCAACTTCCCATCACATTTAAAATCATATCATAATAATATAATAAACATTCAAGTTGATCAATTAATTCTCTTTACTTTCCAAGTTTATTGATTTCTCTTTGCTCAATTGTATTTTATATTACAAAAACTTGCATTAGCCAGCATTAGTGCAAGGTTTTATGGTGTGTTCTTCAATTGGATTGGCTAGCATTAATCTACTTGACTATTTATTTCCTTTTTATCATCTCTTCAAATTTATTGAAAAATTTATCTAGTTTTAGTCTATAAATCTATCATAAGTTTCTTAATTTTCCCTTTCTATTGTACTAGACTTAGTTGACCATGTACCTTTTTCCATCCTCTATTCACTATACTGGATCGACCTAGTTGACCCTGTATAGTTTGTAGACCTTGTTTCCTCTTTTTCCAATCTCTATTCACTATACTAGATCAACCATGTTGATAATATATATTTTATAGACATTATTTTTATGTTAGGTCAACCCTATACTATTTTTGTCATTCCTTATTTTTTTACTTTCTCATATCTCTTTCTTTCCCTTCATCATGGACTTTATATTTGATGATAATAATGAGTTGCATTCAATAGACATGATGAATTTTACCAACCCTCATAGGGTCTCCCATAGATAGAGTAGAGACCCTCTCTTGAATGCTAGTAATCTTCATATTACCACTCACATAATGAACTATGGGACCCCTCATTATACCTCTTCATAGTGTAACCCTCTCTTCTCATTATAAGACCAACCCAAATTAGAGTATACCCCCAAAATGTTATTCTTTATCGCTGAATTTCCTCAACATTGATGAAAATATACTTATACCATTTACAATATTATGATAAGTGGTCTAGTTGAAGAACCTAATTCACCTACTACATTCTCAACTATATTTGGAGGCACCACTTTCTTTTATTATCAGCATCTTCCTTAAATTATGACCCCTCCTCATACCATGACCTCTTCTTCTCTAACTTCTTCCACCTCCATGCCTAGTATATCCACTAACATGGTAGGGTCTGGATCTAGTGGGCCTCTCATAAGATCCAATATCCTTAATCCTTCCACTAGTGCATCATTTTATACCCATGGTAATCATGCTACTAGTGATTCTTTTTCTCAACCATTAACTAGTCCATCTTTTGCTACACAAACAAATTTTCCACTAATGCCTCACATTCTCATAGTTCTTCTCAAGCTCCAATCAACACCAATAGTGGTACCCAATCCATGAAAAACAACTCTTATGCTTCTAAAAATGCTAATAAAACACACCAACTATTATTACCAACACTCAATCAAATGAATACCTTTCAACCTCATAACACAAATCAAATGATGAGTATGTAAAACCACCTTCTTCATCTGCAATCTCATCCTCAACTAACAACTTTGGGCATGCATAACTAGAATTTTCCACCTCCTCCTCTTCAATATTCCCAAGCCAATCTCATTCCTCAACCTCATTTTGTCAACAAAACCATTAAGCATCTCCAAAATGAACCTATCACTACTCAAATTGCTAACATTGATTTAGAGGTATCACACCTACAATTTTTAGATCAACCAATCCCACCCTTCATCTTAAAACATTTAGAAATATTTATAAGGATTGGGTCAAATTGAAAACCTTTTCTAATACTAAAATCTTAGCCAAAAATCTCACAGGTGAGGTCTTGGATTGGTACAACCAACTTATAACTCATTCTATTACTATTTTGGAGGATTTAGTGAATGCTTTAGTTCAAGAGTTCTAAACTAGTTATCTTCCTAAAAACATTTTGACCCACTTAATAAATTACAAAAAAATTGAAAATGAAAATACTCAAGCCTTTGTTAAAAGTTGGAAAATTTTGTCAAACAAATGTGAATGTAACATGGTCAATGATAATATTTTTCATCTCTTTACTAATTCCCTTTTCTCTAAACTTCAATATCAAGTGTGCACTCTCTTTCCACGTACATTGGAGGAGGCTATTGACCAAGCTAAAAGAATATATTTCTTTATGCATCAATTAGATCCACCCCAAACTTATGTGGATCCTTATCTCTTAAGAAAAATATTACAATGTTACTAATGATTGTGTTATAGATTCTTATGACCCCATTCATAATGTTCAAGTTATCATTCCTACCCCTTCATTGGAACTAGCTTCCCCTTCTCAAAAATATACCAATCCTCACTTATCTTCACCAAAAAACATTAATATTCATAAACCTCTATCCTAAAATGAATTTCTTAAGTGTCTACCTAGGCCTCTTCTATAATATCTTGACCCTACCCATCTTATGAAATCCTGGTATGATCCTAACAAGTTTTTTGGTTTAAATCTAGTTGGGGTCATTCTCATGAGACCTGTAGACAAATTCATAATTTAGTTGTGGAATTTATTCTTAGTCCTAATTTTAATCATGATTATATCATTTAAAATCATCAAAAATCTTATAAAATAGATTTTAAGGATTATGAATCACATAATAAAACTCAAGCCTTAAATCAAGCCAATGTTTATTTAGCTATCTACAAAGACCCTCTTCCTAGTCATCAACCTAATCAAGACAATCAAGACAAATCCATCCCTTCCACCAATAATGTATAAATTCTTGTTTAACCTACTTATAAAGATAATGTGGTTAACATGACTAATATGTGAAGGGTGGTTTCTTTTATTGATTCCCAACCTATCTACACTCCTCCTTCATTTAGAACATATTTTGTTATCTAGGATTCTTCTCCACCTCATTTAAATGAATTGGGGTTAGATGACCTTATTACTTTTGATTATTCAATTTCCAATTCTCCCTTGGATAACACTTCCTTTTATATTTTTACCACTCTTCCATCATCTTATAATACTAATGATAATCACATTTCTACTACCACTTCTCTAAATCAACTTAAACTAGATACTTCATCATCTCAACATGATTTTCAACCTTGTTCCAAACCTTATTCTTACCAACATAAATTCCAATGCACTTTAGATCCTCCTTCTAAGGACCTCCTTAATCATTAAGCACCTATATTTAATAAATTTTTTATGAGTTATGATGAGTGGGATCTCGTCATAGATATCACTAACATCCCATCCCAAATTTTGTTCCTTGAGATTATGAGGACTTTTCCATGTGATAGAAACCATCTTATTAAATTATTATTTGAGATAAATGTCCCTCATCCTCTCCTAGTAGGATGGGAGGTAGCCTTATCTAAATCTAAAGATAATATATTATAATAATATGAAGAGATGTCTATCCATGTTCATGAAACTATATACACTTCTCTTTCCTTAAAATTTCTTTTAGCTTCTATGATTCCTAATGAGATTATTCTTCATAAAGACGATCCTCCCTTATTCATTTGTATTCAAATAGGTGATATCCAAGTTAAGCATGCATTGACTTATGAGGGTTATGGCACCTGCATTACATCATTCAACTCCATTAAGACCTTTAGATATTTAATATGAAATCTCAAGTCTGCATGTAGTACCTACCATGGATATGATAGAAGGAAAATGCCTCCTCTAGGTTGTGTGTGGTTTCCAATTATTGTCCCACCTATCACCATTCATGTGAAGGTGATGATCTTTAACTTTCCCCTTTCTTATAACATATTATTTGGTATGCCATGGACTCATTGTATGAGAGTTGTTACTTCTTCTATCTACCAATGCATTAATTACCTCATAATGGATCCATTTATAAGATTTAGGGTGACACTAACCCTTGGAATTTTAAATAATTCTAAAACCATGGTGTCTTCAAGATTCCTACTCTTGAACCTTTGCCTAATGTTATATTCTATGAGTCTCAACATCTTAATTTTCCCATTAATTCAACTCAAGGTTATAATGGTCTTCTTGAATTCATCAAGAACATTCATCCTAACCTATTATATTATGATGATTATGAGACTAATGAGATTAACCTAAAGATAAAAAATTCTAATCTCTTACCTCATCTCATCTTACAGCTTCTTGCTTCTTTGTAGCCTCATTATTGTAAGACTCCTTATGGTGATATTCCCATAGTCTTCACCAAGACTTAGTATTCTATTCACCATGCTTCTTTAGATGACAAGGTTATCCCTACTTGTGTCATTTATCTTCATACCCTATAAAATGATGATGGTTATTCTCTAGATGATCCACTCTTAGGTGGTCTTGTACATGCCTGTGATGCTAAGATTATCTATTATAGTTTTTATTTACTTGAGTCTTTTCATGTATCTTCTCATCTTCCTTCATTTATAGTTCCTAATTTTAGTATTTTTCCTATTTATCATAGGGTATATATGTCACCAACACCTCTAATTTCTAAGGATCCTCATAGGAGTATGCTTATGGATCATGCTAACTAAAGCTTACCATTTTACTAGATTCCCTGATCACCATAGTTGGTTCACTCTTGATATTAGTACAACCCTCCTTAGACCTTCTATAAATATTGATCCTCCCTAAATATAGCCCTTATTATATCCCATTCCCACTCCCACTATAGTTGAGCCCATTATTTTTCTTACTATAGTTGAGCATATTCATCCTCATACTATTGCTAAACTTACCCCTACTTCTCATCTCATTGCTCCTTTTATTGAGCCTAATTCCAATCCTCCTCCATCACCATGTTCCCTTGGTGATAGTTTGCCTCCCTTGCCTAAAATGGCACCATTTCCCACCAAATGGGCTAATGAGTGCTTTATGTCTTATTTCACTCCTATTATACCTCCTTATATGATTTATTCTCCTAAGACCACTCACAAGTGTATCTATTGCTTCCATTGGCCAAATAATCATTCCTCTACCCATTGTCACAAGTTGTGATAATATATTGACACTTTGTGTCCTTCCTCTCCTCCCTAAAATAAAACCATGCCTCCCCCAAAGGTTCTACCTAAATATATACCTAAGTATGGTGAAGTTTATTATCTGTGGCACCCATCACACTGATCATTTTCACATCTTTAAATAACACCTTAAGTATCACCTTATATCTATTCTTGAACCTTCTTTTGTTTCTCCCATAGGTTATTCATGTAATAAATCATCTCCTTCTTTTCTAATGATTCCACCTCTAGTGGTTATATCTCCTCATATAGTCCCTTTGTCATCTTCTATGCCTATACTCATGATTCCTTCACCTATGGGCCTTCCCTCACCTATGGATCTTTCTCCACCCATGAGTCTCTCACCTATAGATCCTTATCCACCATTGATTCCTACATATCCCATAGAGCCCACTCACATGTAGTATCTTGAGCATCCCTTACCTATTTTTCCTTAGCATGATCCTTTGAGCATTCATACTTTTTCAATTGAGGAGATTAGAGAAGTATTTTCCCAGTTTTCATTGAAGATTGATGAAACATTAGTAGCAGTTCATATCCATCTTCTTAAAGATTTATTTGATGTCTTGGATAATGCGTGTGGGTATATTTATTAGTACTTATGAGAACATGCATGGTTCTTTTACATTTATATTTCTATTGGATGTGTGCTCCAAATTCATTCTTATCTATCTATTATATCATTTGACATTGTGTCAAATTCACATTTTTCTTATATGCTGATTCTTTACTTTTTTTACTATCTCTTGCTTATATTATCATTTATTTTTACATTTGATTGTCTTTATTTATCATTTATTTCTCTTTATTTCTTGAATTTTTATTAAAAATATCTTCTTCTATCTTCATGATTGTTTGCTCTCTTATCTCTATTTTTCATAGATATTTATCATTGTGACTTGGTTATACAAACCCTATTCCCTTTGGTCCTTATCTACTTTTACCATGTGATCAGTTAGAAAATAATGCATCACATTATGCTTTCCTTTCACTAGTCCACTTTAGATCTCCTTTTTCCCTTATTCCTTTTTCACAAACTAAGCATATACATGGTTGATACTTGATATCACATGCTAGTTAATTGTAAATCCTAAGTGTTCTAGTCAATCTTTGTCTTTGGTTACTTAGCTTTCTTTAGCCTTAGCCTAAATCTCATTTATGTGTATCACTACATCTCTCATGATTGGTCATTCCAAATATATATGGAGGAGGAATATTTAAAAGTCATAAAAAGATATAAACCAAATCATTTTACAAAAGGCAATGATATAAAAGGCAAAAATATTCTTAAAATTAAAATCACACTAAAAGACGTGATTGAAAGCACATCTCTTTTTTATATTTGAAGCTCGAACTCCATATTTGTCCTCTCGATAGATCTGAGGTCTTTTAGGGTGTGGTAGGCTAGTAGATTAGAAGAGGAGAATAAAAAAATCTTTTATTGCTACCTAATTTCTCATGCAAGTACCCAATCTTCATAGTAGACCGATGGCTCTATAAGTGATCTTGAAGAAAAGGGAACATGTCATGGTAAGGTAGGTCCATTTTAATTTTCCTTGTACCAATATACCTTCATGAATTGATCTTAGTATCACACTTATCTTCCTACAAAGCTTTGTGTCTATAATGACTAGGTTTCCTTTGTATATTGTTGGTCACTAGTCACTTAGTGTCTTCTCATGTCCTTAGTATGCATCTTGCTTCCTAAGGTCTTCTCATAATATGCCTAAGTATTTATTTTTACACTCCATTTTCACTCCCTATATCCCTCATATGTCCTCTTGTTAAATATTTTCTTGTCTACTAATCACTCCCTTAGGGATTTCATTTATGAGTTGCATTATAAGATTATGGGTAAGACCTGACCATCCTCATAAATTACCACATTTTTCCTTCCTATTACCCACATCATTTGTTACCCAATTACCCTAATTTTTCCACCCCAATGTTTTTATCTTTGTTATTTTTAGTGTAAGACCATGGATATGACCCAATATTCATCACTAAATTTTCAAATAATACAAGTCACAATCAAAATTACATGTGTCAAATATGAGATAAGATGTGATTGACTATAAAGTTTCACATCATTAACATGTTTCCTAGTTTTATTGAGTGTTTTTTATACTTAATTTATTTCTCTTTTACTCTTATTTTCTTATTCTATGAGTGCATGTAAGAATTCAACCATTTATTGAATTTTTCATACTTCCCCACTTGAATTAGTGTGATAAATTTAAGACCAATATTTTTCCAATTTTGTTTTTCTGTTATACTTCTCAACATGATTTAGTATAATTTATTGACTTAATTAATTTTTTTATACCATTTGAGCCCTTTTACATACCTTCCATTTTATTACATTGTTTTCATACTTCCCAACATGATTTAGTATGATTTTATTTGTTTTAATTTGGTAAAAATAATTTCACTTTGGTTTAAGAAACAAATTCCTTTTTACCATCTTTTTTTACCATCCCTAGATTATTTATACTTAGTCATTTTCTTGTTATTACACATTTCCCAACATTAAATAGTGTGTAGTATATTTTTTATTGATTATATTTTACCAAGTCTTTTTGCCTATTTCTTTTAGCCATACATGTGTTTTTTATAATGCTAGAAAAGAAATCGTATCTCATATATTTCTTATATCATATACAACAATAGCTAAATACATGTGCTAGAAAGAAATATATCCAAAGTCTCCATAGCCACAACCATAATGATGACAATATACATAATCAACATCAATATGACAAAATGATACATACATACACACATATGTATATATATATATATATATATATATATATATATATATACATCTCATGAGTTTTTGATACAATAAGTACAACTATATACAATGCTCTAGCTCTATGGTTGGGCCCCATCCTATCTATCTCATGGCCTAGACACACTACCTATTAAGACCTATGTCTAACTCATATAAATAGTACACTATAAGGAGGTCATCTAAGATCTTAGTCCCTCTACCTATCCTTATAGGCATGTTATCTACACTTGTGCCTATGCTAACTTGGTCTAGGTCATTTTATGTGCTTGCATCAATTGGGTGTACATCATCATATATGCCTAGATCATCTACATAATTGTAACTATATGCACAAATATCTCCTCTAATATGGCATACCATTCTTATATCTTGCATATACCCATCTATATTATTGGTTACATCCTCTCCCTCTATTTTGTTATCCACCTCATTGCCTTCCTTGTTAATCTAAAGTAGCTCACTTGAGCTAGGGTAGATGATACACTAGGGTCCTCTAATGTAGTAGGGTCATATAGATGTATAGTCTCATCAAGGACATCATGGATTTATACCCTCACAAAGAACCCCCCCCATCTCTCCTCATCATCCTTATCTATGTCTACAAAATCACACCCAGCTAGATATTACATCACTCTCATATCTCATAATATCTATTTACCTCTAATCTCTATTTCCAAATAAAAATTGAAAAAAATAATTTAATCATCTTTATTACCTATCTATTTCTTGACTAATATGGTCTCACCATCCAAATGAATACCTAACATAATCTCTCCATTCATGCAACCTCTTAGCACCTATTTTATAAGTCACCTCCTTAGCTCAAATTCTACTTTCATGGCTCACATTGACCCCAGCTTGTGCCTCAATGGCTTCTCTATCATCCATCTCTCCTCTAGATCACCTTTTAGTTCTTTAAATATGGTGATAGTATCCACTCTCTCCTTCTCATCCTATCTCTATTGATGTTGTGTCCTTAGTGATCAAAGCTCATCTCAATATAGAGCTAGTGGTGGTATCTCAGGTGCCACTACCTCCACATCCCTCTCCTCCTACTCTATTCCCTATCATGATCACCCAATCCATAGTCACTCATGATGTGGTCTAAGTATTGACCTCATTAGTAGTTTCCCTATTCCCCTCCTACCCCATAACTCTCTCACATATTGAGCCCACTACTTGAGCATCAATATCGATGCTAAAGGATGAGTCAAGCACATATGTCCTAACACTTGTGTTACCAGATGTGGCTTTCACAAACAAGTATAGTGTCCAATCATCTTTGTTCTTGCTATAGCTAGTGCCACTATATATCATCTCAACCATGAAGTTGATGTGTGCCCATATGAATACCACACTATGTTTGTGCATCTTACCATATGTAGCATTGACATGTAAGGCATGACCCACACTACGTAGTCCTCTCTCCATATTCATACTTGAGGTGACCTATCATTGACCACATAAGGTAACCCAACTAGATGATACATGGTAAAGATCTCATAAATCTGAGCCATCTATAATATGATTGGTTTTATAGACGTATTCCCTCTAACTAGCACCTCATACAGATCATGTACAATCTAGACCCAGATGATAGAGCTAATATCATATAACATGCCCTCTCTAGGATCCTCCTACTCAAGGCTATCATGAATAGTGGTACTGTACTATCTAACTTGTGACATAGTACTCATTATGTCATAAGTCCTATCATAGCCTTTTGGATATCCAAAATATATGATGCATATACATCAAAAATACTAACTTGTCTACCTTATAATATCATCTTTGAGCCTATATCCCACATGGTTAAGGATCTCCTCTCCTCCAATATATTTTTTATACCTATAGTCATTGGTGTTCCTATCACTGGTAACCCTAGGATAGTTATTTAATATTTTTTGGAATATTGGATTATTATTCCTAATTTAGTTTAAGGGTTTAAAATATTAAATCAGCAAATGATATTTCAATAATTATAGTACTAATTTGTAAAATTTATTTGACCTTCATAGATTTCTAAAAATAATAATGAAATAGGAGAAATATAACTTATCTTAAAAATGGGCTGATATGGCTGAGATAGAGGTTGATACTAGTTGTGCATGATTGGGATAGTGTCATGAACCAAGATATAGATTTCATTTGGTGAAAGGATAATATCACTAAAATAAGAAACTTTAGGGTCCAGTGCTATATTCTAGGTCCTATTACTATTGTCCAAACTATTCATAAAGATATAAGTTTTTTAGGTTTTGTTCACTATCCTTATGTGAGCCTACCTATGAAATTTTGGATCTTGAAGGTTGACAGAGTTCCTTGTAGAGTAGATTTAATATTCAAACCCTAGATATTCATTATGTTTAAATGAAACTTATGAAAGAGGGGGGGTGGTGTTTAGTGTGTTTAATATGCACTAAACATGTATCCATATATGTTATGTTAGCATGTTGCCTACATACTAATACTTTGAAGAGGGATCAAGCCATATGTAGTTCTCCCACTTGATGTGCTTTATGTAATAGTGCTATGTATATTCAAAAATTCTAAACTAGGTGTACTTGAGGTGGCTAAGGACTGGTGTGAGGGTTTGAATATGTTGGTATCTATATTAGATGGCTATGTGTAGATAATAGGGAAATTTTCCTTAGTGGTATTGCTTGTATTCTTTCTTGATTTTGTAATATTTACTAGGCCCTTCTAAATGAACTTAGAATGGGATTTTATAGAGATCTATTGGTCATGGGTTAAATGCTTTCATGTTAGGCTAACGTAATGAAGAAGAAGAAGAATCAAGAGAAAATTGTCATTTGGGATCAAAAGGTTATTGGATAAGAGTGTTGGAAATGGGACACCCTAGGGTCCAGCACTATAGTCCAAAATCAATTCTCCTATCCTACCACCTTAAGACTTAGGGAAATGGAATAAGCATGGTAAATGGGGTATGGTTAACCTATAATTAGGTCTTGAAAGTCTATGAATGACTATAAATTATAAAAAAGGTGCCTCGAAGGGTCAAGAGAGCATGCAAGAGGGGCCTATGGGTTAGATTTCATAAGCTACACTTAAGCTACCAATTTTGACATTTATATGACTAAATTTGTCTCCCTTTTATTCTAGTAACATAGTAAAGTAAAATACTAGGATAAAGTAAAAGTAAAAAGTGTACCTAAACTTACCTATAAGGGTGAAGCTCATGAAACTATGTGATCATAGTGTGCATAAAGAGAGCACATTGTGAAGTGTAAATTTTTAAGAGAAAAATAAAGAGTATATTAATTCTTACTAGATACATTATATCTAAAATAAAAATATACAAATTTAGATAAGAGAGAGAGGAAGAGAAAGGAATGAATACACCTCATTGGGTACATGAACTAATACAAACCTATTGTGATGTTTAGTGATGTTGGATGATGCTGAGTAATGTTGGGTATGTGTTGTACCAAGAGTAATATCATGAATATAAAAGAGTGCTCAATTCCCTAAGAGTGGCTCAAGAATTCAAAGTCTATCCCTTTGGCTCCATCATCTCCCACTAAGTGAATCTACATGATTATGCATGTAATAATCAATGTTTGTACTATGTGTCCAATCCCTTTGAGTAGACGGTTCAAGAATATAAAGGCTAGCTAGTTCTTTGGATCCATTGTTACCCTATGAAGTGATGTTAAAAATTGATACTGGTATGAATGTGTGTCATATGAGATAGATCCTAAAACCCATAAATTCTTTCTAATCTAAAAATATAGCATGGATAGCTGAATGTGTACTAGAAACTAGGCCAATCTTGGCCAACTCTAGAAGGAGGAGATTAGGCTTGTATGAAAGCCACTCTAAAACTAAAAACTAGGCTTATGTGTAAGCCACTCAATAATGTGGAGGTTAGGCTTGTATAAAAGCCACTCTAAAATGATGCTAAAAGCTTAAAAATGGATTAAGGGATGTAACTACTAAGAATGTATGGGTAATATATTGAAATCAGAAAGAAAAGAAGTCAAATGTGCCACACACATTACTCCCAATCACTGGTGTCTATAACATGGATTTTGATTTGTAAGTTATACCAACTACCTAATCTAAAACTAAAAGTGAGATCCATCATGCCATGCATGATGTCCCCTATATCTAGATTCTTTGAGAAAAATTGTAATAAAACTACTAAATCTAAACTAATATATATCTGACAAAATTGTAACTAAAATGACTTTCTACCTATTTTTAGAAAAAAAATTGCTATTTAGATAGGAGCACTAAAAATATGACACCCTACTATTTGGTACTATTGGCCATGTCTGGCATTATTTTCCTTTATTGAATCTGATGGCTGGTCTATAATCATTACTTTTTTTTGGTCTGTTCTACCTAGTTTGACCTCTGATTACTATTTTGAGTAGTCTAAAAATTGATTTTTTGACTGGTAGGAGCTTTAATCTTTGTCAAAAAACCACTATTTTTTTTTCCCTATTCTGAGGGTAAGAATGAATATCTTACAATGAATACCCTCAAAATAAAATCCTTGCAAGTGTGTTATGCTATTAAATACATTATATACCAATGATAATCAAAATGATGTCTTAAGATATAGCATGGTTTGTATTGGAGATTATTAGATCAATAGGGGTATGCCTAGATAGATATAACAATGTAATAGCATGTGTAATGTATTGAACTAAATCTAGAAATGTTATTTATTAGTTGTTATTTGTTAGTTATTAGTTTTCAAGGAGGGATGGAGCATGATGTCCATCATGGCATCCAAGAAATCAAGATAATGCATGATTTATACCATGGCATTGCAAATAGTTGAGAAGTAAATAAACTAATAAACACATAAGGAAATAAATAAGAAGCATACAAGAGTGGTGAAGGGGCCAAGAAAATAAGGGACATGGGCACATATCACTCAAACTAGAAATTAAGCATACAAGGAATGTTCAAATGCCACATACACATACATTTAAAAATAAGCAAGTTTCGCATAAGGGCCACAAGCACATAGAAGAGTACAAGAAAAGGACATTAGAAAATGTCCTAAGTCATATATAAGAGGTAAAATAGGAATTGATAAATTCAATCACATCTAGCTATGCAAATCAAGAAAGTAAGACATGTAAAATATTAAAAATACCATTGCATCTAACTAATCAAAGCAAGAAGTGAGAGTACACAAGACATAGAGTACAAGACTAGGTATATGCAAAGAAATACACAAGAGCTATATACTAGTGAATGTCGATAGAGTAATTTATGTAAGCTAGTAATTAATGTATATCAACATGATAACTAGAGTGTATGGTGTAATAATGACATAACTTGGATGGTGTAGTCATGAAAAAAATGCCCCAGTGGGAAGATAAATCAATGTATGTCTAGAATGTAGAAGTAGGATGCCCCTTCAATAGGTAGAGTGAATTAATTAAGGATATGGGTGTCACTGCACACACTCAAATAAGATCAAGTGAAGCATGGTAATTTAGATAAATTGACAAACAATAGCATACAATAATAGAATGTAAGTCTAACATGGTAGTATAAATGTAAAGCATAGATAATGCATATAATTTAAATTTTTTTGTGTTTTTTGAATTATTTGAATGTTTTTTTTTGAAATTTTGTATTGTTTTTGGATTTTGAAATTTTTGAAATATAAGCTATTTGCAATCAATCATAAGGAGACTATGTATAAAATTTTGAAAAGAACCTATATACAAGCAAGATTGAGAAGAAATAATACTAACCGATGAGTCTTATGGGAGAATCCCTATTATGGTGTCATGTATCAAGGAGAGGGATCATGCATGATGGAAGGGCTA
This sequence comes from Torreya grandis, assembly GCA_037957365.1. Taxonomy (NCBI): domain Eukaryota; kingdom Viridiplantae; phylum Streptophyta; class Pinopsida; order Cupressales; family Taxaceae; genus Torreya; species Torreya grandis. The sequence continues at coordinate 801,419 of JARHVA010003099.1, read as the reverse complement.
AGACTGTGGCTTTGAAAGTTATATATGTTATAAATTCTCTAAAATCTCTATAGTGGAAACTAACTATGGGGTCCCCCTGTAACTTTGAGAAGTGGAAGAAACTATAGGGCTCTTAAGGACCCATCTAGTAGTAGGAAAATCTCTCTAAACATGTACTCTATGTGTAGAGGCATGGGACCTCAATGATACTACCCTAGATGTGAATACTATAACTATTAACTATCTAGAATTTTGAAACTATGGTTGCTCTAAAAGAGACCTCTATGAATGTGTATGAACTCTCTATACTAGCGATAGAGGCCTCGACTGTGTATGAATCTGAATTAGAGGAAGAATTTAAACTAGTGGAGAAACTAAAATTGGTGGTGGAACTAAAAATAGTGACTATAAAATAGTAGATGGCTCTGAAGTGGGGAGTAGTAACTCATATGTAACTCCACCAACTATAACAACTTAATTAGTGTGAATGAATTTCACACATCTATGAACTGTAGAAGGTATTGCTCAAAGTTTTTGAATCTATGGTTAACCAAGAAACATATCAAAGACTCCTGGACCAAGAATAATAGTATATGTTGTGGCCACATATATTGGAATAACCTATAGAGGAAGTACAATCTCACCCAATTAACTCTATATGTGCCCATTGAATCTATTGATAACTATGTCCATCAAGGTAATATCTTTCTTTGAATATCTTAAATGCTATATTAATATCATAGTGCACATGTTCATGATGGATCCATCATCTATGATAACATTATGAATGGAATGATTATGAATGTAATATTTGATAAAGAGTGCATGATAATCTAAATCATCCTTAACTATCTCCTATTCTGAGAAGGAGATCAAAGATCTAGCTAGAACTCTAGAATTTTATACACCAATCATGTTGCTCAAAGGGTGTAACTCAACTTAAGGTGCTTGATATGTAGTTGGTGGAGGATTTTCATGATGTGCATGATGAACACCTGATGTATCCCCTATCTCTTATTTAGAATGATGTGGGAAAGGATTTGAGAAGATTTTCAAAGCTTTATCCTTTGTTTTCTTTTCTTGAGGAGGCTCAACTAGAGTGCCAAGATAAATAATTTTTTCATCTATCAATTCATGTATCTTGTGGTTTAAACTTATTCATTTATTTTTTATGTGCCCTAGTGCACTATGAAAAATCATAAAATGCATTCTGATCATATCCCCATAGAATATTCTTTATTGGATCATCTTCCTAAATTGGAGGGAGAGATACGATATTACATTCAAATAACTAATGTAAAACTCTGGTTGGAGATACTAGCAGATTGTTAAAATTTCATCAAAGAGGTCATGATAAAACCACTCATTAAGGGGGCTTTGAATCTACCTTAATTGTAGGTTGATTTGGACATTTTATATCATTGAACTTTACTTTGTATGGGACTTTATTGTTACTCTTATTTTTTGTTTTGGATATACTCATGTACTTTATTTTTCCCATTGAAATTAATTTAACTTCCCTTTCTTTTAGTGTATGACATAACTCAGTGAAGGAAGAGAACCTTTTAAACATTATTGCTTCATGCAAAGCTGGTAGAAGACTATGTTTGAAGAGATATTGTAAATCTTGATTAGTCATGGGTTTAGTCATCTTAGCCAAAATAGTCTTATATCAAATAACATAATCTATGAGATGCTCATTTGATCTTTGTTATTATTTTTCAACTTGGGCATAGGAAACCTTATCACCAATGTTAATGCTAAAGTAAACTAGGAACATGTCTAATAAATGATTGAATGCATTGATCGATTGATTCGGTAGACTATAGACCCATTGTAAAGTATAATCCTTTAGAATATATGGAAATAGCTTAGTTAGTAGCCAATAATTTGGCATATAGTCCAAGCATGCTTCAATAAAAACTCTCAAGTGTGTCTTTAGATCACCCTTGCCATTGTATAAAGTGAGCTTGGCTTGAGTAAAACCTTGTGGCAAATGTGTTGAAGCAATATGATATGCCAATGGTGTATGAAGTAGAGAAAAATAATTTAAGGCCTGTGTAGGTCTAGAGGCACCTTACTCAAGATGTAGTACCTTGTATTGAAGATATTTTATCTCTTACATAAGCGTAGTGACATCAGGAGACAAAGATGTACTAGCCATAATAGGTGGTACCTCATAGGAAGGTTAGACTGCTATAGGGGTTGTTGAGACATAATTTCCCCCATAGTGTCATTTATAACTGATTTCTCTATGGTTTGAGAAGATTGACCATTTTTTTCACTTTTTGTTGTTCTTCTTGTATTATTTTAAGTATGTCATTTTACATATCAGGATGTTTATTTAAAAGGTATTGAAGCTCCATCTTATCAATTTCATCAAAATTGATATATTGGGCCATTTCTAACATAGGAAAACAAATTAAAAATGGATTTATTTTTTTTCAATAATTTGTAATAAGCAAAGTGCAATGGAAGAAAAGTACTGAATATAGGAAATGTAAAGTCTTAAAAATAGCAAACTGGAAAACGCATAAAAAGATATGAATCTCACAAACATGTAAGGTGATACCTCAAAATAAATGGGACATATTTTATGAAACTAGGGTTTTTAAAAATGATATTCTTTTAAAATTAATAAGGAATTTTAAAATTTAATGCAAAATTATGAATTAAATATACAGGTGAAAAATCATCAAAAATATTGTAAAAAATATTGCTTTAAAAGGACCTAGTATATGCAACTAGGGTTTGGAAGAAAATAATTTTTTTTAAATTACTATGGAATTTTTAAATTTAAAGTGAATTTATGATTTAAATATGCAGGAAAAAAATAAAAAAATATCAAAAAAAAATCTAATTTAAATGGACCTAGTAGATGCAACTAGGGTTTGAAAGAAAATAATTTTTCTTTCAAAAATTACTATGGAATTTTAAAAATTAATGTGAATTTTTTATTTAAATATTTAGGTAAAAATTAGAAAATTGTTGAAAAAATCAACAAGGAATTTACCCTAGGGTTTCTAGGGTTTTTATGCACAAACAAAGTAAGTTGGGTTCACCAAATGATTTACTAGTTTTGGAAATATTGGAGTAATATTCCTAATTTAGTTAAGGGTATAAAATAGTAAATTAGTAAATGATATTACAATAATTATAGTACTAATTTTTAAAATTTATTTGACCTTCATAGATTTTTTAAAACTAGGTTGATACAGTTGAGATAAAGGTTGATACCAATTGTGTAAGACTAGGATAGTATCATGAACTAGGATTAGCTTTTGTTTAGTGAAAGGATATGAGCACCAAAGACAAGAAACTTTGAGTTCTAACACTATAGTCCAGGTCCTGCCTCTATTATCCAAACTAGTCATAGAGATTTGAGTTTTTTGGGTTTTATCCACTATCCCTATGTAAGCCTACCTACAAAATTTTGGATCTTGAAAGTTGATAAAGATCCTTGTAGAGTAGATTTAATATTCAAACCCTAGGCCTTCATTATACTTGAATGAAACTTGAGAAATAAGGGGGGGTTAGTGTGTGTAATATACACTAAATGTGTATCCACACCCCTTGTGTGGGCATGTTACCTACATACCAAAACTCCAAAGAGGGATCAAGCCATATGTAGTTCTTCCACTTGATGTGATTTATGAAATAGTGTTATGTGGATGAAAAAATGCTAAAATAAGTGTGCTTGAGGTGGCTAAGGACTGTTGTGAGGGTTTGAATATATTGGTAGTTATATTAATGGTTATATGCAAAGAATAGGGAAATTTACGTTAGTGGTCTTGCTTGTACTCTTGCTTGCTTTTTAAATATTTTCCAACCCCTTCTAAATGAACTTTGAATGTGATTTTATAGAGATATATGTGTCATGGGTTAAATTCATTCATGTTAGGATGACATAATAAAGAATATGAATCATGAGAAAATGGTCATTTAGGCTTGAAAGGTGACTAAATAGGAGTGTTGGAAATGGGACACCCTACGGTCTATTGCTATAATCCAACTTCAACACTCATATCCAATAGGTTTAGTATCTAGGTAGATGGAATAAGCATGGGAAATGGGGTATGGATAAGATGGAATCAAGTCTCAAAAGTCTATAGATTATTTGGAATCAACAAAAAGGTTCCTAGAAGGGTTAAGAGAGCATGCAAGAGGGACCTATGTGTTGGGTGTTACAAGCCACACTCAAGATACCAATTTTAACATTTTATATAACTATATGGAATGTACATCCTCTAGAGTGATAGATACCTCTACCATATCCCCATCCACCTCCCATCTAAAGGTATTAATCAATTATTCCTAGCATCTAAAGAACATGATTAATAGATATAAACTCAAGGGAATCCTTCACATGCTATCTATCCCTACTAGGCTTATAGCTACTCGCCTAGCTCTATCACCTATGGTTAGATGCTCTAGTAGATCTGGTATCCAAGACATGTCTACTAATCTCTAGAACCTAGTTCATCCCTACAACCAATAAAAAAGAAAAGTTGTATTAGATCCTCCATGTCATGTATAGTCAAAATACATTATTTTTACAATTTTAACAAAAAACAAGCCTAAACTACTTTCATTCATTCATTTTACCTATTTTTAGCTTATTTGGTCCTTTTTACCCTTGGTCATTTTGGGCCATTCTAACCTTCTTTTAGGATTTTATATGCATTTCCATACAATTTTGGTTCTTTGGTCAACCTAGTTTGACCAAAATTTCCCTATTTTTAGCTTGGTTAACTTAAAATTCAAAGTCAACCCTTTTATTTTCTCCTCCCTAGTACTACATTATCATTCTAGAATTTTTAGATCAATTGGCAAACTATACTAGGTCAACATTTTACAAAATTTACATGGTCAACACACACCTACTAGGTTGGTAATGTAGATTTTCTCTATTTTTATCCTACTGCGTCAACTAGGTCAACCCAATTATTTTTTACTGCCAACCCCTTGTATTTTCTTTAAAAAATGCCTTATTAAAATTTTATTCCTAATTCCTTCAAACCCATTTGCCTAATTGGTTTTTCCTACCTTATAATATAATTTTGCTTCATTCTAACATCTAAAAATGCTAAAAATTCACTAAATTCAACAAAATACTCAAAAATGGCTTTAGATTCATAGTTGCATACTGTTAATGCACCTATTATTGCTCCAGGATCCCCCTCTCATCTAGCCTATTGTCTCCTTGCCATCCTAGCTCATTCATTCTCTAGATCTCTTTTTTCTCTCCTTCACAAGTCAAAATAACTAAATGACTTGTCTTTCCCCTATTTAAAAACACTTTTAAAAATTCAAATTATTTAATTACTTTCCTATAGATTATTTATTTTTACTATATCATTTTTTTTGTTCATACATTTTCAAAACCATAAAATGCATTGGATTTGTGATGATGTAGAGAATGTTTTCCACTATTATATGCCTAATTTCTAATTTTTTTTATTTTTGTATATTTTTTGCACTAAATTCTACAAGTTTGCCTAATGTTCTTCACATTGGATTCCTTCACTTTATCTTGTAGTCTACTTCATTATCTAAAGCATTAAGGTAAGTAAAGGTATATGTTTTTCAATTTTATCCTTTCCTTTATTTTATTTGTTGTTTACTACACTTTACTTAGCTTCAACATTATGTGTTATCATGTTTTATTTCCCAAAGCACCATCATGTGTTGCATTTATGTGACACATGATGAGCTTCAATTAGGGCATATTTATACATAATATTTTTAAATTTTATTGATTATTGATATTTTATATCTTGTAGGAACCCATCGAGTCTCAATCTGTCTAAGTGCACACCTTAAGGGGTACACCAAGAAAGGGGTGGATAGACCATTAGTAATTCATAATATTATTGTACCTTTTACCACTTTCCATATACGCACTCATCTCCTAAAAAACATTTACCCTAAGCTTATTCTTCTTAGCATTGCCCATTCTAGGCATTTGCCTTGCTTTATCCTCATTCTTGCCTTGACCCCCTTTCAACCAATTGACTATATAGGGTTAACTAAGTCGACCTTGTATATCTGACATATTTAAAAGGATTTAGGGAAAGATATACCTATATATATATATATATATATATATATATATATATTCATTTCTAACCATTTATGATAAATAGATAAGTAAGGAAGAATAAGTGTGAATGAACATCTACTTATTGACCATTCTACTTGAGGAATAAAGCTTAGGGTTCCATACTTTCTTTGGAGATATAGATCTTATCTTTTGGAAAAGTATTTTAGAGGAATAAATAGGTTGTATATCCTAGAGATTATTTGTATTTTTATCCTTATATACCACAACAATCTCTTGTAAATCACCTTGTCCAAGTGAGAGATCGAGGTTCAATGGGTTCACTTTCAAATTAAGTATTCCAGCCTTTATTTCTCCTTTATAAGAGTATATATATAATGCAATTGTGCTTATTTATTACATGTATTAGGATTTAATATACATTTATGTGATTATTTTTTTTCTAAATACATGTTTAGTTTAGTTTGTTTTGTTTTTAACCATCACTTTATGCCACAAGATTTGGTGTGCACTAGATTATATTTACTTTCTTATTATTAGAATAGAGTGAACATTAAATTTATGACTCTTTTATGGTTTTTATGTGATTGTGTTAGATTATAGGATTTAGAACCCTTCCTAATATGGTTTATTGTGACAATTTATCCCGTAATCAGGTCTAGTAGATCCCCATATTGGTCATGTTACCGCTTAACCACTGTATCCCCAATCGAAAGTGTAGATATGATTTATCTTCTATGAGCCAAGATTGATTTATAGACATGCTGCATTTATAATTTCATACATGATTCACCAAATATTTTAATAATTTTGGATTCATAATATAAACATCAAGTTATAAATCTATTTGAATATTAATAAAGTATTGTTCAAATTTTAAAAATATAATATAGTATTTTGACAACATATCTCATTTAATCATGTTAAATAAAAAAAATATATTAAAAAACTAAGTGATAAAGAAATTTTATCTTATTTATTGTTTTTTAACAGATCTAGACTTTATTCATTATATATTCTATCTATTTTTGACCTTTAGACAATTGTGTCAATCAAGGATAGGAACATCAATGCATATGTATGTATTTTATGCAAGTGTCTTATGAGGGATACACACAAGAGTGACTTAAAATTTGGACCAGGCATTTGATTCACTCTGTGTAAATTTTTTATGCCTAAAATTATGTTTGTATGTGTACTAAATCTATATGTTAAGTATCCCTAGTTCATTTATAGTATACCTCTTGTACCCTAGTAAGAATGAGTTAGTGTTGTGAGTTGAGATAGCCCTAGTAACCATATTTGTTGTTAAGTATTTCCTACATATCTAATACTCCTAATAAGGACTTAAACTTTCATGTAGTTATTCCTCCTATACATGTGTGTGTAATTTTAATAGTGAGAATATATTCTCTTTCTCATATTAACCCTTGGTACAAGTGATGTAATAGTATATTTGACCTTTTAAATGATTTAGATATTTGATTTAGAGTTGTAGTGTAATTTGATAACTTGAAGTAAAGAGTAATTTCTTATTAGAGAGTTTCCTTATCAAATTAGAAGGTGTGTTATTTAGACCATTTCCTTTGTATATATAGGAAAATTTTGAATTTGATTTAAAACCTAGTGACATATGAAAATATAACCATAGGATGGGCAAAGAAGGATAACAAAATAATCATAAAATGAAAGATACGTAAAAAGATAAAAATATATGTCTAAACATTTATGTTCAAGTTAGACACTAATGTCAATGATAATGTCTAAGATGGATTCAAGTGTCTAGGGGCTAAAAATATACATAAAATAGGTGCAACATGTAGGGATCTCTAGCATACATTGGATGAAGATAAATAGACATAGTAGACAAACCCAAGGGGGCAAGTAAATCAAGTGAAATAAGATGGAACTGAAGAGATACATGAGAAAATGCATCACTAAATGCTTAATACTTAGTAAAAATGTATATACCTACAATCAGACTAGAAATATGTGTATTTGTTCCAATATGGGTGCCTACATAAGTCTATAATACTCCTTAGTGTATTATTTGGCAATAATATCCCTTTGTCTTAGGTTTTGGATTTTCTTAAACAAATTCATACTATAATTCATAGGAATGAGCTTAGCTTCTATCTTGATAACACATCTATTCCATGGATTATCTTTTATTTACCTTTCCATACTCTTTTAACTTGTGTATGTTCCCATTATAAAGATGCATGACCTTTCATTTTTAATCCATCAGAATTATCTTGCTTGGGATCTTTCATACTTTCATACTCAAAGTATTTCTCTAACTTAGTGATCCAATCAATGACCTCTCAAATACTCAAATTTATAAAATAACTTCAAGGGTTAAACTTTGGCTTACATGTCATTCTCATATCAAATTGAAAGAGTCTATATTTAGATTCATAAACCTCTTCTTTTGCATCTTAATCCTTAGGTGATTCTTCCATAATCAATGTATCATTTTCATCATCTAATATTTCAATTTCCATGATGATCTACATTTTACACAACTTCCATTGCAGCTTGCATCTCTCTTATCACTAATGTCAAATCTACTATTCTAGGTTCTCTAAACACTCGGTCTTTTTAACTTCCTAAGCCTCCTTTATGTGCCATTTCCTCAAAAATCAAGCTCTAGATAACAAATTATGATATGAATTAATATCAAACACTTAAACCATACAAATTATACCTAATGATCTTGGGGGAATCTATCTACAGTTATTTTCTTACCCATACTCACAAATAAGGAAAGTAATAATTGTTAAAAATGACTACAACATTGATATGGTACTAAATTATGTAGTCATGGTTAGGTATATCAATTAAAATATTCCTTATACCATGCCACAACCCTCAATATACTCAGTGGAAATTTTCATAAAATTCAAAAATAACAAATAAGATTTTTATTTGGTCTCAAAAAATAAAATACAACAGGCACAAGGGCACAATGACATCATGATCTCCAAATGAGATGTGTTAAAACATCATATTCATATATATTGGCTTTACTAACTCACATTATTTTCAAAATAACTCTTATATCCAATCTCTATAAAAAAAATCCGACTCAAAAGTCCCTTAACATAGGCATAGGGTATGCTTATATAGATGCAACCTCGCCTACTTACATTAAGTGATTTTACATAAAAGCATTAACTCACTTTAGTGAATCCAAATTAATTTATGTCACAAATATTAAATTAATTAACATCTCCAAGGAGTAATAACATGTTATAATTTAATGGGTCCCCTAAATAGGTCATATACATTATTAAATTAATCTTTATCAGTTTTCATGAATTTTTAAATTAAATGCCAACCGCACAACATCATAGACCTTCCCAATCATCAAAATAGTTTATCACAACTTTTATGTCTCCTCAAATATGATAATGAAAACATTACCATTGTCACTTCAAATATCCTAAACATTGACTAACAACTTATACAATGAATAATAAACAACTTTGGCAAATCTTTCCTATTTCTTCGGTACTATGGTGAAGAATCATCTCAAATGAATCCTTTCTTCAAGAAGTGTCATAGACTAATAAAACATACATAACATATTTACATAACTACATGGTAATAAAAAATAATTTTAAAATATCATATTAGGTCTCTCAGACTAATGAATTTAGATAGTAATTGGATACAAGTGTGAAACAAAATATATACTAATCATTACTGATATAGGTATTCTCACAAGCAACATAGAACTGCACTAAAAAAATTTATCACAAAATATAGAACAAAACAACATAAGTGCAATCAATGCAACAAATAATAATTGCAAAAACTCTCAACAAAACATAAGTGTGATAGGAAACCTTACACAACACAACACTTGAACAAATTCCTAACTAACATATTTTTGGTTGATTCAAGAATTCTCATGAACCCAAATGCTCCTGCATCAATAACATTAGTAGTTGATTCCTTTGAAGGATTAAATAAATTTATTCATGGTCACATAAAATAATTATTTTATTTTTCATAACCAGAATCATTTAATAGTAATTATTTGCCTATCCATTTTTTATTGAAATATATTTTAAAAACCCCTTAGATAAGAATATAATTCTTGGCCTAGGGTTAATTTTGAGTTATTCCTTTGTAGGGCCTGCCCTAATAATTGGAAAATAATGTATTTTTATTGATATCTTTCCTAACCTAATTTATTTCAAAATACATTATATCTATATCCATAATATCATCACAAATATTAAAGTTTATCTCACATATTATCACTATTTGTGCTTGTTTCCAACCCTCCTTAGATGATCCTTGTATTTCATTTATCTATAATTATTTTATCATTATATCCATTTGAAAATGTTGGGGACATTTTAAAATTATAACTTTACCAATAATAAAAAAATATATCTCTAAAATCATTGTATTCATGTGGATCATATTGAGAAGTTTGAACCCTACATTTAGGTGTCCCCATGGCCACTTTGAGGTTCCTAAGAACATGTATAAATTTAACCTTGATGAATATTATAAAACTCATTATTTATCAACTACTAAATGTGTATCATGCTTAATTAATCTTAAATGTAGATGGATTTTCTTAAATTATTAAAAATATTGATATAAAGTAAAAAAATAATATAAGATATATCAATTATTATGTAAAATATTTAAATACTATAAAATAAATAAATAATATTTATATAATTAATCTAAAAAGTAGAATATATGTATATAGGGTTTGAATTATATTCTCCATATATAATAGATGTTATTTTCCTACTTATATAATGAAATGAAAGTAGATAATTCTTATATTTAGAGGAGTTTGGAATGATATCTCATCAGTTGCATCATGTTTCCATTTCAAATGTGAATTTTTATCATTTATTTATGAAGATACATAGTTTGTGATTACAAATTTTTTTATAAATATTATATATTCCTCACTGATACTGATGGTGGAGTATGGATGGTTTTTTTTTTATTGGATAATGTTCACAAGCTTAACAAGACTCATGCATTATTTTAAGAGTAAAGAAAAGATAATTATTAATTAGATGTTCTAATTCATGCCTCATATAATAATAATTTATTATTGAGAAAGCAAGAGAGTGGGATTATAGAATCTTAATGTTGACATATATTAGATAACTAATATTTATATACATTCAAGGCATGTTAACATTATTTTCAACTCAAGGGTATAGTACTTATTGGTATATTTAAAATGTATAATGATATTATGTTATTAATATTTAGTTTTAATATCTACACAAAGAACTCCTAATCATATACTGAATATTTTCACTTTACATCATTCAAATTTTCACTAAACTATGCAATTGGTCTTCCTTATTGACTTAATACTACTCATATTCTTGTTCCACTTGCATCACAATCTACATGAAATATCTTATTAAAATTTGATAATGCCAACACTAGATACTATGTTATCCTCTTTTTCAATTGATACAAATTATATTCTCCTTCTGCTATCCATAAAAATTATCTTTTATCTATCTACTTCATATCGATGATTGAAGCACAAATCCCATTGAAATTCTTAATTAAATTCTTGTAAAAAATATTTAGTCCATGAAAATTACATACCTCAAATGTACTCTACAATGATGGCCAATCTAGTATAGCTAGCACTTTTTCTGTATCCATTTTCAAACCTTCTTAAGAAATTATAAATCCCAAGTATAACAATTATTTATGCATTAAAATTCATTTCTTAAAATTTACAATCAAATTTTATTCTCTCAACATTTCTAACACTTTACAAAAATGCCACAAATGTTCTTCCTTTGTTCTACTAAAAATTGATATCATCAAGATATATAAAGACAAACTTTCCAAAAAAATGTATAAGAACCTCATTAATTAATCTCATGAATGTACTTGGTGCATTATTTAACCCAAATGGCATAAGCAATACTTCATATAGTCATTCTTATGTTTTTAACATTATCTTCCATTCATTACCCTCTTGTATACAAAGTTGGTGATATCCACTCTTTAAATAAATTTTATGAAGTATGTTTCTCCACTCAAAAAATCCATTAAGTCATCCATGCACGACAATGGAACTCTACACTTAGTATTAATATTGTTAATGGCTTTAGAATTTGTACACATTATCCTTTATCCATTATTATTAAGCATTAGTACTATTGGTATTGCGCATGGGCTCAAAATTTCTCTAGTTAAACCTTTATTATTATAGACAAAATCATGAACTTGTCTTTTCACCTCTTTAATATCTTTCAGAGTCAATCCATGTTTTAGTTAAGTTATAAAACTTGAAGTAGGTATCAAATACATGAGATGACTTATGATTCTCATCGGTAGTAATCCATATGGAATATCATTAGACACAATCTCCTCATTAAATTAGTGTCTACTTTACTTCTTGTGGTAATTTTTTATCTTTACTAGTTTCTTATGCTTGTTTATAAATTAATGCATAAAATTATTTTGGGAATTAGTATTTACATTGAGGTAAGTTACTATTAACTGTGTATAAATTAACATATGTTTAATATGGTAATATATTAATTATTGGTTATTCATTTATATATATATATATATATATAACAAATAATAGATTATGAATATTTTATTATTTAGAGTTATACTATTATGAAACAATAATATAACACATGTAGCTTTAATATGGTTAGTGAGGCATATGACGATATATTTAAGGAGGTATGATCTCCATAAATATATGAAGTATTTCCTATATATTTTTATGTCCTAAATTACCATGTAATAGAAAATATAGAATGTGAGAATATAATATTATATTATGTGTTTAAATATTAATCTCTATGTATTTAGCTTCAATAATATTCGCATGAAATAAATCTTGACATAATCTCATCCATATATTTATAGTGGTATTAGAGTGGATAATAAATCCCTATACACTATACAAGGCAAATCCATTAATATTTATTGACTACCCCAGCTCACGAGAATTTATGTTGATGAAAACATCTACGTAAATTATAGATATTAATTTTTTTTCTTTATCTTAGGTTTAATATATTTTCTCAGCTTTGGTTGTATCATGTATCTAGTGTGGATAAATTTTTTTCTTGTCAAGTGTGATCCATTTTATCATTATAAAACTTGGTCTAAGTGGGAAACATGTAAAGGAAGAGAGACATTACGTCCCAAAAGAAATTTTAAAGAGATAAGCATTCATAAAAGCTTCCAACTATGTTGGAGATCTAAAGAAAAAGCAAACAAACTCAGACTAATCTTTTTCCAATGTGCTCTTGAAATACAATGGCATTCTATCTATGTATATGAATGAGTTTGTGCATCTTCAAGTATGAATTTTGAACTAAGTTTGGTGTCCCTTCGAGCTTGCCTATGGTTTTTCAAAATAGGTTCTGGTCATTCTATTGTCAAAGTTGTTCATATCATATTCACCAAAAACATGCAAGTTGTCTTCCAAGTATATCATGAAAACTACTCAGTATCTTCATGACATGTAGAGTTAAAAAACAAAGTATGATTCTTGATTTTGTTTATTTTTTTGTCTTTTAATTTTTATAATTATGAGGATAAAAATTTTACTTATAAGTTTTATTTTTTATCTTACTTACTATTTAGGTCTTTTTTTTTGTATTTTTTTATAAAAACCCAAAAGTGTCAAATAGATTATCAAATCTAATCTTTAATTGTATTTTTATCACTAGTCATTTTTTCATGAAAATAATAATGAATCATTTCCAAATTTGTCATTGTATGTCGATTATATCTTGTCAAAATTGGTAACAATGTCATCATTGTCAAATTTAGTCATTGTAATGGATGCATTTTTTGTGAAAACTAAAATTTAAGTTATTTCAAATTGTGAGGAGGAAGTTATTATTATCCCTCTCAATTAAACATTTAAGGAGGTTGTTCAATCTTCCCTCATTTAGTTAATATAATGGAGACACCTCTAAGCTATGGGAGGCCTAATTATTGAGTTGAATCTCTAGATTAGAGATATCTCCCTTGATATATCACCTAAAAATACTACTAAACCTATTACTTGCAAGGAAAGGGAGAGAGATAACTGAAAATAATTAAATGGGAGGTGATGCACAAAATTTCATGACCAATACCACTCATTTTCATGTTCACTGTGAACTATAGGAATGAATGAACATAACATACTCCTATACTAAACCTATTGCATCATTGATTTGTATAGACGTAAGGAATTGTAAGACTAGAAGGAAAGATGGTTCCCCTTATAATCCACATATGACCTCTGATGACACTAACTACAACCTACAGTAGTGAATAAAAATGCATGGAGGTAAAAATAATGAGATTAAATTCCAAGGAAAACTCAATATACACTTGATTAGATCAACCATTCAAAGGTTTACAATATATACAACCATAAGAGGAGGTAAAACTAGTCATTTATTGATCAAAGGCATACAAAAAGAATAGGGATTTTCCATACTCAGGTGGAAGGATCCCTTTTTACAATTAACTTTCAATACATATATAGAAGAATATGGTGGAAGAGAGAGAGCTATGCATAGACATGGAAATCATGGATACCGTATATCATGAGATCAGTTAAAAATCCTACAAATGGAAAAGAATAAGATCAAGTGACTCTCTACATAAGTGTCACACTTTTTTTGATGAGATTCTTTGAGAAGTGGTATAGGAGTGGCACATCATCCTCTTCTCTTAAAACTACCATCTCTTATTCCTTATTTAGGGGTTACAAGTATACTCATCTCTAACAACTTAAATGAGTCTTATCATTTATCCATGATTGGGAATCTTTCATACTAATGTTACAAGGTGTCTCAATCCCTCTAGGATATTGAAACCTTTGCCTAACCATCACTAGGTCTCTAGGACAAACATTTACCAAAACCAGTTATAGAATCCTTCTTGGAGTTTTTTTCAAGGTTGTAGCATTTACCTACTAAGTCATACCACATGACATAGAGTATGATCACTCTAAACAATCTTGGAAGAGGAAATACAAGGCCGTATTTGATCTTAAGCTTCTCATCTCCCATAAAATTATAAAAATATCTACCTGGTTCCATTAAGACTATCCACAGCTCTTAAGATGGCCTATTCATGGCTTGAAGAGTTATTCAATGTGTTTTTGAATGATCGCAATGGTGCTTAGAAGTCTTCTCATGATTGGATAGACTTTAAGGAGGTCTGCAAACTCAAATTCTTGTGATATAAAAGGAATATTCATTATAGTTTATTTCCTTGTCTTGAACCTACATTAGTATGATAGAAGCCTCTTGAAATCTTGTTGAAAGTAGTGGATAGTCTATTTATAAATTATAAGGCCTTTTCACATGATTACTAGTCTACCTCATGTGCTTTAAGCTCATATTTAATCTTTCATATATCCTTGGATTTGTTTGTCAATCACAAGAAGCTTATGTTAAAGGACTATCATAACATAAGGCACTTCAAATCCATTTATTAGACATGATAATGATGCTTATGGGCTTACTCATGGTGTGTAGAGGGTTTTTGACAAGTTGTAATGTTTAATAAATATTCACAATGATGAAATCTATCAGGACCTATCCATCGAGCTCCCATATGAGGTTTTTCAAGGGTTTTAGGTGGTTTTTCTCTTCATGATGATTCATAAAGGAAAAATACTCAATGGGTGACTTAACACCATGATGGGGGAGGTCATTCACCCTATTATCATCCCTTATAACTATTTCTACCCATGTAACCTTTCCTTGGAGTCCCATGCAATGTTTTATACCTTCTCAAGCTTATTTCAATGTGACATGATTGTTTTGAGTGGTATCCCTTATTATTTATTGTTTATACCAAAAAATTTCCATTGAGAATGATTAACACCACAACATTAGAGTGTGGGAATATTCTCAACAATCTCAAAGAGATGATTATGTCTACAACTAACTCAGACCATTTGGGAGAGTGTGTTCATTATCTTCTTTTACCATCTTGACCATGAATGGTATTGATATGATTGGGAAACACTTGTTTATATTGTGACCATCATGTTTAACACACCAAAACATCATTAGAGTTTCACTACTTATCTTAGGTCTATCATAGTCTAAACATACATACTCCAATCACTAGACCATTGTCTCTTGAGAATTACTACCCAAAACCCCTCCTCAAGGATGACCATGATTGTTGAAAATATTTTTTGATGGATCTAAAAGTATATAATATACCTGTTAATTATGTTCCAAACCTCACTTGAGATTTATTGTCTTCACAACATGACATTTTCATGCTCCAAGGTTGTGCCTCTCCCACATTGAGGCATGTGTGTTAGAATGTTACAAGATCTATTTGAATTAGTAGTGGGCTTGAAAGGGGATTAAAAGGAGTGTGATGGGTCACTTTAAGATATAAGGTTTTATTAATGGGCTTCAAATAGTTCTTCTAACCTCAAAAAAATTTAGACAGATTTGTCTAATCCATTATCTATCTCAGTCATATTTGGGTCACTATCATGCTACCTTCTTATTACTCAACTTAATTGATAACATTTCTTATATCAAATCACATCCTTAGGCTCATGATCTCTATATATCTCAAATTATTAAATATTTTTAACTTGTATTCATCACCAAAATGCATGGAAACCTTTGTGATTTGCTTTACATTATCACCACAATCTAAACATATATTATTATGGTCTTGATTCACCAGGAAGGTCTATTTGGCACTTGGATAATCTTTTAAAATGATATAAAAGGTAATTAAATTGACATTCATGCACACACATGACCCATTTTAGGTTTAAGTCCTTCTATAACATTGAAAACCCAATTGTAACCAGAAGTGGTGTTGGTATAATTAGCTACCTTGAATGAATCACTACATTTCTTCATGAATTGATTCTAATAAAGCCTTGAGGAGGTCTGAGGAGTTGAATAGTAGTATTAATGAGCCAAGGATGATTTTTATCTCTTTCATATCAAAATTTTCAAGGCCATAATGCCTTTTCATCCTCGTGTAACCTGACTATCATTTGAAAATAGTGAAAAAGAGCTCATTTCTTACTAATGCATGTGCATATATGGTGTATCTTATTGACTAGAGTATTATGGATGTCACCTGACACCTTGAGATCACATTTTCATTGTTCATCTACTTCCATTGAGCTCAAAAGTGAAAGCGTTAAGAGAAAAATGAACCTATGGGGATAGGAAGAACATTCTAACTCCTTAGAATCTTAGAAAATGTTCATAAAGTTGAGGGACTTAATAAGACAACAAATGCCACAAAATTTAATTTCATTCGGGTCCACTTATTTTCCTAATATCTTTGGTTCCATCTCTCTCTCTCTCTCTCTCTCTCTCTCTCTCTCTCTCTCTCTCTCTCTCTCTCTCTCTCTCTCTCTCTCTCTCTCTCTCTCTCTCTCTCTCTCTCTCTCTCTCTCTCTCTCTCTCTCTCTCTCTCTCTCTCTCTCTCTCTCTCTATACCACATACTGAACATTTGAAATTGATCCCTCACAATCTTGTGAATCCTCTTGAAACTACACCTTGACAAAGAAGAAATTTTAAAAAATATGTTATATCTAGAAAACTTAACACTCTTTTACCATTTATTTCCACCTCCCATGTTTAAGACCTTTCTATATGTTTCACATGTGTCTCTTTCATGTAAAAATCACCATATTTGACCTTGAATTAACTTGAAATGTCTTGTGATACATTTTTCAAGGTGTGAAATGACCATGGGAGTTTTATTGCATTTGACTTTCATACCTATAAGACCTAATACCACATTTAATTCCTTGAATCATGACCACTCCATTATATCAAACTACATTTGGAATTAATTAGACACTTCATGACCCTTGACAATGAAAACTTACACAAGGAATGGCTAGAAACTAGCATAGGACCATAAACCATCATTACCTTAATTTTTAAAAATTTAGCTTAATATTTGTTAACTATTTTGGATATGACCATATTGAGTGAATTGATGACAAGACTAGGTATTTTGACTCACTCTTTGACTAGACCACTCTAAGGGACTCTGAAAGTTAGTAGGAGAAACATAATGCTTACCTCCATGAGACCAACCTGACCAAGAAAAAACCCTTTAGATGGATATCAACAAATTTAAGAGCATTATGACCAAATTTTATAATGTTACTAATCTATGGTGGCCAATTTTGGCTAATATCTTTGACATCTTCCTGGGATTGTATGTCTATTATACAATTAGACTAGTAGCCTTGCAAATCCATTGGGATATGGGGTCACTTGAACATGGAAGTCTTGAGACCAACCTTAATTTGAAACATTATGGAACAACTCTTAGAACAAAATCAAAACTAATCAAACTCACACAAACACACATAAGAGAAAACAATACTTGTGCCAAAATGAACTTAGAAGAAAGATAAACAACAAAATACTAAGACATACACTACGATAAGAAATACTTAGGGAGGAAAAAACACAAGAAACTACTATGTAAAACTAACCTCCAATGTCTAATCCACTTGGATCAAAAGGGAAAATTCCAATATTCCTTCCATGAGATGAATAAGGCTACAAAGCAGGCTATCTTTTGGATATAGTGCTTGATGGATCAGACTTCATGTTTGCTAACTTATTTAGCATGCTCTCAAGCGAATAAACAATAGGAAATATCTCTCCTATGTAGACAAATTAATCTTGTGGTTATATACTCACTTCATGTTACTATTCTATCTTTAAAATAGCCTCAAAAGTGGTCATATTTTGATTTATAGGGAAAAAAACAACTTTAGCTTCTAGTGGATCCTTAATTACTATTCTATCCTAAAAATAGCCTCAAAATTTGTCATATTATAACTTATAAGGAAAAAAAACTTTAGATTCTAGTGGATCCTTAAATTGGTGTGCTTGGTCTTGAATTACTTCTTAAGGACTTTCATCTTGAGGTGATGGTTTGATATCAAAAATTAAATAAATATATTCCAATGCATCTCAAAATGATCCCTCTTATTGTTCATTTGAGATTTCAACTACTTTTTTCTTCACTTTAAGCTATCTAATAGTGACCTTAGGCTTGTCTTGATATTCAAGTTCCTCACCAAGTGCAAAAAACTCTTATTCTTCATTATAAAGCCTCACAACTTCAATTAGGCTCTCACCTTGTTCCCTCACTCTATAATTCAATGTTTCCATTCCAAGATATTCAATATCTTCTAGGAAAGCATGGTACAATTATTTTAAATCATCATCAAGATCATTATGAGTCTTTGTAGCTTCAATCATGAGTTCATTTGATTTTCTTTTAAGACTGCACTCTATTGGATTATCTTTTTTAAACTAATTTATACCTTCATCAACTTTTTAAATATGATTTTTTTCTTCTTCCATGAAGCATGGGAGTTCATTTATCCAAAAAAGGCTTATTTCATCATGCTTTTATTATCCCAAACCTAGTTTTTCTTTTCCCTCATGAATATGACTACCAATGGTGATCTCTTCATCATACTCACTTGAGATACTCTACTTCTCAGTTGAAAGCTCATTACTTGCCTTCCATACAATAGGTTCTCCCTCCAAAGGGGAGATGGTGGGATGGAATGAGAACTAATTTGGTAAGGTGAGATTAACATGATTTGTGTGTTACTCTTAGATTGAATTTTGGGTTGAAGGAGTGCTCTTCCAACTTAGGATTTTAGGGTTAGTAGGTGTTGACCAAATTTGACCATGTAGGTCAAACTGGGGCCCCTATAGGTAAAAACTTTACTTTTATATGTTTTATGGGGTCTAATATCTTTTCATGGGGTTTATTATAGTTAATTTGATGTTATTTAATGCTATATTGGCTTTGGTCTCAGTCATATTAATCTATTTATCATTTTGGGTCATTTAGTGCACTTTTAGGGGTCATAAATGCAAGTGGCCTAATTCCCAATGTGTCCAAATGTCTTATTTTCCTTTAAATAATCCAATAGGTCATATTCTATATCAATTATGTTAGTTTAATTATAATCTTATAGGTTATCTAAATAAAATTTTGGAAACTAATTGAAAAAGGTGAGTTTGGCACTTGTACAACCCATGGGGAAGTGTGCCACATGGGGTAAGGTCATGGAAAACATATTAATCTTATTCACACTCATATAAATTATTAAAATTCTTTTTAATTTCCATTTTTATCCAAAACCATTCTACTCCTTATTTACCTTTCTAGACATGAAAAAGTGACCAACAGGTTTATGCTTAGTACGAACAACTAAAGAGGTTTCATGTCAAATTCTTTTAGGAGGTGATATTAAACTCAAATACGTTCATATAAATAAAAATATTTTTAAAAATGGTTTCCTTTGATTTATTAACAATCCTCATGAAGTTGACTATGTTTTTCTTCTTGCTATTTCAATCACCCTATAGGTTTTGATCCATTTTGGGTAAATATATATAAACCAATTAGTCATATTGACTTCAGTGTATGTGGGATATCTTATAAAATTATCTCCATGTTTATTTTAATTTTTAATGATGTTTTTATGAGCAAGTTACCCCATGTTGTAAGAAGGTACCATAATGTGTTGTCTCAGTCAGTTTTCCTTGTTTACAAAATGCTTGGTTCTCAAAAGGTGTCTCATAGGAATTTGATGTGATGTTTACCATGTATAATTCCATATTTATCATACACATTCATTTTTAGTCTCATAACATCATGATTTGACCAAATTATTTAGTCTTACCTTTCTCATAGTCTACTCCTTGCTCATTCTTACTTGCAAACATGTTGATCACATGTCTAGAACATGTTTAGTGTGTTCATAGAACTACATTGGAGGTATTAATAGGTTTATATGTGTTTATAATCATGAAAAAAATATAACCCCAAGTGATACCATATAAATAATGATAATATAGTCAATACATCATTTCTACAGTCATTTGCCATTAATGCACATACAGGTGCCTTTATGGAGACCAATCATGTTGAAAGTGAAGTATCTAAGATAACCAATGTTTTGATGGTAAGAGGAGTATAATTAAAAACTTTTTAAAAGGATCATACTTAAAAAAGTTTGTAAACCTTGTATACTACTAGAAGTTTCCTCACTGCCTGTACATGAAATCTCCGCCTACAAGTAGCATCAATAGAGATATGAGGGTCTTTATACAGAGAGGATTGGAAAGGTTTAAACCATTATTGAGGTCATAATATGTGTTTTATACCATTAAAATCCAATGAGAGTTTATAGTTTGGTATTCAAATTGTGGATAACTTTCAAGAGGTAAGATGATTAAGTTCAGTGATCTAGTCCCTAAAACATGAAAATAGAGTTCCAAGCCTTTCTATAGATATCTTAAAACATGGTTATCAAGTGGTTTGAAGATTATAAATGTGTTTATATATCATCCATATAATATTAAAATACCTATAAAAAATTTTAGGTTAAGAGGACTAGGATAATATAGCTATTAAGAGACCTAAAGTTGCCATTTTATGCATTAAACTCAGTCAATGATATCTTTAAAAGTTTGAATCTTTGAGCAACCTTGCATTTCAAGTTGGTAGTCCTAATCATACCAAAATGTTAGGATGGTTATATATGGTTAAAATAATATTAATGGTATAAATATCATATAAATAAATGTATTATATACTCTTTTCAACCCCCATACATACCTACAAGGGTGTCTTAAGATTGGAAACACCCACCTACAACTGTAAGGAGCTGAAAAGGTACTTGGAGTATCAACTCAATAAGGATATATTTAAAAGCATTTTTTTAAAATTATGGGATTATGATGAAATAAAGATAATTCATTGGAATTATAATAAATGTCTGTTGGACATGGTCTCAAGCCCAAGTAGGCTTACATAGGATTATTAGGCCAATACCCACCTATAGCTAGATAAGGAGGTAAAGAGCTAAAAACATTGTATAAATGATGATATAGAAAAAGTAACATGATAAAAAAAGTTAAAATAAATTATAATTTATATTTTAAGGTGTCATATATAATTATGCAAGGTTTTCAAGGTCTAACCATATAAGGTCATCTACAGGTATGGTGTCAACAAGCAAAAATACAATCTGCTACCTTGACTGGTCTTAAGAACATTTAATTTAAAGGAGAAATCATGAGTGATAAGGGTTTTAAGGCATTAATAAAACATAATTAATTTAATTTATCACTATTTTACATTTTAATATCATGTAAACATGGAAGGAAATGGGCTCCAATCAAACACACACAATCCATTGGAAGACTCCTACACATAGTCCTTTTCACTAGTGTTTATTTTGGTTTTAATGATTTTGGAAGATATAACCATATAAAAAAGGGATTATGTTTTTTTTATGACATACTTATCACATGTATATCACATTTCAATATTCAACTTGTCTGAGGAAATAAGGTAAGTACCATCTATTTTATCTCAGATAGAAGGTACTTCCCCTTATGTCAAAATTGGTAGGTTTTGGGAAATGATTCAAAATTACTATTCATAGTTTTATGGGACCTTTAAAAGATTTATTTGGATCTTAAAAACACATATGGAAAACATGGAAACATATCACAACAATATGAATCCCAACAAGATGGCCTAGGTGGCTAGGTTTGCAAGCAAGCTTAAAAGGTAGAGTTTTATTTAGTGTCCAAATGGGAGGTCAGTGCTAATTCCAACATTAGGTATTACTAATAAGTAATTTTCAAATTTTTTTAGGGTTAATTTATAGGTTTTCAATATTTTATATTGAATTAGAATCCACAAAAATCCATTTTGGGCTTTAAGATGCAGACAGGCTACAAAAACAACATTAGACCTAGTGCTCAAACTAAGAGTCATCTTAATTTATAACATGAAGTAAGAATATAAATAGATTTTATCATGTTTAAATGGTCACTTAAGATGCATAAAATACTCAAACTTTTAGATGAGACACAAGGAAGTCATATTTTGGCTCAAATGTAGCATTAGGCTTGTGTAAAGCAAAGGAAGAGCTCGATAGGCTAAGTTGAAGTGATCATATCTTATTGAAGGATTTTCATGGAGGAAAAAGGATTTTGGTAAATTTATAAGAGGTCATAAACATAACATTAGTGTAATTTTTCTGCAACTCCAATGTCATAACTTTATGAACAAACCTTAAGGATAAAAACTACCTAAAACCCTTGCAAACCCTCAATGAAGACCTGATGGAGAAAATGAGGATTGAAAGCTGATAAAATGACATATTTTGTATATAAAAATTATTTTAACTTGTACAGGACTCTCTAATGATCCTCCCCACCTTTTTGAGCTATACGTAATTGTACATATAGGGTACAAAATAGGGTACTTTTGACTATTTTCTATGTTTTTTAGGTTCTATAAGGAGTCTAAAGATGAAATAAAGTTTGGGTAAAATATTAGGAATTTTAATAAGTTAATATTTTCATTTAATTATTTTTTTAAAATCCTAAGTGCTTCAACTAGATGCTTCATCTTAGCTAGTCAAAACTGACATAGTGACCAAGCTAGTGAGAAGAGTGGAAAACTTCAAGTGAGCTAATTTTAAGGTGTGACTTGTGCCTCTAAGGCCATGTATGGTCTTTAAACATTTCATTAACTCCCTCCCATGTTTTTAATGTAAAATTGATACCTTTTTGGAGTCCAAGTGTGTAGGGTACATGAAAGAAGAGTTTCATAGATTGCAAAAGGTGATAGATCATTTTAAGAAGGTTTCAAATGATTAAGACTACAAAAAATGAATGAAAAGGAATGTATTAAATCCTTACCATTCATTAAAATCATCATAACTATCCCTAATCAATTTTTGGATGTTCAAATAGGTCCAAATCATGAAGGTAGTTTTTAAAGCCAAAATAAAGCGTTTTATACCACTTTACAAGAGTTTCATGATTTTGGGTGACATTTGTGCTTCCTAACCTTGCATGATTCATCCCATGTCCTAATCTCATGCACAATTAATTTATTCTCTCATCTTTAAAAGTATTCTTGTGACCCTTGGACTTATTTCTTCTCTCTCTCTTAATTTCTATAAGAACTAACCATTTTGGCCATTGTAATTTATGTTCCACTTGAGTATGGTGAAGCCATACTCATTTTCATACCATTTGATCAATAATACTAATTATTTTTACCTCTTAATGACTATTCATAATGAATTTTACTTGGATGATTTATTTTTCTTAAGTGATAACTCTTGTTTTCTTAGCATGTTATTTCATTCTTTAATCCTATTTACATTTGGAAAGCTTATTCTTGTAAGGCATGTGAAGTTTTATAGGAAGTGTCAAGGTTGAGTGAGTTATTATATTTAATAGAACCATTCAAGGCCTCTTGTCTAGTCCTCTTAGCCTAAGCATTCATCCATAACCTCACAATGTAATATCGATGAGAGAAGATGAATATTGAAGAAGTGTATGTTTGGTTAGTCTCTTATTTTCATGTATAACATGCATCTAGTTGTAAGTCATCAACTTATTTGGTGTATCACTTCCCTTAGAATAGTTTACTTTCAATTTTATCTCTCCATTTTCTCCCCCAAATTTTAGTTGTAGTAGTGATCCAAAGTGGTACATGAAGGGAGTTAGCCCTATATAAAGACTCACCTCATCTTTAGGCTACCCACAAACATAGAGGTTTTTCAATTATGTCACTTGGATGATAAGAGATGAAACATCTCCTAAAATGGTGTGAATACAAGTGATAATAGTTTTTTTCACACTCAGTGGAACTCTTAGTCCAAGGAGTTGAAAGATTTCTGGTGTTGTCTTTCAACAATCAACCTTTTGAGGCATCTATCCAAGCATCAATGGCAACTCTAAAGTTATTTCAATTGGTCAAGCAGCCTAGGTTATCATTTGAAGATTTTTGGTAACATTTTTCTTTTTTAATTTCTTTCAATGAGATTTCATGGCTTATTTTGGTGTTGATCACTATTTTACATAAGTTGATGAGACATATCAAGCTTATGGCACTCCCTTTCAGTCTTAGTGTGATTCTTACCAATCTTATATCCAACCTATAGCCCATTATAAAAATGATCCTTATCAGC
Organism: Torreya grandis; assembly: GCA_037957365.1. Lineage (NCBI taxonomy): Eukaryota > Viridiplantae > Streptophyta > Pinopsida > Cupressales > Taxaceae > Torreya > Torreya grandis. The sequence continues at coordinate 776,330 of JARHVA010003099.1, read as the reverse complement.
CCTATAACTAGCCTTATAATGATTTGTATCAATCCTACAATAAATATTCTCCATATGTTTCTCCTACTCAACCATCGACTTCTCTAATCAATCCATTGTAACTTTTAAGAAGACACTCTTAAGCTATGAGAAGTACATGTGAGAGATTGATACACTAAGGGGACATGGTCAAGATGTTCCTAGTCATTTCATTAACAATATTATATATTCCTTAGATTTGGTCAAAAGAGAGTGGGCACCTATTAATAGAACCAATTGGCAAAGGCTTACAAATGAGATGCTAGATGTGAGTGGCTTGATTTCATCCTTAGAAGATAGGTTAAGAGTTTGAGGAATAAGCTTATCAAACCTATCAACCCTAATTTTCACTTCCTCAATATTTATATCAATCCTACATTATTCCTACCCATGAACCCAATAGATATTTCTAAAGCCATTCTTTTTCCCAATTAGTTGGAGGAGAGAGTTGAAAAGAGAAGCCTTGTTTTTGAATTAAATATTGATAGGTAGATTGAGTTGGAAAATATGCAGATGTAGTAGTCCATGTTGGTATTAAATGAAGTGAAATTAAATCCCTCATTTCCCTATCCCATTACATCCCCAACTCAAGAAAATATCTCTAGATATGAGATTCTAAGTTAGAGACAAGGTGGAGAATCCAAGCCTAAGGAGATTCCAAGTTTCTTGAGCACTTCATCCACTCCTCAAGTTTCATCACTACCTTAAAAGGAGACTCATAATCCTAAAATCCTAAGTTGGAATAATATATTGGAGTCATGGGAAAGAAATAAGATAAAGGCCTTGATAAGGAGTGTGAAGTTTAGAAAGAACTTGATCTTATGCAAGTTCCTCCTACCCTTCCTCAAGAAACCTCTTGTCCTCCATATGATCCCTATTGTAATCCTTATCCTCATGATGATTCCTATCAAATTAAAAATAGTATTTTCCAATAGAATCTATCTAATCAAATTTATATTTAGAGTCAAGGATGAAATTACTAAGTTAAGGTGTGATGGAAGGTTTAGACCCAAAAGAATATCTTATGCCTAAACACACCCCATCTATCCTTTCTCAAGAGAATGCTCAAGCCCAATCAGATTGAAATGAAGTTATTGTAAAATGTAAGGAAGAAAACCAAGCTATTTTATTCCAAGGTCTACCTCCCCTTCCTCAATAACTTCCAAAAGAATCCCCTACACTTCACTCACAATCTAATTTTGAGTTATATGTGCCACCTCCAACAGCTAGCTCATCTTGTCCTCACCCTATCACCTTTCACCTTGATGGACCTATGGTATGGGAACCTAAATATAATTATTTGGTTGATAAAAGTTCAAAACTCTTGATTTAAAATTATATGACTCCTTGGTAGCCTCATTGGGCTAGGTCACATGATTTCAAGATGCCTAGTCTTGGCATCACCATGAAAGAGAACGAGATGGAAGATATTTCAGCCCTTGAGAATCAAAATTAGGTTATTCCATCTGAGATACAACTTTATATCCCTCAATAGGTCCTAAATTTTTAATATTAAAGTGCTATTAAGGATGGAGAATAATTTCAAGTCATCCCCAAAGAGGTTGCAGTCTTAAAAAACTCTCTTGAAACCAAGGTGGAAGTTATTGTTCTTGAAGATGATCCAATAGATCAACCTAATTTTTAATTTCCCTCATATTCATTGGAGCTTGAATAAAAATAGCTTGATGACTTCATACATAAGGAAGAGAAGATTGAATATATAGTGGTTTCAAATGATAATGAGAATAAAGATGATTGACAGTTGCAAATGAAGCTCTTTCACAAGATTGAAGAGATTTTCAAAGATGAGATCCAAGTACATGACAAGGTGAATAAATATTCTTCCATGGAGGATAATTACCAAGATTGGGTAGAATATGCAAATCTCCTTGATGAGCTATAAGAACTTTCAGCTGAGAAGAAACCCAATCTTATTAAGAGCACCATAGAAATCAAGAAGTTATAATTGAGGATACATAAAAGAAGGTAGAGGATATTTGGATTCAATAAGAGTTCATTTCCATATCCAAACTATTTGGAACTACTTGGTTCTCAATAAACATCATACCAAAAAAAGTTGGCAAACATCATGAAAAAGTTAGAGGCATCAATGTCAAGGATCAAAAGACTATATGTCACATCCATTCCTTCATGTCATGAAGCAATAAGGGTTTCAAACTTCCCCTTTGATCCATGAGGTTTTTTTCATCTTAGGTTAGTTATTGTTTGAGCTAGTTTTTTTAGTTTGGTGTGTGTGTTCCATAAGTGATCATGAAGCACATGTGTGTACTTTTTCTTTGTGTGTGTCTTTTACTTTATGTGGTTGAGGTAGTCATTGGTATTGTCTTGATAAAATATTTTTTTCAAATTCATATTGTGGTTTCTTACATTTTAGATGACTCCCTAAGCCTAATGGATTGATAAGGTTATTGGTCTATTTAGTGTAGTAGGCATACTACCCCTATGAGTCACTAATTTGTTGACCAAATTTAACCTTATAGGTCAAATTAGGGCCCCTATAGGTAAAAACTTGACTTTTAGATATTTTAAGGGGTCTAATATCTTTTCATGGGGTGTATTATATATCATTTAATGCTATTTAATGCTATATTAGCCTTGGTCTTAGTCATATTAATATATTTATCATTATGGGTCATTTAGTGAGCTTTTAGGGGTCATAAATGCAAGTGTCATGGTTACCAAGTTGTATAAGTTTTATTATTTAATTTAAATAATCTAATATGTCATATTCCCTATCACTAATTTTAGTTAAATTAGACTATTGAAGCTCATCTAACTAAAATTCAAAAAATTAACTGAAAAAGATGAGTTTGGCACTTATACAGACCATGGGGAAGTGTTTCGAGTGGAGTAAGGTCATATAACACCTCTTAATCTTCCTAAAACTCATATAAACACTTGACATGCTTTGTAAGTGCCATTTTTGAGCCAAAATCATTATGCTCCTTCTTTACCTCTTTAGACATGTAGAAGTGAACAGTAGGTTTGTGCTTAGTATAAATAGCTAAAAAGGTTTTAGGTCAAATGATTTTTGGAGGCTATATTAAACTTAGATACATTAATTTACATAATAATATTTTTAAAAATGGTGGATTATTCTTTATTAACCTTCCTCATGAAGTTGATTGTGTTGTTTTATTTGTTGTTTCATGCACCCTATAGGTTTTGCTCTATTTTGCGCAAGTTCATACAATATATTGGTGATGTTGACACCAAAGTATGTGGGATATATTATAATATTATATCCATGTTTATTTTCATGTTTCATGGTGTTTGGATGAGAAATTTACCTCATGTTGCAAGAAGGTGCGACCATGTGCAGTCTCAGTCAGGTTTCCTTGTTTATAGAATACTTGGTATTCATAAGGAGTCTCATATGAATGTGATGTGATGTTTACCATGTATTAATTACATATTTATCATAATTAATTCATGTTTAGTCTCATAACATCATGCTTAGACCAAATTATTTAGTCTTACCTTTCTCACAATCTACTCCTTGCTCATTTTTACTTGCAACCATGTTGATCACATGCGTGGAACATGTTTAGTGTGTTAATGGAACTATATTAGAGGTATAAATAGGTTGATATGTTTTTATAATCATGAAAAAACAAATTAAACCTGAGTGAGACCATATAAGTCATGAGAAGATAATTAATACAACACTTTTATAGTCACCTGCCATTAATGCACCTACAAGTGCCTTCATGGAGACTAGTCACATTAAAAGGGGAGTATCTAAACTAACCAATGTTATGTTAAGAGGAGTCTAATTGAAACCTTTTTTAAATTATCATACTTCATTAAATCTCATAAACCTTATATACTATTGGAAGTTTCCTCACTACCTGTACATGAAATCTCCACCTATAGGTAGCATTAGCAGAGATATGAGGGTCTTTATACAGAGAGGATTAGAAAGGTTTGAACCCTTATTTAGGTCATAGTATGTGTTTTAGACCATGAAATTCCCATGAGAGTTTCTAGGTTGGCAGTCCAACTATGGAGAACTTTCAATAGGTCAAATGATTGAGTTCAAGGATCTAGTCCCTAAAACATGAAAATAGAGTTCCAAGCCTTTCTATAGATATCTTAAAATATGATTATAAAGTGATTTTAAGCTTATAAATGTGTTTATAAACATCCCTATAATAATATAAGACCTATGAAAATTTTGGGTTCAAGAGGACTAGGGAAAGACAGTTATTGAGAGACCTAAAGTTGCCATTTTATGCATTAAACTCAGTCAATGATATCTACAAAAGTCTAAATCTTTGAGCAACCTTACATTTCAAGTTTGTATTCCTAATCATACCACCATTTTATGATGGTTATATATGGTGAAAATAACACTCATGGTCCAAATATCATCTAAATAAAGGGATGATATACTATTTTCAACCCCCATACATACCTACAAGGGTGTCTTAAGCATGGAAAAACCAACCTACGATTGTAAGGAGATGAAAAGGTACTTGGAGTATCAAATCAATAAGGCTAGATTTGAAAGAATGTTTTGAACCTTATGGGATTAGGATGATATCAAAATAATTCATGGGCATTAGAGGAAAGGTCTGTTGGACATGGTCTCAAGCCCAAGTAGGCATACATAAGATTTTTGGGCCAATACCTACCTACAGCTAGGTAAGCATGTAGTGAGCTAAAAATGTTGTCTAAATGATGATATAGCCAAATTAATATGAGTGAAACAATTCAAATCAATTCTAATTTATCTTTTAAGGTGTTAAATATAATTATGCAACGTTTCCAAAGTCTAACTGTTAAGATAAATTAAAACTTATATTTATCCCCAAATAGCATACAAGAGAAACTATGAAATGAATTAATCAAACATTCATAAAATTGAAAAAAAAATACACATAATATAAGACACAATATTTAATGTGGTTCACCCAAAATGGGCTACATCCACCAAACTTGTCTAGTATATAGTTTTCAATAATACAAGAGAGAAACAAAATCATATAACAAACCTTGTTACACCTCTCTCCCCTTGTCCACCTCCACTCTTTGTTTTTTTTTATTAACACACATGTCATCCATATCTCAATAATTTTTAGGGTGAAAAACACCTAAACATAACCTCTACCATCAGATCTGGAAACCTATAATTAATGGCCCAGATTGACTATAAAATTACAATTTTACAAGGCAATTTTAATAAAAATTATGCTTTAGGGGTACTGCCCCTAGACCCCACAAGGGCGGTTCATCCCCTTGAAACCCCCCAAATATAACATGGATACAAATAACGGGATCCAAACCTAGATAAAATAATAATTTAAATTTTAACCTCTGATCTTGGAAGATAATTAGGCTCCACACCTAACAATATTCCACTTGGAGACTGATTATAGTAGCTCCACTACTACTACATCCATTGTACTATATGGACCTAGACAAGTTCATTAAATCAATTATCATCTATGAAGACCAATAAAAGTTGAACAAATATTTTTCTTCTCTTTTAACTACCTTAGTCATCATATCCATAGGATTTTTACTAGTGCGTATCTTCTCTAATTTTAGTTGTTCTTCTTCTATCACTAAATGAATGAAATGATACCTCAATTTAATATGTTTTGTCCTATAGTGAAAATATGAGTTTTTTTTTAGATGAATTGCACTCTTACTATCACTATATAGTGTACATATTTCTTGACTATGTCATAATTCTTCTATTAACCTTTGTAACCAAATTTTTTCCTTGCTTGCTTATGTAGTAAAAACATACTCAGCCTCTGTGGTTGAAAGTACCACAACCTTCTATAACTGTGATACCCAATTAACTACTATACCTACTTTAAACACATACCTTGTAGTGTTTCATATACCATCCAAATCACCTACCACATATGAGTCAACATATCCATATAATATCATATCTGATCTACCATAGCTTAACATTGTATCTATGGCCCCTCTTAACTAATGAAGGATTCATTTTACTACCTTCCAATGTTCCTTTCCTAGATCACTTAGTGTCCTACTCACAACTCCCACTACACATGAATTTTTTGGACTCGTACAAACCATTGCATACATTAAACTACCAACTACTGATGAGTATGTAATTTTTGACATCAAGTTCTTTTCTTATTTTGGTTTAAGACATTTTTCCTTTATTTATTTAAAGTTTGAAACCAAAGGTGTCCCAATTGATTTTGAATCTTGCATATTAAATATTTCCAACACTTTTTTGATGTACTATCCTTGTGATAATTCTAGCTTCTTATTATTTCTATCTCTAGTTATCCTCATACTAAGGATTCGTTTAGCTACACCTAAGTCCATAGAAAATCAATCACTTAACTATTTCTTGAGTACATTAATATTGTGCATGTTGAAACCAGTTACAAGCATATCATCTACATATAAAAGTAAAATTATATAGTTTCCATTTTCAAATATTTTAAAATATACACAATGGTCTAAGTGACATCTATAATAATCATGTTCCATCATAAAACTATCAAATTTAATGTACCATTTTCTTAGAGCTTGTTTCAATCCATACAAGCTCTTTTTTAATTTGCACACCAAATTCTCCTTACCATTAAATTCATAACCTTATGGTTGTTACACATATGTTTCCTCCTTCAAATCCCCATGAAGGAAAGTAGTATTTACATATAATTATTCTAAGTGTAAATCTTCAATAGCTACTAAGCTCAAAATAGTTATAATTGAAGTCATTTTAACAATTGAAGAAAATATTTCATCAAAATTAATACCTTTCTTTTGTGTAAAACTTTTAACCACCATTTTGGCCTTGAATTTATTTTTACCTACATCCTCCTCCTTTATCCTATATACCCACTTATTTTTCAATGCCTTCTTTCCTTTGGAAAGCTCCACCAAATCCCATGTCTGGTTTTCCATTAGAACATCATACTCATCCATAGCTTTCTCCCACTCATCCTTGCCATCAATCTGCACTACTTCATATCTTTCTAGCTCACCACCATCAGTAAGTAATAAATAATAAAAATAAGGATAAAAATGATTAGGTGGTCTATTTACTCTTGTAGATATTCTAACAAATATTTGAGGTACCTGTTCTTGTTCCACATTTTGATCAAGAACCTTTGGGACATGTTTTTCTATAATTTATTCTACTACTATATATTCCTTTTTGGATTTTTCTTGCTTATTTTCTTGCAACTGGTCCTTGTACATGACATTTTCATGGAACACAACATCTCTACTCTTGATTATTTTCTTAACTTCCATATTTCAAAACCAAGATCCAAATTCATTAGTTCCATAATTAATAAATGTGCATTTTTATGACATAACTTCTAACTTATTCCTATGATGTTTGTCAATATATGAAAATACCTCACAACCAAAAAATCTTAGAAAAGAATAGTCTACCTTCTTTCTACACCATGCCTCCTCTGGTATTCCACCATCTAAAGCACTCAAAGTTCCTCTATTTATTAGATAAACTATTGTACTTACACATCTACCCAAAACTACAAAGGCATACCTATATGCAACCTCATGCATCTAGTATGCTCCATAATAGGCTTATTCATTATTTCTAACACACCATTATATTTTGGTGTTTATGGAACTATTTTTTGTCTATAAATTTCACTTAATTAATAATAATCATTAAAATCATTACTACTATACTCACCTCCATTATCTGATCTGAGACATTTTAGTTTTAAACTTATTTCATTTTCAAATAAAGCTTTCCATTTCTTGAATGTATCAGAAACATCAGACTTCCTTTTTATATAGTTTACCCAAGCCTTCCTAGTTGCATCATCAATAAAAGTAACATAATAATTTAAACCACCAAGTGAAGATACCTAAGTTGGTCTACATACATCTATATGCATAAGCTCTCACTTCTGCTCCTTCGTGGTAGGTCCAATGAGAAATCTCACACATTTTTGTTTCCCATATACATAGTTCTAAAAAAAGTCTAGATCTAGTTATTTTAGACTTGGTAATTTATCCTTTGTTTTAGGGTCTTCATTCCATTTTCACTCATGTGACCAAGTATGTAATGCCACAAAGTTGTGTCTTTCCTTGTAGTAGCTACAATACAAGATTAATTAGTATTATCTATAGTCAAATATAAATTTCTTACTTTATTACCTTTTTAAATCACCAAATAACCCTTTGTAACCTTCCATGATTTGGCTATAAATGTGACCATACAACCCTTACTATCCAACTACCCTATAGAGATCATATTTCTCCTTAAGCTTGGAACATGCCTAACATCCTTCATCACCCAAGTGTTTCCATTATATAATTTAACCTGAACAATTCCTTTTCCAATAATTATATAGGGTTCATCACCAAGGTAAACATTCCCATAATTACCTTGAACATAATATATAAAATAATGTTTATGAGGGGTAGCATGAAAAGAGGCACCTGAATCTAAAACCCAAGATTTATAAATATTATCCAAAGAAAGTATAAGATTATATTGTAATACATCACCTGGTACATTTGTTTATCCATTACCTTCCTATTGGTCCTTACCCAATTTCTCCTTCAAAACCAAAATTCTTTCTTTGTGTGTCCTAGCTTGCCATAGACCCAACATTCCATCTTGCCTCTTGATTTAGATCTTACACCCCCTTTTGATTTTCCATGGTTTCCTCTTCCTCTATTCTTTTGCCTTCCTCTATTATCCATTGTTAATGTATTTCTAGATATGGATGTTTCTCCTAGGTTTTTCCTTCACATTTCCTCACTTAGGATAACACCCACCACATATTCAAACTTTAGTTTGGCATTGTTAGACACAGAGTTGATTATTACCATTACCAAGCTATTTTAGCTTTTAGGTAAGGAACAAAGAATAATAAGAGCCCTAAATTCATCATCAAATTCAATATTTATATAATGTAACTAACTAGTAACCATGTTAAACTCATTTAAATGATCTGGTACTGAATCATTTTCAGACATTTTTATGTTGAACAATTTTTTCATTCAAAATATTTTAGTTGAGGTAGAGATTTTTTCATATAACTTACCTAATTCACTCATAAGACCTATTGTATTTTCCTATGATATGTTGAATGATATGAAAGATTCAAGGAAAATGCATATGGTTCTAAGGGATTTTTTATCCAATAGTTCCCAATCTTCATCTGACATTATCGATGGCTTCTTGGCTTACCCTCCCAATAGCAAATATAGGTCCTTCTGTTAAAGGTAATCCTCCATCTACATCTTCCACAATCCAATGTTTTGTCCATTAAATTTCTCCACCTTAGCTTTATTTTTATCTACCATAGCTCCCACTTGAGGTCAAACCCTTTTCTTCCTATGATTTAAAATTATGTAAAAACCCTTTGCTCTGATACTACTTGTTAGGATAAATAAAAACCTAGATTTATCCCCAAATTTCATACAAGAAAAACTATGAAATGAATTAATCAAACATTCAAAAAATAAACAAAAACATACACATAACAGGAGACACCAGATTTAATGTGGTTCACCCAAAATTGGCTACATCCACCAAACATGTCCATTATATAGTTTCCAATAACACAAGAGAGAAATAAAATCCCTTAACAAACCCTATTACACCTCTCTCCCCTTGTCTACCTCCACTCTATGTTTTTTTTCTTCACACACATCTCACCCATATCTCAATACATTTTAGGGTGAAAAACACCTAAACATAACCTCTACTATTAGATCTAAAACCTATAGTCAATGGCCTATATTGACTATGAAATTACAATTTTATAAGGTAAATTTAATAAAAATTTTGCTTTGGGGAGGCTACTCTCAGACCCTGCAAGGGGGGTTCCCCCTTGCAACCCCTACATGAAATAGGGATACAAAGAATGGAATCCAAACCTAGATAAAATAATAATTAGAATTTTAACCTCTGATCCTATAATAAAATCATGCTCCACACCTAACACTAACCATATAAGGTCATCTATAGGTATGATGCAAACAAGCAAAAATACAGTCAACTATCTTGACTAGTCTTAAGAATATTTAATTTCAAGGTGTAGGCATGAGTGATAAGGGTTTTAAGGAATGATTAAAACCTAATAAAATGTATTTATTACCATTTTACACTATAATAACATGTAAATTTTGGAGGAAAGGAGCTCTAATCAAACACACATAGTCCATTGGATGACTCTTGCACACAGTCCTTTTCACTAGGGTATGTTTTTGTTTTAATGATTTTAGAAGATATAACCATAGAACCAAGGGATTATTTTTTTTATAGGACATCCTTATCCATATAATAGGACATTTAAATTTTCAACTTCTCTAAGTAAATAGGGTAATTACCATCTATTTTGTTTTAGACAAAGAGTGCTTCCCCTTATGTCAAAACTGGTAGGTTTTGGGAAATGATTCAAAAGGAATCTTCATAAGTTGATAGTACCTTTAAAAATATATATGTGGATCTGAAACACACCTATTTAAATAATGGAAACATATCACATAAATATGAAACCCAACAAGATGGCCTTGGTGGCTAGGTTTGCAAGCATTCCTATAAGGTAGAGTTTTGTTTAGTGTCCAAATGGGAGGTTAATGCTAATTCCAGCATTAGGTATGCATTAAAGGACATTTTTTTATGGTGAATTTATAGTTTTTAAATCTTTTATAGTTTATGGGAATATATAAAAATCCATTTTGGGCTTTAAGGTGCAGACAGGCTACTAGACCAACATTAGGCCTAGTGCTAAAACTAGGAGTCATCTTCATTTCTAACATGAAGTAAGAATATAAATGGATTTTATAATATTTATAGGGTCACTCTAAGATGTATAAAATCCTAAAAATTTTACAATAAACACAAGTAAGTCATATTTTGGCTCAAAAGTAGAATTAGACCTATGCAAAACAAAGGAAGAACTCATTAGGCTAAGTTGAAATGCTCATATCTTCTTAAAGGATTTCCATGGAGGATAGAGGAGTTTTGGAATGTTTTCAAGAGTCCTAAAAATCACATTATTGTAATTTTTTTATAACTCCAACATCATAACTTTATGAACAAACCTTAAGGATAAAAATTGCCTAAAACTCTTGTAAACCCTTAGTCAAGACCTAATGGAGAAAATGAGGATGGAAAGTTAATAAAATGGCATAGTTTTTGTAAAAAAGTGATTGTATATTGTATATTAATCTCTTATTATCCTCCCCACCCTTTTTAACTATATGGAACTGTACAAAATGGTACAAATTAGGGTATTTTTTACTATTTTATGTGTTTTATAGGTTTTATAAAGATTCTAAAGATGAAATCAAGTTTGGGAGAAATATTAGGACTTTTAATAATTCACTATTTTCATTTCATTACTTGTAAAAACTCTTAATTTCCTCAACTAGATGATTCATCTTAGCCAATCAAAATTGGCATAGAGACCAAGCTAGTGAGAAGGGTGGAAAACTTCAAGTGAGCTTATTTTAAGCTATGTCTAATGTTTTTAAGGCCATATAGGGTCTTGAAACATTTAATTCAGTCCCTTCCATTTATTTTAATGAAAAAATTATGCCTTTTTTGAGGATAAGTGTGTAGGGTACATGAAAGAAGAGTTTCTTAGACTACAAATTGTGATAGCTCATTTTGGGAAGGTTCCAGATGACTAGGACTAAAACCAATGCATGTAAAATAATGTATAAAATCCTTATCCTTAATTATAATCATTATACCTATCCCTAATAAGTTTTTGGATGTTCAAATAGGTCCAAATCATGAAGGTAGTTTTTTGAGCCAAAATAAATAATTTTATGCCACTTTACAAGAGTTTCATGACTTGGGGTGATACTTGTGCTTCCTAACCTTGCATGGTTCATATAAAATCCTCTTCTCATGTACAAGTAACTAATTATCTCATCTTTATAAGTGTCCTTGTGACCCTTGGACTTATTTTTTCTTCTCTCTCTCTCAATTTTTATAAGAACTAGCCATTTTGTCCATTATAACATATGTTCCACCTAAGTATGGAAAAATTGGCTCATTTTCATACCATTTAATAAATAATACTATTGTTTTTTAATTATTCATGGCTATTAATAGTGTGTTTTACTTGGATGATTGATTTTGCTTAAGTGACAACTCTTGTTTCCTTAGCATGTTGTTTCATTATTTCATCATATTTGCAGTTGGAAAGATTCTTCTTGTAGGGAATGTGAAGTGTTATAAAAAGTTTCAAGATTGAGTGAGTTATTATATTCATTAGTGTTATTCATGCCTCTTCTCTAGTCCTCCTATCCTAAGCATTCATCCATAACCTCACAATATAATATTGATGTAGAAGATGTAGATTGAAAAAGTGTATGTTTGGTTAGTCTCTTGGTTTCATGTGTAACATGCATCTTGTTTTAAGTCATCAAATTATTTGGTGTATCACCTCCCTTAGGATATTTTTATTTTAGTTTTCTCTCTCCCTTCCCCCCCAACATTTAGTTATAGTAGTTATCCAAAGTGGTACATGAAGGGAGCTAGCCCTATCTAAAGATTCACCTCATCCTTAGGCTACCCAAAATCCTAGAGGTGTTTCAATTATGCCACTTAGATGATCAGAGATGAGACATCTCCTCAAAATATGAAAATCCAAGTAACAACAATAGGCTCATTGAAGGATTATTGGAGAGGGCGAAATGAAATTTGTGTTAGGGATGTTATGTTCTTCTCTTTCCACTCCCAAATCACTCTATCAAAATTTGATGTAATTTTATCTTCATAAATGGATCCAACTTGATGTGTGGGTGAAGAACCCAAAGAATTTGTAAACTCTTTTGGTTTGACCTATACTACCTTCTCTTTTCAATGATTTTAGATGGGCATGGGAAAACGTTATTTCTCAAGGGTTGGCATGATGTAATCAAGAGTCATCATCTAATAAGGCCTCCATTATGGAATGGATTGAGGATCTTTAGGAATATTTGGTGGATATTTTATATACATATTTTTTTCTCTTAAGTATTGAAAGTCTTCCAACTTGAGATCTTAAACTTAGGAGCTTCCTCTTAATGGTATGTTGCAACTTGGGCCAAGTTGAGAGTAAAATAAGGCTAATTTAGGGTAGGAGAGGGCACATAAGGCTGATTATATTGAGTTTATTTCCTCTCCCAAACCACTAACCTATTCTTAATACACTAAAGTAAACCTCTTATCTCTATCATGTCATTGGTTAGTAATTATTGATTCTCTCTCTTAATAGTTACCTACTCACTATTAACCAATTGTAATAAGTCCTTCATACTCTGAATGGAATGGATATAGATAATTAGACCAAAATCCTTTACTTTATTAATCTCTCTCATTTTACTATCATGGTTTAATAGGGTTTGTTTGAGTCTTGATAGGGATTGAGTATAAATGTGACTACATTGACTAGGGGAAGCATAGTTTTGACAAAGATGATTATAGGGATAAGTAGGCTACCCAAAGAGAATGAGTTAGGGTGCATGGGGGGAAAAAATCATGAAAAAAGAGAAAGTTTTTTGGTTGAGGTATAATTAGGGTAAAACATTGAATATTATTATTTTGATATGCAGGATATGAAGGTACAAAATATGAATTTTGACCAAATAAAGATTGATAATATAGACTAATTGGTCTTTTCTAAACACTTGGGATGCTTAAACTAGATGTTGTTCACTTTTATTTTCCATTTATACTTGATATCATTCCTCTAAAGGATAATATAATGAAGGATAACACTAAAAATCCCTTAATAGATGATAATTTGTCACACTAGGCATGCAAAAAAACTAGTATCACTCTAAATTTCACCCTTGAGGAGGTTGTTCAATACTTCCTCATTTAGTTGATACAATGGATACATATTTAGGCTATTGGTGGCATAATTGTTGAGGTGAATATCTATATTATGGCTATCTCTTTTGATGTATCACCTAAAACTACTATTAAACCTATTACTTGCAAGGAAAAGGGAGAGAGATAACATAAAATAAGTAAATGGGAGGTGATGCACCAAATGTCATGACCACTAACACTCATTTTCATGTACATGGTGATATATAGGATTGAATGAACATATATACTCCAACATTAAACCTATTACATCAATGATTTTTATAGATTTAAGGCATTATAATACAATGATAGAAGATTGTTTCCACTTATAATCCACATATGACCCTTGATGACACTAACTAAAACCTATAATAGTGAATCAAACAACATGAAAGTAATAATAATGAGATTAAAAAACCAAAGTGAAATCAATCTATACTTGTTCAAATCAACCATTCAAAGGTTTACACTACATACAATAATAAGAGGAGGTAAAACCAATCATCTATTAATCAAAGGCATACAAAAAGAGAAGGGATTTACCATAATTATGTGGAATAATCCCTTTTTACAATCAACTATCAATGCATATATAGAATAAGATGGGGGAAGAGAGAGAGGTAAGTTTATAGATTTATATTGTGGTTATTATATGCAATCAAAAGTGCATCATGTCTATAAATCAATTCTAGCTCAGAGAAGATAGAGCATACCTACACTTTAAATAAGGATACACTTGTTAAGTAGGATAATGACCAATATGGGGATATGCTAGACCTAATTAGGGGATCACTTGTCACAATGTATCATGTTAGGAAGGGATCCAAAGCCTAAAATCTAAAAAAAATGCACAATAACCCTAATAGATTCCAAATGTTTAAAACATTTACTTATTCTAATAACAAGAAAGTAAATCTAATCTAGTTTACACCAAATTTTGTGTCACAAAGTGGGGGTTAAAAACAATAAAAATCCTAAAATAAACATGTATTAGAAGACATATACTCACATCAATGTATACAAAATCATAATACATAGGATAATAATACAAATGCATTATATATCTACTCTTACAAAGGGGAAATAAATTTAGGAATACTTACCTTTGAAGATGAACCCATCGAACCTCAAGTTCTCCATTGGCCAAGGTGTTTTGCAAGAGATTGTTGTGGTATGTAAGGATAACTAAGATAAATCATCTCTAGGCTACACAACCTATCTAAGCATCCATAATACTTCTCTATAATACAAGATCCGTATCTCCAAAGAAAGTATGGAACCTTAAGATTTATTCCTTAAGTATAATGGTTAATAAGCAAATGTTCATTTGTACTTCTTCATTAATAATTATTCTCTTATGAAAAGGTGGGAAATGAGCTTACATATATATATATATATATATATATATATATATATATATATATATATGGATCTTTCCCTAAATCATCATATAAATGTAAATTATATAGGGTCAACCCAATCAACCTAGTGTGTTTTCAGGGATAATTCACTAGGTTTGAGCTAGGTCGACTAAAAGGCTATCAAGCTAAGAAAGTGAAAAATACCCCTAAACTGTACTTGGTCAACTTAGTACAACTAACTGACCAAAAGGGAGTTAAGGCAAGAAAAGGATGTATAAGGCATGACAACTAAGAG
Source organism: Torreya grandis (assembly GCA_037957365.1). Lineage (NCBI taxonomy): Eukaryota > Viridiplantae > Streptophyta > Pinopsida > Cupressales > Taxaceae > Torreya > Torreya grandis. Next base: position 760,825 of record JARHVA010003099.1, on the reverse strand, counting down.
GAATGGGTAGCTCTAAGGAGAATAAACTTAGGGTAAATATTTTTAAGAGATGAGTATGTAGATGATAAGTGGTAAAAGGAATAATAATCTTATGAAGCACGGATGGTCTACCCACCCCATTCTCAGTGCACCCCTTAAGGCATGCACTCAGGGAGATTGAGACTCAATAGGTTCTTATAAGATAAAAAGTTTTAGTAATCAATAGTTTTTTTTAAATATCATGTGTATATATATTCCATACTCGAATCTCATCACATGTAATGTGAGTGCAACATAGGTTGGTTCGTTAGGAAATAAAACATGATAACACACAACATTGATGCTAAGTAAAGTGAAGTAAGCAAAAAATAAGATAAACGAAAAGACTAAATTGAAAAACACATACCTTTAACTTACCTTAGTTTTAGATAAATAAGTAGATGATAAGAAGTGTTAAGGTATCCAATGTGGATAACACTAGATGAACCTGTAGAAGTTAGTGCAAAAAATAGCCAAAAATCAAAAAAATGGAGGATAAGCACATGGTACTGGAAAATATTCTCTATGTAATCATGAATCTAACACATTTTATGGTTTTCAAAATGGATGAGTAAAAATAAATATATAAGCAAAATAAGGAATCTATAGGACAATAATTGAAAGATTTGAATTTTGAAAAGTGTTTTTAAATAGGGAAAATGATAAGTCATTTGTTATTTTGACTTATGAGAGAGGCAAAAAAGAGCTCTAGAGGCAAAAATGATCTAGGATGGAAGGGAAATGATATGATATATAATGAGAGGATCTAGAGGTGACACCAGGTACACTATAGGTATGCAACAAAGAATCTAAAACCACTTTTTAAAATTTGTATTGAATTAAATAAATTTTTAGTAATTTTGAATTTTAAGCATTTCTAGATGTCAAAATGAGGTAAAATTAGATTCTAGAGGTAGAAAAAAGGAAGAAAGAAAATAGGTTTTGAGGATTTATGAAGAAAGTCAAAAAATTTCACATTTTTTTGCAAATGCAAGGGGTTGATAAGTAGAAAGCACTAGGTCGACCTAGTTACCCTGATAAGCTGAAAATGAGTAGAATCCACAGTGTCAACCTAGTAGGTATGGGTCAAACTTATACATTCTAAAATTTGATGGCCTAGTTAAAAGTTGTTAGGTGGTCCAAAATGTCTAAAATGGAAACTCAGTACTAGGGAGGGGAAGAGAATGGGGTTGACTTAGATTTTTTAGTCAACTAGGTGAAAAGATAGGAAAAACTTGATCAAAACTAGTTTGACCAAATAGCTTGAATGATACAAAAAAGTGTGTAAAAGGATGAAAGAGGGATAAAATGGCCAAAAATGATCAAGTAAGGTCAAGAAGAATCAAGTAGGCTAAAATTAAGTTAAAAATAATAAAATGAAGTAATATACACTTATTTTTGTTGTAAAAATGTAAAAATAATGTATTTTGAATATTCATGGCATGGAAGAACTAATATATCCTTTGTTATTTCTTAGGTATAGGAATGAAAAAGATTTTAGAGACTTATGGATGTACTATGGTTATTGGATTTTTTAGATAGGTTATTAGATGAAGATAGGTTTAGACTAGGATTTGTAGGTCTAGGTGGGATAGTTGATATGTGTTGGATCCCCCTTAATTCTGATCTTTAGTCATGTTCATTAGTTTCTAAGAACAATTGACTAACACCTTTAGATGGGAGGTAGATGGGCATAAATTAGAGGTGGATATCATGCTAGAGGATGTAAATGTCATCTTGGGGCTACCTATAGTAGGATCATAGGTGACTACAGGTATATTAGATATCATAAAGAAGAGGAGAGCCTTAGTAATGTGGGCTATAACTTAGATATTATATTACCAAGATATATAATTAGCATGTTTGATTTATATACATCAAATATTTTATACATTTAGATGGCTATGACAGACCTTATGACATAGTGGGTGTTATGTCACAAGTCAAATGGCAAGGTACCATTATTGGTGGTAGCCTTGAGCAAGATGATCTTAGAGGAGTGAGTTCTATATGACCTAGGATCTTTCATTTGGGTCTAGTTGGTACATGATATGTAAAATATTCTATTCAGAGGGTAGAGGACATGAGATTGATCATATTGTTGATAGCTTCAATATATGAGAGGTTTCCTATGTATTGACTAGATAGGTTATCCCATGTGGTTGATGATAGGTCACCTCAAGTGTGGAAATGGAGGGAGGACAAAGTAGCATAGGTCATGCCCCACATGCCAATAATATAGTCAGTGAGACAAGAAAATATAGTGTGGTATCCATATGAGCACATAATAGCTACATGGGTGAGCTAGAAGCTAGGACATAGTTACACCAATGAGATCAAGGATAGAGGTGGTTGGACACTATTTATGGTGGAGAGTGCTACATATGGTGGCTAGGTGTCAATATAGATGGGCTTATTACATCCAATGGAATTGATACTAATGCCTAAGTAGTGGGCTTTATTGACACTTGGATTTACACCCTTGAGGAGATGCTCAGCTCTCCTCATCCAAGTGGTACAATGGAAACATCTCTCTTGTTATGGGTGATAATTTCACTAAGATCAATCTCTAGATAAGGGGCTAGCTCCCCTTGATGCACCTTTACAACTCTCTCTCTAACTTAACAATTATGTATGAAAAGGGTTAAGGAAAATAACTAAGAAACCATGTGGTGATGCACCAATGTATAATGTCCTCCTAATTGACTAAAACCACTACTTAAAGACAAACAAGGTGTTTCTCACATAAGACTCACAACTCAAGATTCATTACTACATCAATGTTTTATATGCTAGATTCAAAAAGGTATATGATTCTTAGGAAGGGAATGAAGGATTCTAAAGAGGGATATAATCATGGACCACTTCTAAGATATCTCTACACTTAGAAAATAATACTAGCAAAGACCTACAATAATCTCCTTTCTACAAATTGGTAGACCATTAAGAGTACAAACTAGAAAAGATAATATTTCACTAGACTAGAATTACAAGATTCAAGTCATTACTCAATATTATAGAATATGAGTGGAAATAACACTTTTATATTTCTTCATGATTTCTTCAAGTACAAATCTAGTTATATTTTTCTCAGTCACTAGTGGAGGTTACCGAACAAGCTGAAAGAATGCATATATATATATCCTTTGGTAGGGAGGTCAAGCAAAGGGAGTACAAAGGTCACTCAAACATGTGTCACCTTGAAGATATTAGTTACAATTCCATATGAAAGAGTGGTGAGGTGATTCATGCCATGTCATGAGGTCTAATTATACAAAAAAAGTCATAAGAATGGTGAAAAGTGGCATAAAACCTTCATAATTATTATAGGAAACTACCTCTACCAAAGACCATCCATGAACATTTGAAACTAAAAATAGGAGAGTCAACACATAACACTATTCAAAAAAAATGAAACTCATGGTGATAGTTATAAAATGATCTTTATAACTATTAGATATCCTCTAGACACCTATGTTTGTTGATTTTGTGGAAACTCCTTGATTTGGGTCAAGTACCAGCAACAACTCAAACCATTGACCTATTTATTTTCACTTGTTTTTTCTACACCAAATGCTCAGGATCTTACCATTTTTTACCTCTATATTTACTCTCAAGTTCCCACCAAGGCTTTTTGACTCCAATAGCTACTTTCCATAGTTTAAAATTGACATTTATGGGGTCATCACCATTCTTATTCATTCAAGATAATTTCCTTGGACACTTTTTCCTATGGTCACTTTCTTGTCTCAGCACTTTTCTTGAATGAATTCATTTAGGATTTTTCTTGGCTATTCTTATGGATAATCTTCCTGAAAAATCTTTTGGGATTTTTGTTTCCACTGTATCAAATAAAATGGCTGAAAGAATTAGGATTTAACCACTTTTTGATGCAGACGAGTTTTCTAAAAGAATTCCTCAGACAATATTTCTAAAATAATTCCTTCATACTTTTTGTTTGGCCCTTCATTATTTTGTCTTTTTGCCCTTTAACCAAAATAAATGGTCCTTCAGTCAATGAAAATGGTCCTTTGATAATCTATAAATGACCCTCCAGCACTTGAAAATGTCCCTTCAAAAAAGTTGAAGTGCCCTTTAGACTTTTGTAAAGTACCTTTTGACCTTCCTACAAATGCCCCTTGAAAAAAATTGAACTACCCTTCGAAAAGGTTGAAGATGACATTTTTATGAAGTGCCCTTTAGGAAAGTTATTCGAGACATTTTTAAAAAAAAATTATCCTTCATAAAGAATGAAGTAGACCATTTCATATATAAGTTCCCTTCATAACTTGTAAACTACCCTTCAGAAAAGTTGAAAATGATCCCTTAGCCTAAAAAGGTCCTTCAGGGAAATTGTTCAAATAATTTTCTCAAAGGAATTAGTCTTCATCTTTGAGAAATTTGTCTCAGATAAATTGTTTGAAAGAATTTGGCATTTTGGCCAAATGAAAAGTTTGAAAAAATAACACTTTAGTCAAAAACAAAAGACCTGAAAGGATTACTATGCAAAGTCTTAGCAAAAGACCAAAACCAAACTTTTTGAAAGAATTAGGCTTGTACATTTGTTTCAGGCTTTATATAGAAAACTTCTTCTGAATGAAACTTGCATACTAGACCTATCCAAAGGTATATACTTAGGTGGCTAAGTTTTCAAATAGAGGTACCCAATTTTGGCCTAAAGGGCCAAAATTTGGTCAACAGGCTCATCATGTGAGGGAGCCACAAGGGAGGAGAGGATTGGGGCCACTAATTATTAGGTTGACACTGAGGCCACATTGAGAGTGACCATGGACTAGTTAGGCATAATGAGGAGCTAATCAAGAGGATATGGATGTGGAGGTAGAGATACCATGTGTACCATTACCAACTCCATAACAAGATGAGTAGTGGCCATCAAAGACATAATATCGATGGAGGTTGGAGGAGTAAGAGAGAGTAGAGATTATAGCCATCCTGAATGACCCCATAGGTGAGTCAAATGAGATGATAAAAAGACCACTCAAATGTAGGCTAAGATGGACATGAGCTATGATAGTTGGGCTTGAGTTGAGGAGGTGACCTACAAAGGAGGTTCCAAGAGGTCACATAGATGGGGATATTATGTTAGGAAGTCACACAAATGGTAAAGCCATAGTATCCAAGACATAGATAGTTAGAAGTATGATTAAATATTATTACTTAGGTTTCTATTTTGGAAATAGAGATAGATAGATATTTTGAGATATAACAGTGATCTAATATCCATCTTATGGGATTTTGTAGGTGTAGCAAAGCATGAGGAGGATAGATGGGGGTCCTTAGTGAGGGGAGCACTCCATGACATCTTATATGAGACTCTACAACCATAAGACCCCATGGCATTGGAAGATCTGAGTGTACTATCTTCCCCATCTCAAGTAAGCTTGTTTAGACTAGTTAAAGAGGTAGTGAGGTAGATATAGATGTAGAGAGAAAGGATGTAACCACCAACAACAATGGGTGTAGGGGATCTATAGGCATGGTAGGCCCTAATAGATTAGAGAGATGTGCATCTAGCTATAGTAACATATATGATAGATATTTAGACCTAGCTCATCGAGTCATAGGTTTGGGTAATGCATCTATAGGGACAGGTAGAGGGATTGAGATCTTGGATGGCCTCCTTACAACATACTATTTAGAGGAGTCAGACTGAGGTCTTAAAAATAAATGTGGCTAGGCCATGAGATAGATAGGATGGGTCCCAACCATAGATATAGAGCATGGTATATGGCTATATATGTTGTATTAAACTTGAGATATATATTGGATCATTTTGGCATATTGATGTTAGATGTGTATGTTATCTTTATGGGTTATTATGATTATTCATTATGGTTGAGGCTATGGATGCTTTGGATATATTTCATTCTAGCATATGTATTTTATCTTTGGTGTATATGCTATAGGAAATATATGTGATGTGGTTTCTTTTCTTACATTATGTAAGACTCATACATGGTTAAAAAAAACATGCAAAATGACTTGGAAAAATACAATCAATCAAGAATGTACTATACACTATTTCAAGTTGATAAATGTGTAATAACAAGAAAATGACTAAGTATCAAGAACAAAGGGATGGTAAAATAATATGGTAAAAAGGAATTTGTTCTTAAACCAATGTGAAATATTTTTGCACCAAATTAAAACAAGTAGAATCATACTAATATTGCATTGGGAAGTATGAAAACAATATAATAAAATGGAAGGTATGTAAAAGGGAATAAATGGTAATAAAAAAATTAATCAAATCAATCAATCATACTAAATCATGCTAGGAAATATTAAATTAAAAAAAAAATTGCAAAAGGTTGGTCTTAAATTTGCCATATTAATTCAAGCTAGGAATTATGAAAAATTCAAGAAATGGTTGAAATATTACACGCACTCATTAAATAAGAAAATAAAAAGGCAAAATAAAAAATTAAGTAAGCATAAAACACACTAAATCAAGATAGGAAGCATGAAAAATGACATCTAACTTCATAATCGATCAAATCTTATCTCAAATTTGACACATGTAATTTGGATGGTGACTTGGGCATTCAAAAAATTTGTGAGGAGGGTTGGGTCCTATCCATGGTCTTACACTATATCTCAACAAATAGAATGCCACTGGGGTATAATAAATAGGAATATTGGGTAATAAAATGAGGTAGATAATAGGAAGGAAAAGATGGTAACTTGTGAGGAATGTCAAGTCCTATCTGTAATCTTAAAAAGAAACTCACAAATGAAATCCCAAGGGAAATGATTAGTAAACAAAACAATATTTATTAAGAGGAAATATAATGGAAATAAGGAGTGAAAAAGGAATTTTAAAAATCAAGACTTAGGCATTTTATGAGAAGACTTTAAGAGGTAAGAAGCATATTAAGGATATGAGAAAACACTAAGTGACTAGTGGTCATCTATGTACAAAGAAAACCTATTTTCTATAGACACAAAGATTTGTAATAAAATAGGCATGTTACTAATATCAAATAATTAAGGTATATTTGTATAAATAAAATTAAAATGGACATACCTTCCTATGATGTGTTTCTCATTCTTTAGGACCCCTTATAGAGCCACTAGTTTACTACAAATATTGGGTACTTGCATGAGAAAGTAGGTAGCACTAAAGGATTTTTTTTATTCTCATTTTCTAATCTTTGGCCTATCATAACCCAAATGACCTCATCTCTATCTTGAGGCCAACTATGGCGTTTGAGCTCCGAATAAAATAAGGAGATGTACTTTGAATGACATATTTTAGTGTGATTAGCCTTTTAAGAATATTTTTGCCTTTTGATATCATTGCCTTTTGTTTAAATGATTTGGATTTTAAATTTATTTTGAAGGATTTTTCAGATTCCTCCTCCATACATATTTGTAATGACCAATCATGAGAGAGATAGTGATACACATAAATGAGTAAAGGAAGCTAAGTAACCAAAGATAAAGACTAACTAGGACACTTTAGCTTGATAATGAACTAGCATATGATCTCAAGTCTCAATTGTGTATATTCTTAGTTTGTAGAAAAGGGAAGAGGGAAAAAGGAGATCCAATGTGGATCAATAAAAGGAATGTATAATGAGATATATTTTTTTCTTACTGATCACATGGTAAAGGGAGATAATAACTAATGGGAACAAGGTTGGTATAACCAAATCACCATGATAAATTATCTATGAAAAATAAGGATAAGAAAGCAAAATAATCATAAAGATACAAGAAAGATATTTTTGATAAAAAATCTAGGCAAAAATGGAAAGCAATGATAAATAAAATACAACCATATGCAAAAATATAAATGATAATATAAGCAATATATAGTAAAACAAATAAGATCATGATATAAGATAAGCAAAAATTTGACACAGTGTCAAATGATAGAAAAGATAAAAATAAGATTAGAGCACATGTCCAATCCAATATAAATGTGAAATAACCATTCATTTCTCATAAATATTGGTAAATCTATCCACACACATTATCCAATACATCAGATAAGTCTCTATGAATTTGGATATGTATTGTTGCTAAAGTATCATCATTCTTCAATGAATACTAGGAAAATAATTCTTTTATAATCTCCTTAATTCAAAAAGTAGTAATGTTAAAAGGATCATCTTGAGGAGGAAAATTAGGAAAAGTATGGTCAAGAGAATGCATGGGAGTTGGATCTACTAGAGATGCAAGAAACACTGGTGTAAAAGGATCCATGGGTGAAGGACTCACGAGTAGAGAAGGATCCACAAGTGAGGGAAGGTCCACAGGTGAAGGAATCATAAGTGGAGTCACAAAAGGTGGTGAAGGGGCCATAAGAGGGGATGGAACCATTGTATATGGAACCATGTGAGAATAAGAAGGATCCTTCTTATGGAAATGCCCTATGGGATGAACAAAAGAAGGTATGGGAATGGCTTTAAGATGATCTTTGAGATGTTGTAGGATACAATAATAGTCAATGTGATGGGTGCCATATAGATGCCATAGATAATATACCTCATCATACTTGGGTAGATATTCAAGAAGTACCTTTAGGGTAGGTATGGATTTGTCTAATGATGGGGAATAAGGACATAAGGAATCAATATATTATCATAACATACAACAATGGGTGGAAAAATGGTTGTTTGTCTATGTAAGAAACATATATGTTTGTGAGTGGTTTTAGTAGAAGCACTCACAAAAGGAGGTATAATAGGAGTGGAAGAATATAAAAATAACTCATCTCATTTTTTGGGTAGAGGATACATCTTAGGCAAGGGAAATAAACCATCACCAAGGGAGGGTGATGATGAGGAAGGAATGGAACTAGGCTCAATGAAAGGAGTGATAACATCAAAACTAAGGGTAGGCTCAACAATAGTAAGAGTGGAAATAGGATAAATTATAGTAGGATCAAGAAGAGGCTCAACTATATAAGTCTATACTAAGGGAGGAGTGGGATCTATAGAATGTCTAAGGAGAGTTTCACTAATCTTAGGGGAAAACCAGCTACGAGGGTCAGGGTACCTAGTAAAATGGTAGGGCCTAGTCATAACATGATCCATGAGAATAGTCATATGTGGATCCCTAAAAATTAGAGGTGTCAAATCCATCTCTACTCTATGATAAAGGGTAAAAATACAAAAATTAGGAACTATAAGTGAAGGAAAATGATAAGATGTATGAAAAGACTCAAGTAAAGAATAACGATAACATACAATCTTGACATCATGAACCTGTACAAGACCACCTAAAAATGGATCATCTAAGGAATAACCATCATCATAATCCATGGTGTGAAGATCAATGAAACAAGTAGGGATAACCTTTTCATCCAATAAATTATGGTAAATATAATGCCTAGTCCTGGTTAAGACTATAAGAATGCCATCACAAAGAGGCTTGAAATAATGAGGCTACAAGGAAGCAAGAAGTTGTGAGATGAGATGAGGTGAGAGATCAAAAAATTTTATATTTAAGTTAATCTCATCAGGCTCATCATCATTAGACTCTAAGAGATTAGAAGTAATGGTACCAATGAGCTCAAGATGCCCATTGTAAACTCAAGTTGAATTAATGAGAAAGTTTAGATGTTGAGACTCATGAACTAGAATTATAGGGAAAGGCTCAAGAGTAGGAATCTTGAAGACACCATGACCTTAGAGTTATTTGAAATTCCAAGGGTTAGTGTCACCATAAATCCTATAAATGGCTCCATTATGAGGGAATTTAATGCATTTGTAGGTAGAGGAAGCAATAAATCTCATACAATGAGTCCATGACCTACCAAGCAAGATGTTATAAGAAAGAAGAATGTTAAATATCATCACCTTTACATGTATGGTGATATGTGGGATGGTAATGGGAAACCACACACAACCTAGAGGAAGAATTTACCTTTTATGATATCCTTGGCATGTGTTGTGTGTAGACTTGAGATTATATTCAAAATACCCAAGATTCTTAATGAAATCAATAAAAGTGACACATGTGTTGGAACTCTTGTCAATCAATGCATGCTTGACTTGGATATATCTTGTTTGAGTACTAATAAATAAGAGAGGATTATCCAAATGAAGAAAAATATCATTATGAATCATAGATGTGATAGTAAATCATAGAAAAAGAGAAGTGTCTATAGTTTCATCAATGTTGATAGACATCTTTTCACATTATTGTAATATATTGTCCTTGGATCCAGATAAAGCTACCTCTCATCCTACTAGAGGAGGATGAGGGACATTCATATCAAATAAGAGATATATGATATGGTTTATATGATGTGGATAAGTCCTCATAAGCTCAATAAAAGGGATTTGGGATGGGATATTAGTGATAGCTACAGTGAGATCCTATTCATCATAACCCATAATAATGTTGTTAGATATAGGTGCATAGTGATTAAGGATGTTCTCAAAAGGAGGAGATGAAGTACATTGGAATTTTTGTTGATAATAAGAAGGTTTAAAACAAGGTGTAAAATCATGTTATAATGATGAACTAGTTGGTTCAAGTTGATTTTTAGAATTGGAAGAAGTGTTAGTAGAAGATTGAGTATCATTGGTATTAGAATATGATGGAAGAGTGATATAAATAGAATGGGAAGTGTTACCCAAGGGAGAATAATAAATTAGATAATCAAAATTAATAATTTCATCTTTCCTCAACTCATTTAAATGATTTGGAGAATAATATTGGATAACATGATATGTCTTATGGGAAGGAGGAGTGTGGATAGGTTGGGAATCACTAAAATCCAACACCCTTTGCATATTAGTCATGATAACCACATTCTCTTTAGAAGTTGGTTCAACAAGACTTTCCACATTATTGGTGGAAGGGGTGTGCTTGTCTTGAGTTTCTTGAATCAATTGATGATTAGGTAAAGGATATTTGTAGATAATTAAATTAACATTGGCTTGATTCAAGGCTTAAGTTTTGTCATGTGATTTATAGTCCTTGAAAGTAATCTTATAGTCTTGTTGATGATTATGCATAATGGAATCATGATCAAAATTAAGAGCAATAATAAAATCCATAGATAAATTATGAAGTTGTCTACATGTCGCATGAGAATGACCCCAACTAGTGTGAAACCAACAAAACTTGTTAGGATCATACCAAAATTTCATAGGATGAGTAGGGTCAACCTCTCATGAAAGAGACCTAGGTAGATGCTTAAGTAATTCATCTGAGGCTAGAGGTTCATGGACATTAATTTTTATTGGTGAAGAGAAATGAGGATTGATATATTGTTGAGAATAAAAATATAATTTTAAATAAAGGTTAGGAATGATAGTTTGAACATTATGAATGGTTTCATAAGAATTGATAACACCATCATTAGTGATATTGAAGTTTTTGTTTTTGAGAAAGAGACAAGGACCCACAGAAGGTTGGGGTGGCTCAAATTGACACATTAGGAAATATTATCATTTAGCTTGGTTAATATCCTCCTCTTAAGTGCATGGATAAATAGTTTAGACTTGATATTATATTTTAGGAAAGAGATCATTTGTAAAGAGATGAAAAAGATTGTCATCCAGTATGTTATGTTCATATTTGTTTGACAAAGTTTTCCATATCTTAACAAAGGCTTAGGTAGTTTCATTTTCAATTTGTTTGAAATTAATAAAATGGGCCAAAGTGTTTTCAAGAAGATCATTAGTTTGGAACTTTTTCACTAAAGCATTTACGAAGTCCTCCAAACTAGAAATGGAATGAGCTCTAAGTTGATTGTACCAATCCAAGGAATCAACCATGAGGGTTTTGGATAGGATATTGGTAGTGAAAAGGGAGTTTAATTTGTCCCAATCCTTGTAAATATTTCTAAATTTTTTGAGGTTAAGGGTAGGATCAATTGACCCATTAGAAGAAATTGTAGGTGTTATCCATTTTATATCAATGTTGGCAGTTCGAGTAGTGAGAGGTTCATTTTTTAGATGATTGATGGTTTTTTTTACTAAAGGAGGTTGAGGAATGAGATTGCCTTGAGAATATCAAAGAAGAAAAGGGGGAAATTTTTGGTTGTGTTCCCTAAAATATTGGTTGTAGATGATATTGAAGATTAAGAAGGTGGTTTTGTATTCTCATCATTTGATTTGTGTTACACACTTGAAAGGTATTCATTTGATTGAGAGTTTTCAATAAAATTTAATGTGTTTGATTAATATTATAATAATTAGAATTTGTATTTATGTTATCACTAGTGGCTTGGGTACCACTATTAGTGTTGAGATGAGCTTGAGAAGAATTATGAGAATGTGAGGCACTAGTGGGAAAATTTGCTTATGTAGCAAAAGATGGACTAATGAATAATTGAAAAGAAGAAGCACTAGAAGAATTATTGCTTTGGGTAGAAATCAATGAACTAGTGGAAGGATTAATCATAGTGGATGTTATGAGAGGCCCACTAGATATAGAACCTACCATGCTAGTTGAGATACTAGACATGGAGGTAGAAGAGGTTAGACAAGAAGATGTCATGGCATAAGGAGTCAAAATTGAAGGAAGAAGTTGGAAATTATTACCCCTAAATCTAGTATTTAATATTGAATGTAAGAGTAGGTGAATGAGGATATTTGGTTTGACCACTAATCATGAGCTTATAAATGGTAAAAGGATCCTTCCCTTGATGTTGAGGAAATTTAGTGATAAAGAATATAATTTTGGGAGTATAATCTAACTCAGGTTGATCCTCTAAGAAAAGAGGAGGATTATGCTACAAAGAGGTATTTTGAGGGGTCCCATAGTTCATTGTGTGAGTGGAAATGTGAACATTACTATCATATAAAATAGGAGCTATACTTTGTCTATGGGAGAACCTATTTATATTGGTAGAGTTCATCATGTTTGTTAACTCTAACTAATTGTCATCACCCAAAAAAAAAACTATGATTAAGGGAAAAGAAGAGAGATGAGAAAACAAACGCCAATGAGGTGATTAAAATAGTATAGGGTTGATTGGGTTGACCTAGCATAGAAACATGGATTGTAAAACTATATAGGGTCGATTGTGTTAATCCAATACACTATAAAAAAGTATGAAAAGGTATTGGGTCAACTAGGTTGAACTAGTATAGTGGACAGGGAATTCAAGAAGCTTAAAAATAAAATGAAACAAGAAAATTTTGTAAGTAATGAAAGGAAATAGATAGTCAATTGGATTAACACTAGCTAATCCAATTTAAGTACATAGAATAAAACCTTGCACTAACGATGGCTAATGTAAGATTTTGCACACATAATTGAGCAAAGATCAAGAAAACAACTTGAAAAGTAAAGATATAACTAATTTGGTCAACCTAAATGTTTATATTAGATTATTAAGATATAATTTTTAATGTGATTGGAAGTTGGATATAAGCAAGGTAATAGATAGAAATCTAAGGATGGTTTCAAGTAGTTTGGGCTGAAAGGGAATATAGTGGCAATGATAAAAGCTTGGTATTAGGACCTACCCCCTCACTTCAAACATTATATTGATAAGGGTTTTAGGTGCTTAGCCAAAATATACTATTAACTATGCTTTATACTTCACTAGAGCATCAAGTTAGTTTCCCCTTTGGTGATGAAATCCAGGTAGGTTGGCCTTAGGTAGATAGAATGTTAAAGTGATTGTTTATGTTTTTCTTATTTGGTCATGTGTGCATAAATATAAATAGTGAAACTAAGTGATTAATTAAAAATCCCCTAATTAGACTATGTCAGCTATTCTAATCATGCAAGCAATAAAAAATAAATGTGTGAGATAATTACTAGTAAATGTGAGGTTAATTCTAATTTAAAATAAGGTATAGTGTTGACATTATATGTATAAAAATATAGAATAGGGTTGACAGTGTCGAACCTGTACTACAAAATCAAGGTTTGAAAATGAATTAGGTTGGCAAGGTTGATCTAGTTATTTTAGACAGCACACAGAACTGGGTTGGTAAGGTTGATCTAGTTGATTATGCAAGGGAAGTTTTAAATACTAAAAAATATGAAAGGAAAGATAGAAAAGAAAGAAATAGAGAGGTATAAAATAACCTTGGTAGATCAGAGATGTAATAAAGAAATATTGATGATGAAGAACATTGAATTATGCTTGAGAAACCTATAAACTAGGTTGATATGATTGATCAAGCTGTGTAAGAACTTGTTACAGAGTGTTTAAACTATATAGGTTCATCTAGGTCAACCTAGTAGGCTAAACTAGATGTCTAAAAAGCTAGAAACCTATATAGGGTCGACTAGGTCGATCTAATTGCCTATTCTTGGAAACATGTGCATAGAAGTCAAAAAATTGGGTTGATAAAGTCAATCTAGTATGATAAAAATAATGACTAAAATAATGAAAATAAGTGAAATAAATATTTCAAGGGTTAGTTTCATGTCAAGTTCACCAAAATGTATGTAATCAAAAATGCATCATGTTTATAAATCAATCCTGGATTGGAGAAGATAGAGCATACCTATACTTTCGATTGGGATACACTTGTTAAGCATGAGCATGACCAATATGGGGATCCATTAGATTCAATTATGGGATCACTTATCATAATGTATCATGTTAGGAAGGGTTCCAAAACCTATATTCTAACACAATCACATAATAAACCTAATGGAATCCTAAGGTTTAAATCATTTACTTATTCTAATAATAAGAAAGTAAACATAATCTAGTGCACACCAAAGCTTGTTGCACAAAGTGGGTTTAGAAACAATAAAACAAATAAATTAAACATGTATTAGGAAGACATATACTCATGTCAATGTATACAAAATATTAATACATGGGAGAAGAATATAAATGCATTATCTATTTACTCTTATAAAGGATAAATAAAGTTATGAATACTTACCTTTGAATATGAACCCGATGACCCTGAATCTCTCCCTTGGTCAAGGTGATTCACAAGAGATTGTTGTAGTATGTAAGGATAATTAAGATAAATCATCTCTAGGCTATATAACCTATCCAAATATCCAAAATACTTCTCCATAAGACAAGATCCATATCCCCAAAGAAAGTATGAAACCTTAATCTTTATTCCTCAAGTAGAATGTTCAATAAGTATATTTTTGTTAACACTTCTTTGCTAATAATTCTTCTCTTATGAAATGGTGGGAAATTAACTTGTATAAATAGGCATATCTTGCTCTAAATACTCCTAAAAACATTGGTTGTACATGGTTAACCTAGTGTGTTTTTGGTGACAATTCATTAGGTCTAAGCTAGGCCGGCCCAAAGGCCAAAAATCTAAGAGAAAAACACCCCTAAATTGTACTAGGTTTACCTAGTACAACTGAATGACCAAAAGTGAGTTAAGGCAAGAAAAAGATGGATAAGGCATGAAAATTGAGAGGAATGGGTAGGTCTAAGGAGAGTAAGCTTAGGGTAAATGATTTTAGGAGATGAGTATGTATATTTCAAGTGGCAAAAGGAAAAACATTCTTAAAAAGCACCAATAGCTTTCCCACCCCTTTCTTGGTCTACCCTTTAAGGCATGCACTTAGAAAAATTGAGACTTGACATGTTCTTACAAGATTCAAAGTCTCAGTAATCAATAAAAGTTTGAAAATATTATGTGTATATAGTTTATATATGCCATTTTATTAGTTACAACTCCTAAAAATGTACAACAATTGTCTCAAGTAATTATTCTACATAAGTGTCACACTTGTTTTGATGAGATTCTTTGATAAGTGGCATAGGAGTGACATATCATCCTTTTCTCTTGAAACTACCATCTCTTATTCTTGATTTCAGGGTTACAAGTCTACTCATCTCTAAAAAATTGACATCTTCTCAGCACTTATCCACCATTTAGAATCTTCCATTCTAATGTTACAAGGTGTGTCAATCCCTCTGGGATCTTCAAACATTTTCCCAACTGTCATTATGTCTCTAGAGACATTTACCAAAATCAGCTATATAATCCTTCTTTGAGTTTCTTGTAAGTTTGTAATGTATGCCTACTAAGTCATACCACATGAAATGGAGTATGGTCACTCTAGAAAATATTGGAAGATGCCAATTATTTTTTAGATCTTAAGCTTCTCATCTCCCATAGAAGTACAAAATTGTCTACCTTATTCTATTAGGATTATCTACAGCTCTTATGATGGATTATTCATGTCCTAAGGAGTTCTTCAGTTTGTCTTTGAATGATCATAATGGTGGTTATAATTTTTCTTATGACTATATAAAATTTAATGAGGTCTATAAACTCAAATTCCTATGTAGGTATTGGCCAAATTTGACCCACATAATAAGCTTTTGACTAAATGTGGTTTGAAGTTGAGTAGAGTTTGTGTTTGAGTAAGTGATCAAATGTCTTGGAAGTAGGTATAGGATTGAAAGGTGAAAATTATCCATAGGTTCTCATGTTGATCATGACCTTCATGGACATAAATAAGGTTTCACAGGACTCAGAAACTCATTTTGAGCCTTAAAAGTTCTTTCACAAGCATAGAAGAGCCATACCATCATTAGCACATCATGTAGAAGAAAATAGATCAGTATGGTTACACATTAGATAAATTCACATGAAAATTCAACCAAAGCTAAAATATTGTATTGACATGAATTTGTTCATGCCTTGAACATTCTTTGTAAATTTTTTGACTTGATGAGTTATTTATCTCAAGTTATAAGCCTTCAAAGTTAGACTTGCAGAGTGAAACGAGTATAAGGATGTCGAGTTTTAGCCTCATAATATAGCCATTTGAATTTAAATGTTCCACGAATGAATTCATGGATGATAAGTGTCTGAATATCAAAAGTTAAGATCAAATCTAATGATGAGTGGTGATCTAATGAGTCAGTGGGTCCAGGTAGATCTACAGTGCACATTTAATCATGCATCAAAGATCAATGGTGAACTCATAGTCAAAAAGTTAGTAGATCCCAAAATCAATTGAGAAGATACCAAGTGGTAAGATATTGAGTTCCCATTAAATATCTAATGGCACATGTTAATTGACAAGGCCAGTGGGCCCAAATATATCAATGGAGCACATTTAATCATACCAAAGTAGATCAATGATGAGTGAGAGATTAATTAGTCAATAAATCCCACAAAGAAATGAGAAGCTACCAAGTTTTATGACCACAAAAACTATTAAGTAAATAAATGGTATGCATTTGAGCCATGTAAATAAATATCAACGATGTTTATAAGGTCAAGAAGTTAACAAGATTAGGATGAATGTGAGGATGCCATATGGTGCAAGCATAGGACCAACCATAACTGACCACAGGATACTTAAAATAAATGAGGAGATGATAGTTGACACAATACGAGAAGCCTATATTGAGATCAATGGTTTATGTTAAAATTCAAATATATGGGCTTTCAAATAGAGGTCAAACATAATTTAGGTCAAATGAAGAAAAAAGGTTTTAAAGGGCATATATTACCATTAGAGCTTGATCAAATACTGTCAAGTAGATACATCCATATAGTCAAGGATGTTAATGGTGAAGCTCTATTCACATTAATTCTTAGAGACAGAATAGGGCTATGTATACCTAATATAGTTCCCAAAATAAGGCTATGCAATCTATAGGTATTCATCGATATTATAGCTATATGAAAACCAATAAATGAGATTGGTTTTCAATATATAGTAAATCTATTTTTAGGTTGGAGAATATGTAGGTATAAACAATATATATAAGAGTGTCTTATCTTCCAAAATAGTCATAGCTCTGATAAAATTCTGATCAAAGTAGACAAGCATGGCTCTATCAGATCCAAGGTATGAAGACTTTGTCCTCATAATAAAATCAAGTGGGAGATGGCATAGAAGACTAAAGCAAAGGGATTTGGGGATTAGATAAATTAGTTGGACTATTCTATGTTGTTCAAAATTTAAGGATCTTTCTTCCTTGAAAGGATCATGATTCATCATCTACAGAATAGACTCTTGTTTTTTAGTGCATTTCTCAGCTAATGAGAAGAGCTTGAAGACTAATTGGGATAAATAAATGTTAACTTGTCAATAAATAATTGGTTCTAATTTGATCAAAATATGGTGGATCATTCATCAAAACATGACATCTCATTTAATTATCTTGGATGGTGTGCTCCCTCTCTCTCTTTTCTATTATAATGCCCATTCTCTCTTTCTCTCTCTCTCTCTCTCTAATTCTAGATTCTCACAAGGACTCTTTGATCTTGAAGAGTAGGGGACTCTTTGAGATATTGTAAAATATGCTCATCTTTATTAGGCTAAACCCTATCAAGAATTTGTAAGAACTACATCTTGATGTAATAAAGGTCTTTTTTTACCTATCTCTTGCCTTATATCAGTGTTG